>CM024590.1:5987052-6164890 GCA_014182565.1 Eucalyptus marginata
AGGACAATTGGGTCGATGTGTCCCTTTTTCTTGCATTCAAAGTAAATAACATCTTTATTGAACTCATCTTCAGTTGATTTGTTCTAAAACTTTTGAGTGCTTTGTTTCTTCCAATTGAATCTTCTTCCCTTTTTATTCAGTTTCCTTCCAATTGAATCTTCTTCCCTTTTTGTTTAGTTTCCTGAACCTTCTTATCATAAGTGCTAGCTCTTCATCGTCTAAGTCTTCTTCAGAGTCTGTAACATCAGAATCATCGTTAGATTTTAAAGCAATAGACTTCTTACCTTTGGGATCTTCTTCATCATTGATTTGCTCCACTTCATAGGATTGAAGTGTGCCAACCAGTTCGTCTACAGAGAGTGACATGATCCTTTGTGTTTCCCTTATTGAAGTCTTTACGTGATTCCAGTCTTTGGAGAGTCCACGTAGCAATTTGTTAACCTTCATGGGTCCTGAGATTGGTTGTCCCTGATACTCTAGACCATTTACAATTTCAGTGAAGCGACTAAACATATCAGTGATAGATTCTCCTAGCTTCATCTTGAAGGCTTCATACTGTCCGAGTAGAATATTGATTCTTGTTTCTTTCACTCGATCAGTTCCTTCATAGGTAATGTGCAGCCTATCCCAGACTTCTTTGGCTATTTCACAAGAAGATATTCTATTATATTCAGTGGGAGATAATGCACAATATAAAGAGTAAATTGTTTTTGCATCAAGAGCTTGTCTCTTGGTTATCTCTTCTTGGGTCATTTTGCTAGCTTCTGCAACTTCTTTTCCCCTCTCTGAGACTGATGTAGCTTTAGGAATGATTCCTTTTTCTACTACATCTCATTCCAGAGGATCTTTCGATCTAAGGAATGCCTTCATCTTATTTTTCCATATGCTGTAATCCTTTCCATCGAAGTAAGGTGGTCTAGTGTTGCTTTGGCCTTCAACGAAACCTGGAGCTAACATACTAGCCATAGATCTTTAACTCAGAAGTAAAAACACTTCAATTTAATGAGTACACAAGCTCTTATACCAATTGAAAGGGCTAGTAAAAGCACCTAAAAGGGGGTGAATAGGTGATTAAAGAAGTTTTTGCAATACTTAACAAAATAATTTGTCTAGACTGAAAATGTAACAGACTATAGATAATTATATAAAGCTGTTAAATGAAATAAAGAGATTAGGGATAGAGAATCAAAACACAAGGTTTATAGTGGTTCGGCTTAGACCAAGCCTACGTCCACTCTCCTGCACTGACAGCCCACAGGCTGGATTCCACTAAGAATCAAAAGAGATTTTACAGTCCCACGTCCTTGATTCCACAGTGTAGAGACTTTGCTACACTTCCTCAAGGTCTCACAAATATCTAATCTCTCTTTTGAGTACAAATTTAAGCTCAACAAATGAAACAACAAAGAACAAGGAGCTTCAGACTTTGGAATTTTTCTATCACATACACACTCGAATAACTAGAGCGTCTTCCTTATATACTCCTCCATGCCTTCATAACCGTTGGCACCTTCCAAAGGAGTTCTTCCAATCAACCCATTGGACAAAATCAATCAGGGAGATCTCGAGTTATTTAAAGAATATGATGATAGCCCACCAATCCTGCTCGCCCATACAATCAGAATCTAGGTTTTCATAAGTAGAACCTTCCAAGTACTCTTCGTCAATCAATCGGATCTAAATTACTCGAATTGATTTTAATACGAATAATAGATTTCGAGGTGCCATCTCCAGCCTTGAGATCTTCTTCAACCATAAGGATCAAATTCTTAAAGATATACCCACATCTAGATAAGTCTTCTTCAACGGATAAAACTTTTCTTCGTCGGTCTAGAAACTGTCAATGAGGGCAGACTTTAAATCTTGAGTTTGGAGGTCTTCAGACTTTGACAATAGAGTCTGCAAGTCTTCAGACTAGACTGATGGAAACGTTTTGTCAGCTTCAAAACAAATAGAGAAGTTTTCTCCAACACAAATAAGGATCAAAATGCGACGGCCCCTCAAACCTCACGAATTTCCCTCAATTCTGAATTCTATTTTCTTTTTCTCGAAATCCGATTTCTTAACAAATCTCTCCGATTGACGTCCAATTTTGTTGAAGAAAAAGCCCACACAACTTCCTTTCACCAAGTAGCTCACACAGGAGGCCAAAAATCCCTTCAAATTGGCCCATCCAAATTTTCGTTCGATTTCCGAATCGTCCGAATATATTTTCCGTAAAAATCTCGAACTCACCGAAAATTCCTCGAAAGATGAGTCGATGTTCCTAAAATAACTCGTGACATGACAGAACTTTCAATTCCTGAAATCGGGTTCAAATTCGTGGTTAATTTCAATCTGACGCGATTTTAGCGTGACCTAACCTACCGAGTAGTTTTTAGGAATTTTTGGTGCAATTGACCAGTGGTCGATTTTCTTCAAGCTACACGTACCTCTTCGACACATTGGCGACTCTCGATTGTCGTGAAAACCTCAAGGTTTCAAATACGGACACAAGGCGCCAAAACAACTGAAAAATCAGTCTAGTGCCGATCAAAGAGAATTTTGTAATTTAGTTAAATCACCCACGTTTAGCCACACATCTCAGTCGAACCGACCTATCTCTAATCTCTAGTCGATCTTTAACTGTGCCTTAATGACCCTTGCAAACTAGCATGGTCGAGCAGTCTATTCCTGGTCGAATTCTCAAGTCTATTGTGTTTAAATTCCCTTAACAGCTTCACCTGATATGCTAGTTATCTCGTGAGTGACCATCTCAAAGAAAAGCACTATAGTCGCGTCGATAAAAAGCCCGACTCATTCAATTGAAAATAGAACTGAATTTTCAGGATGTCGCGGCTATTATCCCATCATTTCCTCACATCCATTTATGTGAATCTTTTGTAGATGCGGAAGGTTAGATTTAAACCCATGCCTAAAAAGATACTTCAATTTTGGACATTCATGTATGCTCAAAACCTTAAGGCTTGGGAAGAGGAGAGGGGTAAAGGCTATGACAAGGGAGTCATGGATGTCGATTACTTCTTCATCTTGTTCTCCACAGAGCACCCCTAAGGTTTCTTGTTCTTCTATTCTTAGCTCCTCAAGGTATTCAAGTGAACCCATGCCCGACAAATTTGTTATACTATTGCATTTTCTCATCGTCATTATCTGCACATCTCGAGGAATCAAAATAAAAATGCCAGTGCATTTCCCTCCCACGCTCACGATAGCATGACACCAATTCCAAATGGTGACACTCCTCTCCAGATTCCCAAATCGAGCATCATCACTTACTTCCACAGTAATAGCGAGGGTTATTACTCTGTTCAATAACCCTCACACACTCATTGAAATGATCCACATTTTCAAAGTGGCATCTAAATGTCTTCAATGCCCCCAATTTTGTAATGTCTTCTACATTTGTTGCCCGACCTTTAAGACATTGCAAGTTTAGCAATCAGTCCAGTGTTCCTTCGGGTAATCTCTTAATACGTGTTCTAGTAAGGTCAAGGTATCTCAAGTTCACCAACTTTTCTAGACCCTCTAGTGCTTCAAGACTCTTACAGCCACTAGCGTCCAACTTTCTTAAAGATGTGAGCTTCCCTAGATAAGGAATATGGTGCAATTCCCAACGCTCTCTAAGCAATAGTGCTCTCAAGTTTACCAAGTCTGAGGTGGAATTTGGAAGTCTTGTTATATCATTTCCACTTAGATTTAGAACCTTTAGCCCCCATAAATTTTTGAAGAAAGAATCAGGAATGCCCACATTCCTCAACAAGCATCCATTCAATAGTAAAGTTGATAGCTTAGGGCAATTTGGTGACATGTTCAATGGAAATTCACTAATGTCATTTTTCATTAGAGAAACTTTCTCCAAAGCATCCGTCCAATATTCCTCAAATGGAATCCTCCTCAATTTCTTCCTACTTTTACAATGGAAGTCATACTCATGATATGCAATGCCATGTCTCTAATCAAATCGTGCATCTTCATCCACCTCCCACAATCTTCCAATAGGTAAACATTTCCTAGTTTGTTCAATATGGTGAGGCCTCTATAATATTGTTCTTTCATTGTATTCAATCCACCAATCAATCCTTGATCAATAAAGAATTCTATCAACTCGGACTCACCAGTCGATTCATCTTCTGGATAAAGTGTACAAGATAAGAAACACCGTTGGACATCGAGATTACCAAGGCAATCATAATTGAGTTTCAGATTCATTTACAACTTCTTCTCCATATCTGTTTGCCCCATACTTGATTCATTCAATTTCATCAAGGAATCTCTCCATTGAAATACATCGGTCACTCCTCGCATGCTTCTTGCCATCGTGATTACTCCAATCGGCAAGCCTGCACATTCTATAACAATGGACTTCACAATTGCTTCAATTTCCAAATTAAGTGGCATTTTGGGTCCAAGCTCCTCCAAAAACAAACTCTCGGCTTCCTCTTGAGACAGAGGCTCAATTTGTATCTTTTCTTGACATTGCACTTGGCAACACGCATCAAAGGATCGAGTGGTTAAGACGAACTTAAATCCATGTGCTCTAACAGGGATTCCCACCTCTTCCAGATCAAGATGTTCCCACACATCATCAAGAATCAATACACAATTCTTCTTTCTTTCTAAATGCTTCGACAACATCGCTGCTCGTTTATTCTCATCATCATCCTCCATAACGCCACATTTTAATGCCTTCCCAATATCACTCTGCAACTTATAAATGCTGAAATCTTTGGACATAGTGATGAAAACCACACCACCGAAGGTTGCATCTTCGAGAAGTCTATTATGTATGTGCATCATAATAGTTGTCTTCTCAACACCACCCATTCCATAAATACCCAATTTGCATCCATGATTCTTCGTCAAATGGTCACAAATCAACTCAATGTTCCTATGAATTGCTTCACCTGTTAACTTTCGTTCCAAAAGTTTGATTCCTTTGGCATCTCTATCTTCTATGAGCAGTGTTTGCGGAAGCGCTTGTCCTATGAGTTCTTCCACTTCTCTTGTCAATGTCTCTCCACTTGTTCCTTTGGTGGCAAAGTTTCCGCATGGGCTTGGCCAATTATTTGGAAATTATTTTTTGCTCTTTGTGCTTCTTTCAGCCATTTCTGAACCCCTATCCTCAGCTTCTTCCGAACTGAGGAAGCAGCAGACTCTATCTCCATCTGCTCCTTTATGACAGCTTCTTTGTCGTCGAGTTCTTCCACTTTTCTTTTCAGCTTTCTTATCGCTTCATCGTTGGCACAGACACTCCGTAAGTTCATGGTTGGAGAACACCTGTTCATATCTATTCTATAGAAAACATATCTTAGATTTTGATGAAATGATCTGGGGATATTTAAGGATCTAACGGAACCATAGTAACAATGTAGATTAATTCATACACACCTTGTGATGATGATGGGCCTGTTGTATTTGTTGCCACCTTTGGAACTTGCGAATCATCGATTGTTGCCTCAACAATGGGAGGGTCACTTGTATGCCGTGATGCAATTGAGGGATCTATGTCCATTGGAGTTTGCAATTGAGAGTGCTGATTGCTATCCTGCAAGTTACCTGTAGCAGGTAATTGATTATACTGGAATGACGATTGCCCTGCTGCAATTTGCTGGTAATTCATTGGTATTTGAGATTGAATGGAAGATTGTGGTTGATATAGCAAATTAAAAGGAGACGGTACTTCTTCCGCTAAAGCCATCATTGAACATGATGTGCTTTCACCTGCGTGTTATTCATCAAAATTAGGGTATGGTTAATTGGAACATGGGAGAATGCCAATAATGGTTAGTTTACTGGATCCAGTGGGTCCGGTGGATACTTGCAACACATTCAATGCACTGATATTATGTTAAACACCCAATTAAGGAAATGTTGTAATTCCCAATGCACTGTCTCTCTTGTATTATGTATAATCAATGCATTAAAAATAAAAATAAAAAGTTTCTTATCAAATATACTTAACAAGTGGAATGGACACTTAGTTAACGAGACTCATTTAATATAGATAGATAATTTTATACCTTCTGATATCCATGGGCCTATTGTATTTGTGATGTCCTCTGGAATCTGCAGGGGGTCAACTGATTCGACAATAAGAGGTCCAGTGGAAGGTAGTGATGGAATAGGTGGCTCTAGACCAGTGCCGTATCCACACTCTCTGTCGCTTTGAAGTGGTTGACTAGAATGCTGGGAAGTGTTGGTTGTGGCCATGTTACTGAGTTGAGTATCTGATGCAATGGGACCAGGCAAAAGGGGCCCCTGTAACTCATTTTGAAAAATATTATCAAGGAGCTGACGGTTTAATGATGGTAATGACGCACCTGGATTCTGTTGTGCATTTGATGTCTCAGCGTCAAGAGACTCCATAAAAGAAGTCAAATCTTCAACGGTGAAGGATGAATTTGGCGTGGGAGGTGCTCTATGGTAACTCGTTGCACCATCGAATGGGGGGTTTGCGATGTCGGCCCCCCTCATCTCCTGCCCATTATCTGGTGACGGATTGAGATCCACAACAGCATTAGTCAGATTCATATAGCTGGCTTCAGTAACATTTTGAAATTTGGGGCGCAGGGAAGCTGATTGCTTTGACATGCCTTGAAATGGATGTTTAGGCATTAAAAACTAAAGCAAACCTAAAACCATAATTAAGATTAGACCAAAAAATATTTACTTTACTAAACTGCCATTTTCTGCGGTAATTTGGAAATGCATACCTTGTGGAAGTTGTAAATTGGTTTCTCTCCCCACATTTGGCGGATTAATTGTGCCGGTCGGAGCTGCTCTAATATTTCCTGGTATCCTCTCCTCAGATACACCTCGGTCGCTAGAGTCCGTCACTTTTTTAGCCATCAATACCTCCCTGGCTTCTGCTCTTACATCAACGTCAACTCTCTCACACTTTTTAATACCAAAGCGTCCAATTCCGGCCAAGTGAGCCTTGATCCTTGTAGCACCTCCACCATGCTCCTGTCCACAGAAGTTACACCTCCACTTGCTATTATTTTCATTCAGGAACGTCACGTACTTCCAAAATGGATCCTTTTCACTAGGCATCGCCGCTATCAATATCCTGCAAGAAGTAATCCAATTAAATAAGGATGCTCAGTTGGAGATTATTTATTTGATTCTTACAAAACAGAGACAATGCCAAACAAAAGCATAGAACAGTTAAAAACAGAAAGGATCAATAAATAAATAAAAATATGCATATAGAAAAATAAAGGATTCTTAAATTATGTTAAAAGCCAGCTGAACAGGTATATTTGATGTCGCTGCAAAATCCTAGAATCCTCCTAACATAACCAAACCGCCTGAGTTGTGCACGCCCAAAGTACAGAGATCTCTCTCCTTATTTTACTGGGAACAAAAGCACAAGTAAAGAGATACACTAGATCCACACAGAGTAAAATTAATAGAGGAAAATTAAATCATACTTATAGAAAAAAAGAGGAAAATTTTTGGGTTATCTAAGAAGGAGAACATGCCTTGCAAGGAAAATCTCAAGCAGCCTTGACACGTTAAGCATGGATCCAGAGGAGCACCAAGGGTGATGTAGGGTAGTCGCTTCCCATGTTGTTGTCATCAACAGGAGTGGACGGCCCTACTAAAGAAAACGCGTTCGCCTTTGAGCCAATTTTAGCTTTTGGCCGTGAGGAAACTCACACGAATGTGCTCCCAAAATACTGTTGAGCCCAATTATCCCCCCGGCGGCGGGGGCCTGGAAATAGTACTAATTATATAAAGATTTTAAAAAATCAAGGGTACCAAATGAGGTGGAAAAGTATTGTTGAGCATTAAAATATGGTTCACTTTTTGCCAAACCCTCAAAAATTAAAAATCAAAACTTACCTAAGAAGGCCACCACACTATTTTCCTCTTCATACTCCATCCATCTTTATATATATATATATATATATATATATATATATATATATATATATATATATATATATATCTTTTATCCCTCTAGAAATTATTTGCATTATATTAATTAGGAAAACCTCTGAAGTAGTGCTACTTATTTACCTCGCATAAATCTCAAATCAAACTTGGAATTTTGCATACGCTAATTAATTCGTGAGATCAATTTCATATATAGTTTGGATCTTTAGACAAAAGAAAATAATTTCAATGAAGGGGTGATTTAAAGAGAAATAACAACTTACTAATTTTTTAGGAAAATTACTGTTGACACATAGATTTTCGCTGAAATGTCTTATCCGTATTCTCATGAGATTTGGCAATTTGACCCCTTATAAAAAATACATTTGTAATCCCGCATTCTCGATCTCTATTGCATTCTTTTGCATTTAAAATTGTAGACCCTTTCTAATAAAATTTTGAAATCTTGTGAACCGACCTATTACATGACCCGACCCTGGATTTTCCGAGGTGAATTTAAACGGATATTCTAGGTCCTTCCCGCTCCCTCCTTCTGGTTCACCGAAATGGTCGACTTCAGGCCACTTTCGACACGGCATTTCTGCGCGTGCGAAGTAAGGGAAATAGCACTGTGAAAACACAATAAAGGAACAGAAAGGGAGAGCTGAAATTCTGCAAAAATGGAGAGCAAAATCTGGTGGGACACGATATGGTGGAAACGTGTTGACTAACTGAACACCAATATAAGGACGAGGGGACATGGCCGGGCCATGCGGAACCGAAAGCAGAGAAAGTTAAAAAAAGACTAAAAATAAAAGAAGGGCGCAAGTGGAACTCTCGGTGGCTTCGGTGGATTGCTCTGATGAGGAGAAGAACGTGGTCAAGAAGGACACGGCGGCGGAGAAATTGCAGCACAACCTCATAATGAATGACCATACCTTCAGCAAAGATTTAGTGTGAAAAGCAAAAGGTGAAAGCAGGAGAATGCCGGCCGAAGGAAGGCTGCTTTCAGTCTGGACTCCCCGGCGAAGCATTCACACCATCACGACCCGGTCCTTACGTATAGAGCTAGAGGGCAAGAAAGGAAAACAGAAGGAGATATCAGCTAGAAACACATTACATATTTCAGTTAGTAGTTAAAGATTATTAGAACGAATTTCTGTTTTTTCTAGAATGTCAAGTCAGATTCTAATCTGGTCATTCCATTTTCTGTTTAACATTTTGATTTAATGAGCTTCGATTTATTCCGTTTAGTTAGATCGTATTTCGAATTTTCATGTAATTGATACAACTTTAAAATAAATTATGTAATAAACTTCTGCGATAATATAAAAAAGTAATAGAATTGAATTAGTAAATGAAAAAATAGCAAAAAAAACCATATGTGAATTCAAAAAGAAATTGGAGAATCGTATTTACTATTATCTATTTATTATTAAGAGATATATAATCTAATTCATATTTTATCCATAAAAAGGAAAAAGAAAAAAAAAGTTAAGTAAGGGTAGGCCTCATTGATGTGTGGTTGCTACCCCGATCATTGCCGATGTGGTCGTGCTGCCATCTCTTTGCATGACTAGATCGGATTCCTCTACTGTATCATGAAACATCTCATTGCGGTGCTCAAAGTTACAGCATCACTCGTAATCGCTATAGAGAGTAACTATTGAACTTACATCATTGAGTCGATTTCGTCAGATAATTGAATTTGATCATTCAGGTTTACTTGTTGGGAGTGCTTCTATTTTCAAGGCGGCGGTATTAAAGTTTCTTTCCATCAATACTTTATGACCACGTCCTAGAACATAGTCCGAGTTGGGCCGACCCACCCCCTAACTCTAGGACGAACCCGCACAGTGCCGGTTCTCAATTTTTGGGACCAAGGACCAACCCTATTAAGCTTGGGACTGAGGACCGGACTGAGGACCGGACTGACCCAGTGGGTTCGGTCCGGTTCCAAAATCAACTCGGAACCAACCGATAATTTATTTATTTCATTTTGTGTACTCTTTAAAAAGGCAACCGAGGACCGAACCAACCAAACAAATTTGTTTCGGTTCCAGGGTCAACCCGGGACCAACTGATAATTTTTTATTTCATTTTTTGTGTTAGGGAAATCCCTTATGATGTTTTGAAGATGACAAAATAAATCAAAGGCTACTAACGTGTTTAATGGTTAAGTAATAGACCATGCAGATGATAGAACATGTAAAGGATATTGTCAAAGTCTGAAGACGGCCGGAAGACCGAACGGAACACGTGTCCAAAGTATATTTTGAAGATTTCAGACTTACGTGTCAAAGTCTCGAAGACTGCAGAGACTTTAGTGTCAAAGTACGTTCTACATCGAAGTCCGCCTACTCGACAAATTCTAGGCGAACGTGAATGAAGAACCGAAGACAGACTCTATGCTGAACGAACATAGCAGGCGTGTTCAGACCTTAAAGCTAAATCTGTTCAGACCCAGATTACAAAGTTTATCGCACTCAGACTCAGATTGTAAAGTCTATTGCTATCAGACTTTACATCCAGATTCGACAGAACGTAACACAAGCCCCGAAGATATAACGGCTAGTGATCCGGTTTGGATTCCACATCAAGATTGATTTGATTGACTTAATCTAATTGATTGACAATTAGATCTTGAAGACAAGAACTTTCTATACGAAGAAGCTTTACTTATGGAAACTAAGATTTCGTTTGTATGGGCGATCGGAATCAATTTGGGATTCTATCTTTGTCACTCAACGGCTACCAAATCTTCTAGATACGATCTGTCCAATGGGTAGATTGGAAGACGATCCTCAAGATGCTGTCCAACGGCTAGTTTGGAAGTGGAGGAGTATTTAAGGAGGTGAAGGACCGATGAGCAAGTAAGAGACGGAGCGTAGAATTTATAATTCCAAAGTCTGAGCGACCTTCAATCATACACTTGTCTCTTGTGAGCTTAAACGTTTGTGATATTGAGAGAAATACCAAAAGAGTGACTTAGTGAGATAGTGTGATCTACTACTAAGTGTTTGCACTCAAAGTTGTAATCTCTTGTTGATTGCATAGTGGAATCCAGCTAAGAAGGCTGTTAGCGTGCGAGAGTAGACGTAGGCTTGGATTAAGCCGAACCACTATAAACATTGTGTTCTTATTCTCTTCCCTCAACTTATTTATTTTATTCCGCGTTTATTTGCCAAGGTTTTGTTTAAACACCTATTCACCCCCCTCTAGGTGTTGTTACTAGTCCTCTCAATTGGTATCAGAGCTAAGTGCTCAGTTTATAAAGGTGTTTTTACTTTTGAGCTAAAGATCTTTTATGGCTAGTATCTTGGCACCAGGACTTATGGAGGGACAAAGCAACACAAGGCCACCATATTTTGATGGAAAGGAATACAACGTATGGAAGAATAAAATGAAAGCATTCCTAAGATCCAGAGATCCCTTGCAATGGGATGTTGTGGAAAGAGGAATCAATCCCACTGCCGCGTCTACATCAAATAAGGATGGCAAAGACAAATAAACCAAACCCCCTGCTCCTATGTCTCGGACGGAGATGTCCAAAAGAGAAGCACTTGATGCAAAAGCCATTTATTCTTTATATTGCGCTTTATCTCCTACTGAATATAATAGAATCTCTTCATGTGAAACAGCAAAAGAAGTTTGGGATAGACTTCATGTTACATATGAAGGGACTAATCGTGTAAAAGAGACAAGAGTAAATTTCCTGCTTGGCCAATATGAATCCTTCAAGATGAAGCCGGAGAGTCGATTGGAGATATGTTCAATCGTTTTACAGAAATTGTAAACGGTTTGGCGTATCAAGGTCATCCAATTTCTTCTCTAATGAAGGTCAACAAACTCTTGCGAGGTCTCTCAAAAGATGGAACGATATCAAGACTTCAATCCGGAAACTCGAGAGGATTATGCAACTCTCCGTTGATGAATTGATTGGCACTCTTCAATCCTATGAAGTGGAACAAATCAATGATGAAGATCCCGAAGGTAAGAAGTCCATTGCTTTAATATCTAACTCTGATTTTGATGATACAGATTCAGAAAATGATATGGACGACGAAGAACTTGCTTTTATGATCAAGAGATTCAAAAGGCAAAGTAGAAAAGATAGGAAATTCAGTGAAAGAAAACACTACAAGCAAAATGGGCAGAAAAGAACCATGAAAGAAGATGACGAGCAAGGATATATATGCTTGATGGCACATTCAGAATCGAGTCGACTCGGACACGGACTCGAGAATCTGATGAGGAAATCAAGGTAAGCAATTCAAAAATTCCTATCAAAGTCTCAAAATATATAAATGAGCTTTGCTTAAATCTCAAATCTTATCTTAAAAGGATCTCCGAACTTAAAAGGAGAATTCTCGGCTTAGGCAACGGGATCTTTCTCAAAAAGAAAAGTTTGAAATTTTGCAAAAAGATTTTCTACAAATAAAAGAAAGTCGAGATTTACTTGTCAAAGAAAATGATTTTTAAAGAAAGAATTTTCAAATATTTCGACAAGATTTTCAAATGGATCAAAAACATTAGAGCATATCCTTTCTATACAAGTTCCTTACTATAATAAGTCGGGACTTGGTTTCAATAAGGAAAGTGATTCTCTAATAGATTTTCCTAAAGTCAAGGAGAGACTCAAACAAAGACCTCCTAAACTTGCGTACAAGAATCATTTTCAAAAAGTGTTTACAAAACCTGTTGGTCGAAATGCCCTCAAGTGTTCAAATTGTGGAGATTTAGAATACTTTGAGAAAGAATGTCTTAAAGTCTGGAGATCTATTAAGGATAATTGGGTAAAAATAGCAAACTCTACTAACTCTCATGGACCCAAGAAAAATGGGTACCAAAGAAAAGATGAGTTGTTTTTGCAGGAATTAAAAGAAAAGAAGAAAGAGAATTTGGTAAGGAATGTATTTGAGTACACAATTCTCTTTATACTTGATATTCGATATATCCTTGGTTGATTCAGATTTTATAATGATCATATTCTTTGATTTGTCGTGTGATTTATTTTTGTGATTCGTGTGTTGAGATTTGATTTAATACGTGTGATTATTTGAGATAATTCAAATTATTTTGTCTAATTTTATACTCTCAAATATAGTCATATTTTGCAAAGTGAAAATCTGTTTTACGTGTTGATGCAAGATATGCTTAGATATTCAAGAATTTTATTCTCTCTGTTTTTATGGTACTATGACTAAGTGAGAATTTATCTTTCAAAATATCATTGTGCATACTATTCTTTCTTTGAATACTTTGTTATGATGAATTAAGAAAGAATATTTGTTTATCTATGGAGATTTCATATTTTGCTCTAACGGAATGGAAGGATCCAAATTGATGGATACCAAAAAGGATATGAGTTGATTGCAGGAAATTCAATAAGGCAAGAATGATTGCGAATCTACGCAGATTTTGGTGCAATCAGAAAAGTATCTCCTACGAAGATTGGTAATGATCTTTTTTAATCAATGGTATATTTCGAACATATACCTTGGGTAAGAGATTTTTTTTTTCATCCCACCATACAAATTTCTACGTGCATTTATCCTGATTTTGGACGATTGCTTATCATTAATATTGCAAATATTTCTTCTCATAAATATAAGGCATTGCAATATTTTTTTTCTTGATTTGGCACGTAATAGCAATATCATCTTTCTTTCTATGAAATGCATTTATAATATATTTTTGAGATTTATGTTCAAGGAAATCCCTTTGATCTCGAAATATATTATTGCATATTTATGGATATTCTTGCTACATTTTAGAAGATATCTTATATCTAGCAAGTTTGATCCGCAAATCAGAGGAAGGTATTACGTGATGTTTTTGTGAATTGTTAAGGAAATCCCTAATGTGTCATATGAAATGTCGAGTAGCTCTGATTTTAAATATTTGATAATCTTATATATGCTATTCAATTTATTTATGTGAAAAAAAAAAAGGGCATTATATATTATGTGGATATTATTACAGCCTATTTGTGCAAAAAGTTTGTTAAGTTTATGCGGTTGAATTCGAGAAGAGCTTGATTGAAGAACATAAATTTTTGTCTCGAATTTCAAAATGCAAGTGATCATTGCAGATGTTGTTGCTGCAAAGGGAATAATGGAAAAATATTCTGTTCAACATGCACAAGCAACAATTGTTTCTATTCGCAAATATTGTCATGATGACAGGGGGAGAAAGCGAATCCAAGAAAAAGGAAAGAATCGTGATCATCTAAAAAAAAAAGGCAACAAATTGAGGGGGAGCTTTGATCAATTATGGAAAAATCTTTTTGAATTGATTGTGATCTTGATTATTATGGAATGAAGGAAAAGGTAAATGTGTTGGAACTTACCAAGTTCTACAAAATCCGGTTAGTGCATCTCTTATTATCTTTTGTCATTAACAAATCTCTTATTGGTATTATCTTTTTATTATGACAAAAAGGATAAGTGAATTCTATAATGCATCCGTGATTTTTATTTGCTGATATACATGATCGAAGTGAGCTATATTGCATTTACTTTATAAAAGATGATTTTTGAAATTATGCAAAACACATTTGTTATCGTTTCATATTCTCTACGTCATACTATTTTTATTGTTATCGCTTTTCATTATGACAAAAAGGGGAGAGAATATGAATATGCATATGTGTTGATTGTTTGATTTTATTTATTGCATAATATTGAGCTGCGATTATTTTTCTATATATTGTTATGCTCAATCTATTTGCTATCTTCTGATATCCTTTGATTTAAATTAATATTTTTAAAAGTATGTTTACAAATCTGCATATTCAGAGATTGTTTTGTCATCATCAAAAGGGGGAGATTGTTAGGAAATCCCTTATGATGTTTTGAAGATGACAAAATAAATCAAAGGCTACTAACGTGTTTAATGGTTAAGTAATAGACCATGCGGATGATAGAACATGTAAAGGATATTGTCAAAGTCGAAGACGGCGGGAAGACTGAACGGAACACATGTCCAAAGTATATTTTGAAGATTTCCAGACTTCGTATCAAAGTCGAAGACGCGAACTTTAGTGTCAAAGTCTGTTCTACATCGAAGTCTGCCTACTCGACAAATTCATCGAACGTGAATGAAGAACCGAAGACGAGACTCTATCTTGGGCGAACCGGAAAGACCGAGACTCTATGCTTTGACGAACATAACAGACTGTGTTCAGACCTTAAAGCTAAATCTATTCAGACCCAGATTACAAAGTCTATCGCACTCAAACTCAGATTGTAAAGTCTATTGCTATCAGACTTTACATCCAGATTCGACAGAACGTAACACAAGCCCCGAAGATATAACGGCTAGTGATCCAGTTTGGATTCCACATCAAGATTGATTTGATTGACTTAATCTAATTGATTGACAATTAGATCTTGAAGACAAGAACTTTCTATACGAAGAAGCTTTACTTATGGAAACCAAGATTTCGTTTGTATGGGCGATCGGAATCAATTTGGGATTCTATGTTTGTCACTCAACGGCTACCAAATCTTCTAGATACAGATCTGTCCAATGGATAGATTGGAAGACGATCCTCAAGATGCTGTCCAACGGCTAGTTTGGAAGTGGAGGAGTATTTAAGGAGATGAAGGACCGATGAGCAAGTAAGAGACGGAGCGTAGAATTTATAATTCCAAAGTCGAGCGACCTTCGATCATACACTTGTCTCTTGTGAGCTTAAACGTTTGTGATCTTGAGAGAAATACCAAAAGAGTGACTTAGTGAGATAGTGTGATCTACTACTAAGTGTTTGCACTCAAAGTTGTAATATCTTGTTGATTGCATAGTGGAATCCAGCTAAGAAGGCTGTTAGCGTGGGAGAGTGGACCTAGGCTTGGATTAAGCCGAACCACTATAAACATTGTGTTCTTATTCTCTTCCCTCAACTTATTTATTTTATTCCGCGTTTATTTGCCAAGGTTTTGTTTAAACACCTATTCACCCCCCTCTAGGAGTTGTTACTAGTCCTCTCATTTTGTACTCCCTAAAAAGGTGAGCGAGGACCAGACCGACCTTATGGGTTCAGTGACGAGCGAGGTCAGCTAAGAGAGGCGAGTGACGAGTGTCGAGTGGGGTGAGCGTCGAGCGTCAAGCAAGAAGGAACAAGCCAGGCGAGCATCGAGCAACGAGTGGCATGAGTGACCCAAAGCGAGTGAGGCGAGTGTCGAGTGACGAGCAGAGAAGTTGTTTTTTATTTTTTTATTTTGGCAAATTAAAAACTAAAATGACAAATAAAACAGAAGAGAACAAGTTCTAGAGGAGGATGCCGTGAGAAGCTATTTATGCCCTTTTGAACGCCGTGAGGACTCCTCACAAAAACATTTTCCTGCTTTGTAAATTATGGCTGTTGACGCCGTAAAGACATTAATAGATATAAGTTATTAAAAAATAGTATAAAATTACTTGAACTTCTCACTAATTAGCTATTTAATGTTGTTGACGTTGTTTATTTTAGGGTTTTCTCTATATAAAAAATTATAATTAATGAGTTCGGGTTAGTCCGGGTTGGACCAACCCTAAACTCTCAAGACCGAGGACCAACCGCACAGTGTTGGTCTAGGAATTCCAGGACCAAGGATCAACCCGGTCTCCACGGGAACTAGACCAGGAATGGCAAGGTTAGGCCGGTCCTAGTCCAGTCCAAGGTTGACCCTAGACCGATGTTCACCCTTACCTAGAAAATCAATGAGTTCTCGCCGGAGCTTTTGTTTATCTTTTTCTCGCCACGTTTGTGCAGCTCTTGTTCAATCAAGAATAGTTAGTTAACTGATGACTGAATTTAGCGAACCTCAGTCAATGATGGTGCTCAATAATGTCCCGCTTTGGAAAACTAAACACCAATTAGTCTTCATTAAAGGTTTGGGCAGAACGAAAAAGAAAGCAAGAAAAGTGGAGAGAGTTGGGCGTAAGAAAAGGGGGAGAGCTGGGGACAAAAGAGAAAGGCGCATTATTGAACTTGGTCACGATAGCCGACGACGGCGTTAAACTCGACTTACTTTAAATAAATCAACATTGGATCTAGCCCATCGGGCGTTCACACTAGAGCTATTTTTCTTGATGACCCTGGTTTAGTTTAATCAAACAGAGCAAGCTTGATTAAAACAGAAGTGCTCCATGCAAATTTATTATAATTATTAAAAATAAATTGTACATACATATATATATATATATATATATATATATATGAGAAGGCCTAAAAACATCTTTTCTTTTTTTGGGTAGGAGGCAGACTTTATCATAAAGTCTTAATGGCAAAAAAAAATGATCATTCTAATTTAAACGGGCGGGGGGCGTATAGATAATGTTTCCGCCCTCTTTTGGTATGTAAAAATGGACGGACGGATTTGATCCGATCGATAATGACAATGCTACGCACGCACACGGATATATTCTTCTACGCTCGCCTTCGTCCCTCCCTTCCACCTCCCCATCTTTCTTTACGTGCGCGTGCCTTCTACGCGCTGACCTAATCAAGCTTGCTTCGTTTGATTAAACTAAATCGGGATCATTAAGAAAAACAGCTCTCGTGCGAAACGCCCCAATCGGCTGGATCCAATGTTGATTTGTTTAAAGTAAAGCGAGTTTAACATCGAGGTCGACTATCGTGACCAGGTTCAATTGACCGGTAAATTCTCAAAATCATCTTGTTTCGCATATATTAATGTTTCTTTCTCTGGAACTCCACCTGCATCACTCGGTCTGAGCGGCGCCTCCGACTTTGCAGAATTTCGAGGAGTTTCTGTCTCTGTTGCACCTTATATCATTCCCATAATAAATTTCCAGTATGTATTAGGGTAGAACTTTATTCGTAACAAAAATAGTAATAAAAAGAAAGCATGTCTATTCTACATTTCATGTAGAAATTGTGAATGGCCATACGGCATATGGCGGGTAATGAGAGCGCACGACATTATATAGGGTGAAAATCTTTTTATTCCCAAGCAAATAATAACAACCATGCGTACTAATGGGAAAGCCAACCTACAGATTGATATTCAAGAACCCTTAAGTTTATGAAATGATATGAGTTTTTTTTTTTTTTTTTTTTTGGAAACAAGAAGATCCAGTCAACTCAATGATAGCTTGGAAATTGCCAAGTACCTTCTCAAGAAAATAATTGATTTTAGAGAATGAAACCTTCTACACACAAGCCTCTTTCTCCCATAAGGATCTTCCATTTTTTATTATCACCCGCTATGGCATTACGTGTGTGGGAACAATTGGTATTTGAAAAATTAATTAAAATCACTTTGCTATAAAATATTTGAATTATTAAATAATGAAAAGAAATTATTGATAAAAATACAGATAAGAACTGCGTGTATAAATATTTATGAAAAGAGAGAAAAAGCTTAATTGATGTTGACAGTTAACCAACTAGATTAGTTTAATCCCCTTAGTTCACCGGGAACAAAAGCACAAGTAGAAAGATGCACTAGATCTACACAGAGGAAATTAATAAAGGGAAATTAAATTATACTATTAGAAAAAAAGAGGAAAATGATCAAGTTATCTAAGTATGAGAATATGTTTGGGTAGGAAAATCTCAAAAGGAGTTTGGCGGTATTACTCACAAAGACGCGCTCGCCTTTGAGCCAATTACAATTTTGGCTCCCAAAATAATATTGATTATATTGACATTTTGTATGCCAAATGATGAGAAAATGTCAAATGTGGTTCACTTACTAAGGCCAATCATAGTCTATCAAATTGTTTAGTATATCAATATACTAATGTAATAATTAAGTCGCGCACACAAGTCCAACCCAAAAACTTATATAAGTAAGCGAAGGGAAATTAAATAAATATAAGGCCCATTAAAAACTCGTAAATGAACAACGTTAGATATTTTTAACAGAATTTCATGGGCTATTTGCATTTCATAGACAAAAGATGCAAAATAATTCTAAAACCTTTCCAGGAAATGAAGAACAACCATTAGGGAAAATCCAACAATCTCGCAACATCACTTGGGAGCAAAATCATCAATGCAGAAAGACTTTCCCCTGCACTGACAAGCGCATAATCACAACAATCAACGTCAATTCCCCTCTCAGAAGTTGCAAATCTCGGATCATCGTCATTTACATTGGTAGACACATCATGGCTTTTCTTGATTCACCGGAATTTCGTGATGGAGATGAGGACCACTCTGGTTGGAGAAATATCATGTATTTGTTGAGATCGATGACATTCTTGAAGCAAGAATCAAGAGCCTCCGATGCCCATAACTTTTATACTTCTCCAATCACTTCCCCAATCCTAAGATATTGCATGTCACGCCCCGATCCTCCGAGCGCGTGCCCATCCCTCTATGGTCGATTAAATAGCGACGTCTCAGGACACATCGCCGACCCATTCATTTTAATACGCATGTGGAAGCAAATAAATAATCCCCAGACAACAACACAATAGGATAGAAAAGCAAGCAACAAGTCACAACCAAAACAAGCCTTTTATAAACACTTCAAGTTTATACACAATACTAGGCTGTTTACAAAAGATCGACTCAACAAAAAGGGAACTATCCTATGACCCACTAGTCAGACATGTTCGCCGATTCTTCGGTCTCCTCCTCAACTATCTCCAAAGCTTCGGGTCCTTCACCCAAGGGACCTGAAAATGTTATCCCACAATGGGGTGAGACAATGTCTTAGCAAATTCACACCTTAAGACCCGACTAGGAAGAAAATACGCCCCAAGGGTTGCCTAAGCACAATCACAAGTCAGAGAACTTACCTTGGCCTCAGTCCCTTCCTACAAGTCAATATAATTCAATCATTTCGATCACTGATTTCAACAAATCAATTCATCCAATCAGATCGAACCATTGATCAATCAACTCAGTCAATTCCATGTCATTAAGACCAACTCTTGGTCAACCACTCTAATACTATCTATCACCCAATACTATCTATCCAGTCGTTTCATTGAAACGACCACTGCTCACCTAAGCCGATATGAAAGAATGCTCACCAAAGCTGATAAGGATAGATAATATAGCTCACCGAAGCTGATATAGATAGATAATATAGCTCATCGAAGCTGATATATATAGAATAGCTCGCTGAAGCTGATTCGTGCTCACCGAAGTTGATTCATGCTCACCGAAGCTGATTTATGCTCACCGAAGCTGATTCATAGATATTATACTTATCCACTACCATTTTCACTGTTTTTATAGTACCCGGTAAAATAATCGTGTGTGGGTACACGGTAGGCCTCAGCCAAAACTATAATATCTTTATTTTGTAAAATCCCACTAATTATCCAGTCGATAAAAATATTTTTGATGCTGTAAACCGACGCCCAATAATTTTCTAATTAAATACTAAAATTAATAAATTTTGGGATAAATACCCAAAATTGCAAATCACACTCAATTTGCACCATCCAGCACTCAATTAAATGAACAGATCACACCACTGTAATCAGCACAAAATCCCGGTCACCGACTATCACGGTCTAATTTTCGAAAAATAATAAATAGTTAAATAATTTTGAAAATTAATTATTAAATGCCCAAAAATGCAATTTAGGCCAGAAAAGCCTAATTAAATATTGAAACGGGCCCGGAAAATTTCCGAGACTCGTTAGATAAATACTACGATATATCTACTTGCTAATTACACTACTCTAGCCACCTAACATGCAATATCGAACGATTAAATCACTAATCTATTCAAACTATCCACCTGATCCATACTTAATTTAAACTAATCAACCCTTAAGCATAATTAACTTTCCTAAGCAGGGATTAGTATGTAAAGTCACTTGACTAACGATCCGTCCGGACCGCAACGACAGGGACGCGGCGAGGATCGATAAACTCCAAAGCGGGTGCGCCTTTCAAGGTCTGGAAGGCCACAAAAATGGGCCAAATGGTGCAGAGGCAAAACGACGGCCAAGGACGCGCAGGTCTGGCGCGTGAGCAGGCAGACGGCAAGCGGGCTCTGGGGCGTGACGGTGGCGTGCTGGCGGTCCAATGGGTTTGCTCGGCAGAAGAGAGGGCTGCTGGTTCGATGCTCTGGAAATTTTGAAGGCTTCACACTTGCTAGAATGGGGGGCTTGACCGAATGGAAGGAGGAGAAGGGAGGGGGAACCGGTTGGCCTTGGAGGGGGCCACCATGTCTCCTCTTTACCTCTTTGGTCCCCTTGACTTGGCCCCACATGCAAGTTGGCATCCTCAGCTGATTTTCCATACTATTTGCTTCCTCTAGAAGTCTTGAGATGGTCCAAATGTTGAGTCCATGGAGGAGCTACGAATTTGAGTTGGATTCTCCACAAATTGGACCAAAATCTCACTTGTAATAAATCAATTGGGCTCCCATAAATTCCGCCGACGTATCCTCGATCAAATTGACATTTTCCTTGCCATTAGAACCTACTTGCATCCCAATTTCGCAATAAAAGCGGTCCTCCAATTTTCCGATTAGAAAATAGCCTTGTATCGACTTTTTCTGCCAAAATCTCGGTTTGCAAAAAAATCTTCGGAGGGTGAGTCGACGTTCCTAAAATGACTCGTAACATGACAGAACTTTCAATTTCTGAAATCGGATTCAAATTCGTGGTTAATTTCAATTTGGTGCGATTTTAGCGTGATCTAGGTTACTAGGTAGCTTTTAGAAATTTTTAGTGCAAATGACCCATGGTCGATTTTCTTCAAGCCACAATGAACCTCTTCGATACATTGGTAACTCTCGGTTGTCGTAAAAATCTCAAAGTTTCAAATACGGACACAGGGTACCAAAACGACAGAAAAATCAGTCTAGTGCCAGTCGACGAGAATTTTTCAATTTGGGGGAATCACCCACGTTTAACCACACATCTTAGTCGAACCGACCTATCTCGATTTCTAATCGATCTTTACTGTGCCGTCATGATCTCTGCAGATGAGCAAGGTCGAGAAGTCGATTCATGGTCAAATTCTCAAGTCTAATGCGTTAAAATTCCTTAATAACTTCCCCAGTTAGTCTAGTTGTCTCAGGAGTGATCAGCTCTGAGAATAGCACTATAAGCGCATCAATGAAAGACCCGATTTATTTAATTAATTAAAAACATAATTGAAAATTTCAGGATGTCACAACTCTTCCCCTCTTATAAAAATTTCGTCCTTGAAATTTAAACCATTACAATACTTAAGCAAAAAGGTGGGGGTACAATTGTCTCATCGACTCTTCACTCTCCCTGGTTGCTCCCTTAGTGCCATGGTGTTGCCAGACCACTTTGACCAACGGGATGGTCTTGGTACGCAGAACTTGTTCTTTTCGATCCACAATCTAAACCGGGCTTTCAACGTATGACACTCTGTCATCCACATCCAATTCTTCAAAATTATGCACGCGGGTCGAGTCAGGCTCATACTTCCTCAACATTGACACGTGAAAGACGTCGTGCACTTGCGCCAGTCTCAGCGGCAATGCAAGACGATACGCTAGGATCCCGATTCTCTCTAGAATCTCAAAGGGACCTAGTACCTCGAACTCAGTTTTCCCTTCTTGCCAAAGCACGAAGTACCCCTCATTGGTGACACTTTCAGAAAAACGTGATCGCCAACTTGGAATTCCAAAGGTCTCTGGTGCTTATCTACGTATCTCTTCTGACGGCTCTGAGCAGTCTTTAGTCTGCCTTTGATGACTGCAACTGCATCCACTAATTGCTGAACCAACTCTGGGCATGTGATCTTTCTTTCCCCAACTTCATCCCAACACACTGGCGTTTTGCACGCTCTGCCATACAACGCTTCAAAGGGAGCCATCTGAATGCTCTACTGATAGCTGTTGTTGTAGGCAAACTCAACCAGATGAAGCTGTTCTTCCCAACTTCCCTTGAAATCTAGCATGCAAGCTCACAGCATGTCCTCAAGGGTTTGAATTATCCTCTCAAACTGGCCATTCGTCTGAGGATGATATGCCGTACTATACTACAGCTTCATACCTAAGGCACTCTACAAGCTTTTCTAGAAAGCAACCGTGAATCTCGGGTCTCAATCTGAAGTAATCGTCACCGGCACTCCATGCAAACGAACTATCTGACGCACGTACAACTCTGTGTGCCTATCTAAGTCAAGGTCCTTTCATATTGCAATGAAGTGAGCTAACTTCGTCAGTCTGTCGACCACTACCCAAATGGAATCATTTCCTCTTTGACTCCTCAGTAAACCTGTCATGAAATCCATCGTGATGTGCTCCCATTTCCACTCTGGGATCTCGAGAGGTTGCAGAAGTCCTCCCGGCTTACAATGTTGTGCATTCACTTGCTGACACATCAGACACTTGGCGACATGCTTGGTGATGTCCGCCTTCATACCAAACCACTAGTAATGTTGACGCAGATTCTGATACATCTTCGTACTGCCAGGATGAATGCTGTAACTGCTACGATGAGCTTCTGATAAGATGTCTTCTTTAAGCTCTACATCGTTAGGTACACACAATCGCCTTCGGAACCTTAGTGTTCCATCCTCAGAAATCTGAAAGTCAGCCTTCCTCTTATCGGTATTATCTTGTAGAATCTTCTGATCATCTGTGTCTATCGGCTAAAGTAGTTTGATCCTGATCTGCACATTCGGCTCAATTCTGAGGGTGGCCATTAGATTCAAAAGGTGGCCTACCTCAAATTTGAACACCGAATCTCGAGCTCTCTCGATTAAATTTCACTCCTTAACCAGCATATGTGCGACTGAAGACTTCTGACTCAAAGCGTCGGCAACCTTATTCGCCTTTCCAAGGTGATATAGAATATCACAATCGTAGTCCTTCAGAAGTTGAAAAGTTCCATCCATCGACGTTGTCTCATATTCAACTTCTTATGAGAGAATAAATACTTGAGACTTTGGTGGTCAGTGAAGATCTGGAATCTTTCTCCACACAGATAATGTCTCCAAATCTTCTAAACGAAAATGATTGTTGTGAGTTCTAAGTCATGCGTTAGGTAATTCTACTCATGAGGTCTCAACTGGCGAGAGGCGTATGCAACAACCCTACCATGTTGCATCAGCACGCAACTCAGTACTTTGAACGATGCATCACTGTAGATCTCGTACCCTCTAGGACCAGATGGAATGGTCAACACAGGTGCGGTAGTCAGCTTCTGCTTAAGCTCTTGGAAACTATGCTCGCTCTTGTTTGTCCACACAAACTTCTCTTCTTTCTTCAAGAGTTGAGTCAACGGCAACGCCAAAGACGAAAATCCTTCTACGAACCTTCTGTAGTAACCTGCCAAACCCAAAAAACTTATGATCTCTGTTACTGTAGTCGGTCTTGGCCAGTTAATCACTACCTCAATCTTGGCTGGGTCCACAGAGATTCCTTCGCCTAAAATCACATGACCTAGGAAAGCAACATGAGTCAGCCAAAACTCACACTTGCTGAACGTGGCGTACAGCTCGTGAATCCTCAAAGTCTGTAGTACCATTCTTAAATGACTCTCATGCTCCTCATCACTCTTCGAATATACCAGAATATCATCAATGAACATGATCACAAATTGATCCATATATTTCTTGAACACTCGATTCATCAAATCCATAAAAGCAGCCGGGGCGTTCATCAATCCGAACGGCATTACAGTGAATTCATAATGGCCGTATCGAGTACGAAACGCTAACTTTGGAATGTCTTCCTTCCTGATCCTCAATTGATGATATCCCGTCCTCAAGTCGATTTTTGAAAATATCGATGCTCCTTATAACTAATCAAACAAGTCGTCGATCCTCGGGAGTGGATACTTGTTCTTGATCGTCACCTGATTGAGTTGACGATAGTCGATGCACAGACGCAATGAACCATCTTTCTTATTTCCAAACAGAACTGGTGCTCCCCAAGGTAATGCACTAGGACATATGAACCCCTTATCCAACAACTCTTGCATCTGCACCTTCAGTTCTTTTAATTCAGACAACGCCATCCGGTAAGGAGCCTTAGAGATTGGCTCTGTCCCAGGTGCTAACTCAATCACAAAATCGAACTCTATCCCTGGCGGCAAGCCTGGCAATTCCTTCGGGAATACATCTGGAAATTTTGGCACCACTGAGATATCTTCGATCTTCAGCTCCTCAATTGTCGTATCCACAACAGTTGCCAGGTAATCTTGACAACCCCCGTCTAACAAATGGGTTGCCTCAAGCGACGAGATCAAGGAAACCGAGGGTCCTCCCCGACTTCCAACAAACTCAAAACTCTCACCCTCTAACAGGTCAAACTGAATCGCTTTACGATAACAGTCCATCTTAGCTCGTTGCTTGGTGAGCCAGTCCATGCCAATTATCAAGTCAAAGTCATACATGGCTAGGACTAATAAGTCTATCCTCCCCTCTCGCTCACCAATCGCTAACTTGCAACCAGAACAACCCAATGTAAACAACACATCATCCTTTAACGGTGTAGATATGCTAACCACTGACTCTAGCAACTTGGGACTTAATCCTATCAGCTTAACATATTGCTCAGCAATAAAAGAATGAGTTGCTCCAGGGTCGAATAAAGTATAAGCAGCATAGTCGTTAAGTGAAACCGTACCTGTGATCACATCAAGTGCGTCCTCAGCCTGACCTCTAGTAAGGGCATATACGATCCCCTGAGCTGGGGGTCTGATCTGTCCACCCTACGGTGCTTACCCT
Source organism: Eucalyptus marginata (assembly GCA_014182565.1). NCBI lineage: Eukaryota > Viridiplantae > Streptophyta > Magnoliopsida > Myrtales > Myrtaceae > Eucalyptus > Eucalyptus marginata. The sequence goes on from CM024590.1 coordinate 6,012,575, forward strand.
CTGATCTGACCCATCGGTGGCGGCGGTGGTAATTGCTATGGTCTCCTCTGTCTTCTAGAATAGTTCCTAGCTACGTGACCTTGCTGGCCACACTCAAAACAAGCACTTGGTCTAGATTGGCACGGGGATGATCCGTGTCGCCTTCCACACAAGCAACACACGCCATTCTGACTTGGCGTTGACTTTCCAATTCTACCCTTCCTGTTGGGCGGGATGTGGAATTTTCCTCCGGTCATGGGCCTCTTCCCATGTAAGATTCCCTCTCTAAACGAATTAAACCTCGATCCAGACGAGACGGCTTGCTTGTTCAGACTTCTCTCTAACAGCTGAGCTCGGTTACAGACTTCATGATAGTCCTTCAGGTCAAACGGCACCAGTGGTTGTTTCAGCTCTAGTCGAAGGCCATTCTTGAACCTTTGAGCTTTGTCTTCGGGATCCTCTATCAACCTCGGAGCATACTGGGAAAGCTCTGCGAACTTGACCTCATATTGGTCAACGGTCATCGTTCATTGGCAGAGGCGTTGAAATTCCTCCATCTTCTGCTCTCGGGCGCTACCCGAGAAGTACTTATCGTTGAACACTCTAAGGAAAGCGTCCCACACCGGGATTGCTCCTCCCAGGAACACTGTATCTCTAGTGGCTCTCCACCATGTATCTGCGTTACCCTGTAGTTGATATATTGCTAGGACAACTTTCTCTGTCTTAGTGCACATCAGCAGTGCAAAGGCCTTCTCTAAATCTTGAATCCACAACGAGGCAGTCTCGAGGTCTCCAGTATCAATGAGGCTCAACGGGTTCAGCTTCAGAAATTGTTCTACCAATTTGTGGATTGGTCTCTCCCTCTCCACAACTACGTTCCCAGCTAGAACTTCAACAAGTATAGCAACGGCGGCTACTTCAGCGGTGGCGGCAACGGCAGTAATAACGGCAATTTGAGCAGCGACGACAATGGCGACAGCTTGATTCTGGGCCTGCCACCCCATCAAATCTCGCATGGCTTCAAGCGCCTACATGATCCCCTCGAACCTGGGATCACCAGGAGCTGCTACCCCAGCACCAACAGGAGGTGGTGCTACTCCACTAACACTAGCCTATGCTGGTGCTCTACCTCAGCCTCCTCAGGTACTGACCCTCGTCGACGTCCTACCTTGAGTCACCAGCCCTACGGTACGCTTCCTAGGAGTCCTCTGCTCCTGATCGCTCATCCTGAAGGTTCCTTAAAGAAACCTGTTTCCAATTCCACATAGAATTAGAAGCTGAGCAATCCACACAACAAACAATTTTATCAATCAGCTATCACAGACATGCACCTCGGGTACCGACCCTCGTCGGCATCCTACCCTGAGTCATTGGCCCTACGGTACGCTTCCTACGAGTCCTCTACTCCTGATCACTCATCGTAAAGGTTCCTTAAAGAAACCTGCTTCCAATTCCACACAGAATTAGAAGCTGAGCAATCCACACAACAAACAATTTTATCAATCAGCTATCACAGACATGCACCAGCATGAATTAAAGGCGATTCCTACTAAATATCCCATAATCTTATCGCACCTTATCACTCCATCTAACAACTTCACTCTGATACCATTAAACGGGGATATTACACCCCGATCCTTCGAGCACGTGCCCATCCCTCTATGGTCGATTAAATAGCGACGTCCCAGGACACATCGCCGACCCATTCATTTTAATACGCATGCGGAAGCAAATAAATAATCCCCAGACAACAACACAATGGGATAGAAAAGCAGGCAACAAGTCACAACCAAAACAAGCCTTTTATAAACACTTCAAGTTTATACACAATACTAGGCTGTTTACAAAAGATCGGCTCAACAAAAAGAAAATTGTCCTATGACCCACTAGTCAGACACATTCGCTGATTCTTCGGTCTCCTCCTCAACTGTCTCCAGAGCTTCGGGTCCTTCACCCTAGGGACCTAAAAATGTTATCCCACAATGGGGTGAGACAATGTCTCAGCAAGTTCACCCCCTAAGACCCGACTAGGAAGAAAATACGCCCCAAAGGATGCCTAAGCACAATCACAAGTCAGAGGACTTACCTTAGTCTCAGTCCCTTCCTGCAAGTCAATATAATTCAATCATTTCGATCACTGATTTCAACAAATCAATTCATCCAATCAGATCGAACCATCGATCAATCGACTCATTCAATTCCATGTCATCAAGACCAACTCTTGGTCAACCACTCCGATACTATCTATCACCCAATACTATCTATCTAGTCGTTTCATTGAAACGACCACTGCTCACCTAAGCTGATATGAAAGAATGCTCGCCAAAGCTGATAAGGATAGATAGTATAGCTCACCGAAGCTGATATAGATAGATTGTATAACTCACTGAAGCTGATATATATAGAATAGCTCACCTAAGTTGATTTGTGCTCACCGAAGCTTATTCATGCTCACCGAAGCTGATTTATGCTCACCGAAGCTGATTCATAGATATTATACTCATTCACTACCTTTTTCACTGTTTTCATAGTACCTGGTAAAATAATCGTGTGTGGGTACACGGTATATGGCACCCCCGAACGGCCCCCGATCCGTTAGGGTTGCCACAGTTAGCTTACCTTTCTCTTTGTTCTAATAATATATCACTCCGGTACCAAAGAATTATAAAAGTCTATAAGTCATGGGGGTTTATATTTCTTGCATTGGTCCCTGCGCAATTTATATAGCGGAAGCAAAATCAACTATTCCCCTACCACAAATTTAAAGCGATGCACACCTGCTAGACATTTTATAAGTCAAAGCCGAACACTTTTATTTACATAAACTTGATGGACATCTTAGTCGATACATCAAAATGCCAAGATTTTTTTTTCTAAACTCGGCTATTAACAAAAGATACTCGACTCTCTAACAACCATGTACATAGGTCCATCAGTTAGTGTCGGCAGTCCAAAAATGCTTCATCTACTAACCATCACTCTCGGTCACACCCAGTCCGGTCCATCTGCTGGCGGCGGTGGCAATGGCCCCAGCGTATTCCCATCATGGCGGACGAACACAGTCAAAAACTCCTGAATCATTGGGCCGGCGGAAGAATCAATGTCATACATGACCAGTATCCGCACTCGAATAAAGACCAACCCTCGTATCTCGGGATGGTGGTGCTTCGAACACTCACACTCAAGGTCGACCGATATACTGTAAAATGTGCCGGGGGTAACTGGTAGCAGAGGCATGATATCTAATATGAAATGTTAGTCCCCAAAAGGGGTGAGTACAACCACTCAGCAATAAAAGATTCACTAAACCATATCGTGTATAACCATCACTATCCAATTCCATGCAAAATAGATAAAGCATATGATCAAGACACGAATGAACATGCATCAAACCGATAAGACCTTTCAAGCGATGAGAATGCAGTTTTTAAAGCGATGAATGAATATGCAATTGTTTCAATCACACAGGCCCGGTTATAGAATCAAACTGATATGGCACGTCACATAACAAAACCACGCACCCACACTTAGTAGAGCCATCAATTTTATTATTCAAAAAGGTTTCACCCCCCAGAGGACCAATGTTTGCGTCCCTTCGGGCATTCGCACCCAATCCTGGCGTCGCGAAAGCCTCCGGCATTCAACTACAAGAGCCACCGGGCATCCAGAGCGTGTTCCGTTACACCTCCGAGCATCTCGCACCCCACCTGGCATCACGAGGAAACCTCCAGGGCTCTCCATGAAAATGGTTACCCCCGCCCTCCAGATTTACGTACCGACTAGCATACAACCGGGCATCCCGAAGCTCCCAGGGAAAAACCTCTGGGGCACTACGGACCCCAGGCATCCAAAGGACATCGACTCATTCGAGCCTTCGGGCCTCCCGACTCCCGGGGCATCGTCAACTCAAAGGTCCGACGGCAACATTAACATTTTAATTTATTTCAATACCAAAACATTTTTCAATGCAAAAACATTTGAAATTTCATGAATTTTTATTGAAAACCTCCATTATTGAATGCCATGTCGAATGCCAGAAAAAAACCACCATGTCAAATGACAATTCATGTGTCATGTAAGACTAATATAGAAGACACAACTACTATTATATATTCTTGGGTCTAAACAGATTATTAACTAAAATGAGCAGTTTTAATCTCAGACATAAAAAGTATACCAATTCTTATTGGAATACTATGAAATTTTAGTATGTTAAATTAGAGACATAGATTGACATTTTCCGTGAAGAAACCTAAGTCTAGATCTCACTGTATTAAGAGTAGTAATCGCTACAATCTTTACTACATTCTGTGATAACGTCCGAATTTCGTATTTACAAAGAAAATCGTTTTACTAACCAAATGTTGTCCATATATTCTCAAATTTCGATATGATATTCCTAAGGATATGTCCTACAAATTTCATTAAGGATTCGAAGTTCAATTCTATCTAGAGAATTATAGAAAATTCGTATAATCATCAAAGGTCAAGCCATTCTCTTCAAAACAGCTTACTGTTTTCAATAAGTACACTCTTATCTTCATGTTTTTACATTCATCCGACCATAGTTAAATGTCGACCTCAATTTAATGGATGATATATTATGTAAAATGGTTCCTTTCCTTATCTTTGTCAAGGCAACATAATAAAAAGACTTCCTATCTAAGTTTTTCTAAAATAGAATCATCATACACGGTTTTCTTCATTTCTAGCACAATCAAACCATTTGTTTCTCTACTAATCTATGTTACAACACTCAAGACTCTTCCACGGCATCTAAGAATACTTCCAATGGGTTTTCTTTAACAAAGAATCCTTCCACAGCTCGGCTCAAAGCATATATTCATCCATAAACTCACTTACCGCAACATACACAATATCTTTCCACTCGGCAACCACTTCCTCACTTAACTCGACAATCACAGCTTACTCACTCTTAGTTTTCAATACATGCAAGCTTCAAATGCAACATGCAATGACTTCTAACTTAAATCTAGTACTTATCAAACTCAAATCAACACAAAACAGCAATATTCTTACATTATATGGGTTAGTGAACTTTTACTTGCCTCTAGTCCTATAGCTCGACAGCAAGCAAGAATAGAAGGCTCGTGGGTCTCAAGCGCGGCTCTATGGCGGCAAAGACAGGTGGTGTCGACGGTGGTGACACACACGCACGGCAAAGGGGCGATCTCCTTCTTCCTCACGTCGTTCGCTCTCTCACTCAAACTCTCTCTCTCACTTGCTCGCTCGGTCACTCTCTCTCTCCCTCGACTAATCCGCCCCCTCTGTCACCTCAATTTAATCCCACTAACTAATCATTTGCATGTTGATCTTTGGTGGCTGCAGCATTAGTGGACAAGTGGAGGGAGTGTGAAGATTTTCCCTTGCCACTTGAAGGCAAAATTGGAGGTAGTTGCATGAAGAGGCGACGTGGCCATTGATGGTCTTCTTCCGGTCGAGCATCATCAAGCCCATGGACTCCATCTTGTCGAAACTTAAAGGAGAAGGTAGAGTTGTATAGGCCCATGGGCTTGTGGTCGCACGGCCCTTAATTTCACGGCCCAAATCCTCCAAAAATTAATCCTTAAATTTTTAATGGTAATATGTAGAAATGAGTCTATAATTTCTTCAACGATCAAACCATTACAATACGATGTGCATCGATCCAATGGTGAAAATAAAACAATGTCCGTTATTTAGTCATGGACCGTCGCATATCTAAGGGTCGCCTCAAATTCCGAATGCCACACAGTAGGCCTCAGCCAAAAATATAATATCTTTATTTTGTAAAATCCCACTAATTATCCAGTCAATAAAAACATTTTTGGTGCTGTAAACCGACGTCCAGTAATTTTCTAATTAAATACTACAGTTAATAAATTTTGGGATAAATACCCAAAATTGCAAATCACACTTAATTTGCACCATCCAACACTCAATTAAATAAACAGATCACACCACTACAATCAGCACAAAATTCTGGTCACCGACTATCCCGGTCTAAATTCCAGACAATAATAAATAATTGAATAATTTCGAAAAATAATTATTAAATACCCAAAATTGCAACTTAGGTCGGAAAAGCCTAATTAAATACCGAAACGGGCCTGTAAAATTTTCGAGACTCGTTAGATAAATACTACGATCTATCTATTTGCTAATTACACTACTCTAGCCACCTAACATGCAATATCGAACGATTAAATCACTAATCTATTCTAACTATCCACCTAATCCATACTTAACTTAAACTAATCAACCCTTAAGCATAATTCTCTTTCCTAAGCAGGGATTAGTGAGTAAACTCACTTGATTAACGATTCGTTCAGACCACAACGATGGGGACGCGGCGAGGATTGATAAACTCCAAAGCGGGTGCGCTTTTCGAGGTTTGGAAGGCCACAAAAAGGGCCAAACAGTGCTAGAAATACCCACGGCTTTGGTTTCTGTTTGGTGGCTACAGAAGCTGCTCAGGTGGCTGGTTGAGGCGGAAACGACGACAGCAGCTGGCGGAGGGGCTTTAACGAGCTTGGCAGAGCTCGACAGGCTTCTAGGTGGCTCCAGCGACGGTGAGGCGAGCTCGAACAGCTCCGAGGATGGCCTGGGGTCACGGTAGAGGCAAAACGGTGGCTAGGGACGCGCGGGTCTAGCGCACGACTGGGCGGACGGCGAACGAGCTCCGAGGCGCGACGGTGGCGTGCTGGTGGTCCGACGGGGCTGCTCGGCGGAGGAAGGGGCTGCTAGTTCGATGCTCTGGAAATTTTGAAGGCTTCACACTTGCTAGAATGGGGGGCTCAACCGAATAGAAGGAGGAGAAGGGAGGGGGAACCGATTGGCTTTGGAGGGGCCCACCATGTCTCCTCTTTACCTCTTTAGTCCCCTTGACTTGGCCCCACATGCAAGCTGGCTTCCTCAGCTAATTTTCCATACCATTTGCTTCCTCTAGAAGTCTTGAGATGGTCCAAATGTTGAGTCCATGGGGGAGCTACGAATTTGAGTTGGATTTTCCCCAAATTGGACCAAAATCTCTCTTGCAATAAATCAATTGGGCTCCCATAAATTCCACCGACATATCCTCGATTAAATTGACATCTTTCCTTGCCATTAGAACCTACTTGCATTTCAATTTCGCAATAAAAAGCGGTCATCTGAATTTTCCGATCAAAAATGGCCCTATATCAACTTTTTCCGCCAAATTCTTGATTTGCAGAAAAAATCTTCGGAGGGTGAGTCGACGTGCCTAAAATGACTCGTGACATGACAGAACTTTCAATTTCTGAAATCGGATTCAAATTCGCGGTTAATTTCAATTTGGCGCGATTTTAGCGTAACCTAGGCTACCAAGTAGCTTTTAGAAATTTTTAGTGCAAATGACCCGTGGTCGATTTTCTTCGAGCCACATTGAACCTCTTCGATACATTGGCGACTCTTGATTGTCGTGAAAATCCCGAGGTTTCAAATACGGACACATGGTACCAAAACGACAGAAAAATTCAATTTGGCGGAATCACCCACGTTTAACCACACATCTCAGTTGAACCGACCTATCTCTAATTTCTAATCGATCTTTACTGTGCCGTAATGATCTCTGTAGATGAGCATGGTCGAGTAGTCGATTCCTGGTCGAATTCTCAAGTCTAATGCGTTAAAATTCCTTAATAACTTCCCTAGATAGTCTAGTTATCTCAGGAGTGATTAGCTCTGAGAATAGTACTATAGGCACGTCGATGAAAGGCCCGATTTATTTAATTGAAAACATAATTGTAAATTTTCAGGATGTCACAGTGCAGGTTTGCCAAACCTGCCAATGTTCCTCCCACCAAATCGTTGGAGTACTTGCTTCTTAAATTATTTCGGGGATTCTGATACACCATCACTTAGATTTTCTTTTTATTTTTTCTTTTATGGGTTTTCTTGCTTGTGTTTTGCTCATCTATTGCATATTTGGAGCCATATCAATACCATTTAATCTTGATGAAATTAAAGTACTTTGGACAAAATGTCTATGATAAGAATGCACTCCGTAGTAAAACGTTTAGATTAGGCAACACTATCAAATTGCCTAGATCGAAGTACGCTGCCACTCAGATCATGCGAGAGGAACATGCATCTCATTTTGTCTATATACAAGTACTTCATCACACCTATGGACCTCGTGATCCTTTTGGTTTAGTAAATATGGAGCTTTACAGTACAACATCACTTTTGCAACAAGGTATGGCACTTGAAATAAGTCAGTTATCTGCAACTTCAAATTTGCAGGAAAGCATGCTCAAGTAGCATAGCAGCTGAAGGCCTCTCAACAGGCTGTCTTCGAAGGCCGCACCAAAGGAAATCCTTTCCCTTGGCAGATAACGTCTCCAGTATTGGTGGAGAACTTCACATCACCTTAAATATACCTTGAGCCTACATTAATTAAACCTTAAACAGAAACTAAAGACACAGATCACATACTAAATGGTAATAAGCACAGTTCCGAACTTCCAACAGAAAACGGCGACACAAATTTGGTTGGAAGCATATTACTTGGAAGGACAAATAGAGAAAATGAAAAAGCAATGCAGCATTCTTACCCGCTCATACTCACTCCAAGGAGGTTTCCCGGTGATCATTTCAGTAATAGTACATCCCAAACTTCATATGTCAGCGATACGATTGAGATCCGTGCTATTATCATTCGCCATCAAGGATTGTATGAGCTGCAGGATATACTATTCCATCATTCCACCACGATAAAAAAAAAAAAAAGAATGTAGCATTAACATTGACAAATACAAAGTACCTTTGCAGCCATCCAGTTTAGACTTCCCTTCAGAGAGTGGTAAGCTGCTTGTCCAGTTAGTTAAGAGATGGTAGGACATTAGTAAAACCAAAGACTATTTGGTGTGCTCATGGAACACATGGTGTGTTCATGGAACACTTGATAAAACTGCAACATCTTCATAGACGTAGATACATCAGATTGATAACTAAATCAACCACTTTCAGCTTACGTTAGCTCATGACTGAGAAAAAGCACAATGAAGCAATCACCAAAATGATTTCAGCAAATGCTTGAGGACTCAAAAAGAGAGCAACAATACCTTGGCTACTGTCCAGACTTCCGTCCTATGGACCAATACACTTTTATTTACCCCATGTTAGGAAGGAGGCCCTTCTTACTCTGACTAAATTCAATCCTTCTTTTGAAATGCAGAGAAGCAGCAAAGATAACACCAGAAGAACCTTTCACCAAAGGTATTGCATTCTATTCACTACGCCTCTTAGGAACTTTTTAGAAACCAGTGGAAAAGGAGAGAACCTCATCAGGTTTCAGCATCTAAGGGTGCGAATGGTAACGCTTCTTGGCTGGGGAAGAGTTTTTTTTTCAGAAATAGTTATTTTCTATTTTTATTCCGGGGAACAATTTCTGAGTAAAAGAACCCGTTTGGTAACTACACAAAATTTCTACTCTTGGAATAGAAAAAGAATAGAAATGCGTTTGGTAACGCAATGATTTCTCCTTTGTATTTATTCGTTTTTATTCTTGCTCACGGATCGCTGCCGCCGCCGCCGATCGCCGTCCGCTGCCACCGCCGCCGCTGCACGTTCGTCGGCCGCCGCCGCGCCGCGGGTATGTCACCCGACCGCCGCCGCTGCACGTCTGCGGCCGCCGCCGCCACCGCCCGGCCATCGGCCGCCAACGACCTCCGGCGGCCGACGGCGGCCCGGTCGTCGGCGGCCAATGGCTGGGCGGCGGCGGCGGGCGGTGGCAGCGGCGGCGGACATGCGGCGGCGGCGGCGGCGGCGGCCGGCGATCGTAGGTGGCCGATGGGCTGGGTGGCGGCGGTCGGCGGTGGCGGCGGCGGCCGACGGACGTGCAGCGCGCGGCGCGGGCGGGCGGCGGCGGTGGGCGGCGATGGCGGCGGCAGGCCGGCAGCCGGCGGCGGCGGCGGTGGCGGCCGGCAGCCGGCGACCGGCGGCGGTGGCGGCGGGCGGTTGGAGGTGGCCGCAACAAGAGAGAGGAATAAAAGAAAAATAAAAAAGAAAATTGGCTTATTTCTAGAAGTTGTTCCCGGGAACAAGAAGCAACTTTTTTGTTTCTCGTTTCTGCTCCAAATCTATTCCCGGGAACAAAAAAGTAGAGAAATTGTTCTCGGGAAACAAATGTTTTACCAAACGGGTTTCTGTTCTTTTTGTTCCGGGGAACAAAAGAATAGAAATTGTGAGAATGAGAAATGTTCTCATGCATCACCTAATAACAGCAATAAATCTTTTCCCATTTATGCAATATGGTAACTTTAACCGAAACAATGGGGAAAAAAGTGAATAAAATTACTCAGCAACATTTCATCCATCTATAATAGATTTTTGCACGGATGAAATGCCACAAACCAATAATGAGAAGTATGTAGTCACCCTGGGTCCCTGACTTCACATTTGAATGCACCACAGATCGGCAACGAATTTCTACATGCCCTCAGTAGTCCTAGAGTGAAGAGGTGGAAACTCACATGTTTAGCAATCTCAAAGTCAGCAAGTTTGACAATTTCAAATGCATCCACAAATAAATTAGCACCCTTTAAATCCCTGCGCAAGCCAAAGAGTTTTTACAGGTTTGTAGGCACAAAGAAGAAGGTCTAATCGTCCTAATCCAATATGCAAGTCATCTCATGATGCTTGATCAATGGTTAAGAATTACCCATGTATGGAGTTGTTAACATGCAGGTAAGCCAATCCAGTCACAATATGGCGCGTAAAAGTGCAGACAACGGATTCCATTAGGGTCCCAAGATGCTCCTGGATATACTTGTCTATTGATCTATGATGTGCATATTCTAGATATATGTCAAGCCGATCCTCAACCTGAGTATGTATGAAAATGTTGAAATTTTGGGGAGTCAAATTATGAATGCCCGTTGAGCTGGGTCGTGTAGATACTGTGGAAAGTTGACTCACAATTTCACTCACATAATACTGCAGAATGTTCGGATGTCTAAGCAAGCCAAGTACCTGAATTTCCTGTAGTAGCAAAGCAATCAATTACCTGGATGTAGAAGTTTAGGAGAAATTACTTTGAGTTTTATTCTCCAGAGAATAAAATATTTACATGAGGCATCTAACCTTTTTATAGCTGCTACAGCACCCTAAAACGTAGTAAACAAATTCCTAAAAGTTAACAAACAAAATTTGGAAAATCAAGAAGATCTGTGTCGCGACCTTCCCGAGGGTGAATTACTTAAAGAAGGCTAATGGATTACTAAGTCCGTGGACTTGGCGTAGACCCTCCCAAGTCCTACCAATCGCAACTTGATACTAATGAATTAACCCATTCAAACATGCAATTATACTCAACTTGGAGCCGCCACTAACCAATTAGGGTTGATTAGAAACCCAAATAAAGTATGGGAGAATACTTTATTTTTGCGAACCAGAGATTCAATAAGTCCGGGGACATGGTTACGCTAGATTAATCTAACGCCCTTTCGGTACCTTTTTATTTTTTTTAATTTCAAAATATTTTGCAGGCATTATTGATTAATTTTAACCTGAGATACTAACATGCAAATGGTGGTAATAGGGGTGCACAATCAATGAAATAACATTCAATAAAACAAAATGCTAGATTCGTAAGAAATCATAAACTATAACTTTATTAAAGTCTATCATCTAAAAACATTTACAACAATGCTAATAAAATGCATGCCCTAAACATGATTTTCTAAATGACATGATATCTAATTAAATGTAATCTTAATTTAAATTTGATATGCATGAATTTTACTTTAATGATATGTGAGATTGAATAACTTGAACTATCACTATATGTATGCAATCTAATTTATAAAATCCTAAATATGCATGCGTTTCATGATATGGGATGAATGACATAATAATTCTATATGCATGTTCTTTTTATGATTTTTTTTAATGATTCTTTTTTTTTTTTAATTATGATTCTTTTGTGTTTTCTCTTATTTTTTCCTTTTTTTTTTTAAATTACTTAATAATTCTTATTAAAAAGAAACAACATAATGATGCAATAATAATCTTTGGCTTTTCTTTAAAAAAAAAAAAAACACGACGGGAATTTTAAAACATTAACCTATGACCCACTAATTAAAGTGCAACATGTGGTGTGTACATTATAAAATCTATATAACCTAAATAACATTTTTTTTGTTCTTTTTTTTTTGTTTTGGTTTTATTAAAGGAAAATCATCCTAATTCTACATGAATCTTAAAAACTAAAATGCGATGCTTCAAATATGAAATGTGTATAGACCTAAATACCTAATATGATGCGTGATATGTGATGAGCAAATAACAATAACACGCCAAAATAAAAATCCATCCATGTAAATTAATGGCATATTATTTTAATATGAATCAATGATGCAAAGCAATTCATGAATTTTGCCATAAAAAGTCGAAATAATCAAAAATCTAACTCGACGTCTCACGGCTCAATATTTTTATTATCATGACTTAATATGACCAATTTCTAAATTAGATAATAATAATAAAAATAAATCAGAACAAATCAAGTTAAAATAAAAAACTATGAAACAGAATATTTGATCTGAATTTAGCCTAAAGAAATTACCTAGTCAAGGGCACAGCTTTTTGTTGCTAAAAAAAGCACCTGCACAAAGGAAAAATAAAGAAGAGCCCCAAGGAAAAATCACGTCTCGATGTTGGGGTGTAATTTGGCTGAGTGTGAACAACAGGAGCAGCAGAAGGCGGGCGGCTCAGTGAACGGCTGCTACAGGCGTTGCAGGTGAAGCGAGACGCGGTAGAAGCGAACTCAGCAGCAGGGAGGCGCGGCGTCGGTGACCGACGAGCAGCAGTTGGGTCGCAGGTCAATGCGTTGGTGGTGAGCAATGGCGTCGGGGCGAGTAGGGACGTCGATCGCTGGTTTTCAGGGCAACAGCATCAGGCGTCGCGATTGTTGGCGGGATCATGGTAGGAACGTCGATGGTGGTGCGGCTCGGGGTCGAGCAGCGCGCGAAATTTGGGGAGCTGTGGCGCGGTCGCGGATGGTGCAAGGCTCCAGCGAAAGGCGGCTGACGCGTGGGCTATTGGCGCGGGCGTCAGGGGTGGAGTGGCGAGGCGTCCGGCGGCTGGGTCGACGAGGAGGACTTGCGGGCTGGTGCGTCAAAGGCGTCGGTTCGACGTCCAATGGGGGAGCAGCAACTCGGCTCAGGACCTGCTGGCATGGAGGGGAGCTCGGGCTTCGTGGACGGATGGGCAATCGTCGCTTGGAGAGTTGTAGGCGGCGGGCACAGGCGCAAGTCACCGGTGCTGGGCGTCTGGTGAATGTCTGTTGCAGTCAGGAGCGGCGGTCGAGAGTGCTGCAGAAGTGGGGTCGCGGTACTGCAGCGGGCGGTGATGGCAAGGTGGCACAGAGAACGAGCCGGCGAGTGGAGGGCCAGTGGCGAGCGACAACGGCGCGGTGGTGCGGAGGTGGCGCGATGGTGCGGTGCGGAATAGCAGGGCAATGGGCGGAGGCGGAGACCTCTCAGAGAAGAAGCACAGTGACCTTTTTCTTTTACTTTCTCTCTCCTCAAGTCTCCCCCTCGCCGAACGTCACTTTTCTCTCTCGCTCTCTCGTCGCACACTCTCTCTCTACGAAGCAAAAGCTTCTTTTGCTGTTGACTTTTCTCCCCTTCCCCTCAAGAACCGAAGCCCATTTTTCTCTGTTTTCACCTTTTTAGCTTTTCTCTTTTTGTATTGACGAAGAGAAGTCCCCCCTTAAACCGAAGCCTCGGCTTCTCTATTTATAGAGGAAAAACTCAAGTTTGTTTTTGCAGGGTGAAGCTTTCCCAATATATTTGCACATATTCACTTAACCACTCAACAAAAAGTGGCTCCAAAATCAAACAACAACTAATTTTTAAAATTTTGAAATGAGAATATAAAATTTCAACAACAAAGATTTTAAAAACTGAATTTTTATTTTATTTATTGTTTTCTAAAATATTGGGTGTCAACAGTTGCCCCTCTTTGAAGGGAGGCTCTTAGAGGTTTCCTTCAAAGATAAATGACACCTAAATTCAAATCATGCAAAATGAATATGAATATGCAAATGTTAATGACTTCTTTTTTCTTTTCTTTTTTATTTTAAAGAAATGGACTCAAATAAAGAATGCAATGTAAATGCAGTGATTTGGCCAGGAACATAGATTTCAATGTGTCTATGCCCAATGAAATGCAAATGCAAAGAAGAACACGTACCTGTCTGGGGATTTAGGTGTGAAATGATTCCTGACAATCATCTGGAACTCCCTTCAGATAATTGAAATGCTCAAAGTCTTTGGGGATCTGGAATTCTCATCAGATTCTAAGCACCTGGACATTGCATCAAGTACTTGAAATTTCAAAAATCTGATTCTTATGTCAGACATTTGAAAACATTTACTAAACATCTGGAAATCACATCAGATGTTTGAAAAGACAAACACTTGGGAATCACATCAAGCTTTTATAGGTTCAAACATCTGGAACTCACACTAGACATTTGAAAACATTTTATAAATGGGTACTTAGAATTCTCATCAAGCACCAAGATGACTGAACAAACTCAGGGTTTCAAAGACAATTTTTTAGTCTTTGAGGAAAAATTCAATGAAAGCCCATGCATGATGGCTTTATCAAGCTTCCATCAGAAAAATTATCACTAGGACAATTTTCAGGTATAACGTGAGTCTCTTGAACATGCTAAATGAGACACTTTTGGTGTGAAAAGTGTGACATCCTGAATTTTCAACCCTCTCTTCTACTAAATGAATCGGGCATTTCATTGACGCGCCTATGGGGCTATTCTCGAAACTGATCATTCTCAAGATAATTAGACTATCTGGGGAAGCCATTAAGAATTTTAAGGCAAATAGACTTGAGAATTTGACCAAGAATCGGCTTCTCGACTGTGTCTATCTTTAGAGGCCATTACGGCACAGTTAAAAATCGATTTGAAATCAGAGATAGATTGGTTCGACAGAGATGTGTGGCTAATCATGGGTGACACCATTAAATTGGAAAATTCTCGTCGACCGGCCCTAGACTGATTTTCTTATTATTTTGGTATCCTGTGTCCGTATTTGAATCCTCGAGATTTTCACAACAACCGAGAGTCGCTAATGAGTCGATTGGGTTCATAGTGGTTCGAAGAAAATTGACCACGGGTCATTTGCACTAAAAATGTCTGAAAGTTACCTGGTAGCCTAGGTCACGCTAAAAATGCGTCGAATAAAAATTAACCGTCAATTCGAGTCCGATTTCAGAAATTGAAGTTTCTATCATGTCACAATAAATTCTAGGAGTGTCGACTCAGTCTCAGAAGATTTTTATGACACCCGAGACTTTTTGGGAAAAAGTCATCGCAAAACCGTTTTTTGTGCAGAAGAAGCCGAGGATTGTTTTTGATGGCAAAATTGGAAAGCATGATGGATGTATGGGTGAGGAAAATTACTAAGGTAACCAATGGTAGGTGGATTGAAATTATTGAGGCCATTTGAGATTGGATTGTAAAGGAATTGAATCCAATTGAAGCATTTTCCCTCAAAATTCGTAACTTCCCCCATCCACCACCATTTTGGACCATTCCATGACTTGTTGAGCATGCATTGGTGGATCAATGGCAGCCAAGGAAGAGTGCATGGCCTAGGATGAGTCGGGAGATATTTCTTATGGAAAAATTTGACCAAGAGGCCCCACCAAGGCAAAACTTGCCCCACACTCCTATCTCTCTCTCCCTCTTGCCTTTCTTCCTCACCAAGGTAGCCTACGAGCCCATTCTCTTCTCTTTGCTGCTATTCGTACTCCAGAAAACGTAGAGAAGAAGTCGGAGCAACCCCTCAAGCCGTCACATGCCTCCACCCGCACCGTCGCCGGTTTTTGCTCCAGCCGACTTTTCGTCAAAGATTCGAGTTAAAAGTGGTCTTCCTCGATGAATCAGAAAATTAGCCACCTATCGCCATGAAGAGGACATCCATACCGTTCCAACAAGTCCGACATCACCCCCGAACGGAGCCGTCGTTCGTCCCGTACGGCTGCTGGAGTCCGCCGCTCGCCGAACCATCTGGAAGCTGCCCACTGGCACTGTTTTGCGTTTTCTTGCTGTTTCGCCTCATTTCGGGCTTTCATTTGCCCATTCCATCCACCCACAAGATCCCCAAGACCCCCGGGAGCCACCGGTTACCAACCACCCACTCGCTGGAGCTCCAATCGGCCGTTTTCGCCATAGAAGCTGCCGGTCTCCTCTCTGCAGCCCGCAAGCCAAACCCGCGATTCAGCCCATTGGGATTCGGCCCAACTTCGGCCCAAGTGAACTTCAGCCCACAAGACCAAGTGGCCTAGCAAGCTCGGCCCAAGTTGTTTTAATTTAGTTGAAGCCCAAGTCCACAGGTGTAGCCCATTAATTGAGTCTTTGGCCCAAACAAGTTCAGCCCAAGTTCGGCGCGAAGAAAGCCCAATCGTAGCCAAGCCCAAGACCAAGAGCGAGCCTAGTCCGGTGCAAGAACAAATCTCAGCCCAGCTGAGATTTGTTGGGCCCAAGTTTAAGGCCCGGTCCAAGCCCGTCGGTGTTGTCGAAAGCCCGATTTCAGTCGCCGTCGCGGTGTTTCGGTTCCCGCTTTTAACCAAGTGAGTTTTACTCACTAATGCTTTCTTAGTTTGCTAATGATGCCTAAGGGTTGGTTAGATTTAATTAAATGCAATTAGGTGGTTAGATTAATTTAGATAAATTAAATTAGAGACTTAATGATGCATTTAGGTGGTTAGAAATAGACATTAGCAAGTAAGCATGCCATGTTATTTATTGAATGAGTCTCGGTAATTTTCCGGGCTCGTCTCAGCTTCCAATCAGGCATTACGGGTGTTAAAATATGTCTCGAGTTTGAGATTTGCTAGACTCCTTCGAGCTGCACAAAAGAGGAAATATAAAGTAAAATAAAATAAAGAAGAAGGAACCCCTACGGTTTCGAATTCCTTTGAAAAAGGAAATCTGGGCACACATATTATAATAATATAGGTTTCCCTTTTGGCGTGAAGTCCCTCCGTGAAGATTGAAATTGGTGGGGCCCAAGGTCAAACTTTGACCTTGGGCACACTTTTTATATATATATATATATATATATATATATATATATATATATGAATGCGGACAGATCAATAGGGTTTTTCGGTGGATGGCTGCATGTACACGCCGAGAGACGAAGCCGCACGTCCAGCATTTTGAAGCCACCGAAGGAATAAAAAGCCGCACGTCCGAAGCCGCAAGTCTTCCGCGCGAAGCTTTGAAGAGATACGCGAAGCCGTACGTAGAGCGTATTGTTTTGAGCTTGAACGCGCGGTAACTTTGTGTCTTGAGTTTATACCAAGTGAGTTGTTTATTTATAAACACTTTGGGTTTGGGATAAATTGGGGTTTGGGAAACACCGAGAGAGTGTTTGAGTGACTTGAGTGTGTAATCTCCTTGTATCGCATGATCTATAGTGAAATTCGCTGCTGCTCTACCCGTGGACGTAGGTCTTTACGACTGAACCACATAAATCTGGTATCCGATTTATTTTCTTCTTTTGTCTATATTATTGTTCGATCGCTCGCCCTATCGCAACAATTAGTATCAGAGCCAGGCTTGGCTAAGTTGAAGCGAATCGATGGCGATAGAAGAAGTAAAAGTGAGAATCGACAGATTTGATGGGAAGGATTTTAGTTTCTGGAAGATGCGGATTGAAGATTATCTTTACCGATGAAATTGCACTTGCCCTTATCCGGGGAGAGACCAGAGACGATGAAGCAAGCTAATTGGGATTTGCTGGATAGACGAGCTATGGGTGTTATTCGACTGACGTTGGCTCGTAACGTCGCATTTAACATCTTGAAGGAGAAGACCACTGCTGATTTGATGCAAGCCCTGTCGGATATATACAAGAAGCCCTCTGCGATCAACAAGGTCTGTTTGATGCGACGTTTGTTTAATTTGAAGATGAGCGAAGGTGCGTCAGTTGTAGATCATATCAATGAATTCAATGTGATTGTTAGTCAATTGAGTTCAGTTGAGATTGATTTTGAAGATGAGGTACGTGCTTTGATTATGCTATCCTCATTGCCTAATAGTTGGAATATTACTGTTACTGCTGTTAGTAATTCCTCTGGGTCAACAAGTTTGACGTTTGATGGGGTTCGAGATTTAACTCTGAGCGAGGACATTTGTAGAAGAGAATCTGGCGAACCTATATCTGTTGCTTTAGTAGGTGAAAATAGAGGAAGATCTATAACACGTGTGGGTAATAGTAGTACTAATATAAACAGGTGTAGTCAGTCTAGGACTACTAATGTTGTCTGTTGGAGCTGTGGCAAGAGGGGGCATCTTAGAAGGGATTGCCTTAAGCTGAAGAATGAGAAGGGTAAAGGAATTATGGTTGATTCTGCAGATAATGTTGCAGCTGTAGCATATAATGCCAATTATGTCTTGTCATCACGATTATTCATCGTTTGATGGATGGATTATGGATTCTGGTTGTTCTTTTCATGTCACACCAAATAGAAACTGGTTTATTACTTATCAGTGCACGGGTAGTGGTAAAGTCCAGTTAGGGAACAACGCTGAGTGCGATGTTGTGGGTGTTGGTGATGTTAAAATTAGAATGCATGATGGTATTGTGAGGACATTGACTGGAGTAAGGCATGTTCCAGAGTTGAAAAAGAACTTAATTTCCTTGGGTGCCCTAGATTCAGCTGGTTGCAAGTATTCTTCAAAAGGTGAAGTTCTAAAGGTTGTTCGAGGTGCCTTGGTGATAATGAAAGGAATCAAGCATGGAGGCCTATATAAACTTCAAGATAAGACAGTGACAAATTTCGCTGCGGAGACGTCGGATGCATACTGCTCGACGCCTCTTTTGACTGCTCGAGGAAGACCTAGGTGTTTGTGCCAAGGCACAAGTTTGATGCTGGTGTCAGGATCACGCAGTCAAGAGCTTTGATCGAGATGGAGACTAGTAAGTCGATCAAACATGTGCAGATTGACAATAGCATAGAGTTCTGCTTGGAGCTGGCAAATAAATTCTGCATGAAAGAGAGCATAGTGAAACACCGCACTAGTGACAATAAATCACAACAATTTGTAGAATTGACGAGAAGAACATTACTAGAGACGGCCCGTAAAATTATCTCTAGTGCTAGTATTGCTAGGAGAATTCTAGCTGATGTGCTAAGTACGGTAAGCTACCTGGTGAATAGATCCCCATCAACTGCTATTGAATGGCAGACTCCTGAAGAAGTGTGGTCAGGTAACGTTGCTGATTATTCTATTCTTAAAATGTTTGGTTGCCCGTGTTATTTTCGAGTGAGTGATGGTAAGCTTGATTGGAGGGCAAGGAGCATATTCCATGGCTATGCACAAGGTGAGTGGGGCAATCAGTTGTGGTGCCCGGATATAAATTCACCTGTTGACGCGAGAAGTTACCCTTGATGAGTCTCCAGTACTTTTGGCTAGGAGTGATTATAGCAGTATTCAAACGAATCTGAACGGTGTTCGCTTGAGGTGGAGTTGCGACCGAAACTCCCGAGGTAGCGTATACGAGTACTAGCAAAGTAATCGACACAGATGGTGCTCATAGCGAGGTGGAGCCTATAGAGCCAATGGTTGCTGTAACTGCTAATATTGACAAGGTATGTATTCGATCTCCTGACAGATATGGATGCAATAATGGTTTTACTTTATTTGCGGTTGAGGAGGTTGTGTCAGAAAATCCTTGCGGAGCAGTTAAAGATGCATGTGGAGTTGGTATTCTGATGAGATCCTCGGTTATGGCGAAGTTCAAGCAAGGCTTGGACTTGGATAATATCTGTGGTGGTTGAGCCCATCGGGGTTGATGGGAAAGTAGCAGCAGAATTTGAACTTTTTGCGAAGCGATTGCAATTTGGCTCAAACATCGAGCCAAGGTGGAGATTGTTAAAATATGTCTCGAGTTTGAGATTTGCTAGACTCCTTCAAGCTGCACAAAAGAGGAAATATAAAGTAAAATAAAATAAAGAAGAAGGAACCCCTGCAGTTTCGAATTCCTTTGAAAAAGGAAATTTGGGCACACATATTATAATAATATAGGTTTCCCTTTTGGCGTGAAGTCCCTCTGTGAAGATTGAAATTGGTGGGGCCCAAGGTCAAACTTTGACCTTGGGCACACTTTTATATATATATATATGAATGCGGACAAATCAATAGGGTTTTCGGTGGATGGCTGCACGTACACGCCGAGAGACGAAGCCGCACGTCCAGCGTTTTGAAGCCACCGAAGGAATAAAAAGCCGCACGTCCGAAGTCGCAAGTCTTTCGTGCGAAGCTTTGAAGAGATACGCAAAAAGCCGAACGTAGAGCGTATTGTTTTGAGCTTGAACGCGCGATAACTTTGTGTCTTGAGTTTATACCAAGTGAGTTGTTTATTTATAAACACTTTGGGTTTGGGATAAATTGGGGTTTGCGAAACACCGAGAGAGTGTTTGAGTGACTTGAGTGTGTAATCTCCTTGTATCGCATGATCTATAGTGAAATTATGCTGCTCTCCCCGTGGACGTAGGTCTTTACGACGAACCACGTAAATCTGGTGTCCGATTTATTTTCTTCTTTTGTCTATATTATTGTTTGATCGCTCGCCCTATCGCAACAACGGGCCTAAATTGGATTTTTAATACTTATTTATTTATTATTCGAAATTAATTATTTAATTATTTATTTTTCCGGAAATTCAACCGGGATGGTGGTGACCGAAATTTTGTGCTGATTGTCGTGGTGCATTCCGTTTATTTAATTGAGCTTCAATTTATATGAAATTGCTTTAAATTGTGAAATTTGAGGAATTGTCCGAATTGTTTGTTATTGAGTAATTGATTGGTAGATGGCCGAGTAAGAGTATATAGCGCCAGTTATACGTTGATGGGCTATATAGTAAAGAGAATGGTGAGAGCTAACTAAGAACATTATTGGCTGAGACCAAGCAGGTACGATATTATTGGACATACGTGGTTTGGTGATTGGAAGTATCACTGGTGAAAACGGCGCCTTAAAGAACGCACATGAATGACTTATAGACAAACGTGGTTCGGTGATTAAGGAAATATCACTGGTGAAAACGACGCCTTAAAGAACTCACGATGTTGTCTATTACCAATGTCACCTTAGCGAAAACGGCGCCCTAGAAAGGACACGTGGTTCGGTGATTGAGGATATCACTGGTGAAAACGGCGCCTTAAAGAACGCACGGTGTCGGTGATTGGTATGTCATTGGCGAAAACGATGCTCGAGAAACACATGTGATTTGGTGAATGAGTACACCATTTGGGAATCATGGTATGAGTGGGAATGACCTAGAGATGGTCCGATTGACATGTAATCGACTAAGTCGATTGATCAATGCTTGATCGAATGTCGTGAATTGTTTGAATATCTGTGTTTAACCTTGAATTGCAAGTTGGAACTGAGGCCAAGGTAAGTCCTCTAACTTGTGATGTGCTTAGGCAACCGAGTAGTGTATTGGTTTACTAATCGAGTCTTAGAGGGTAGAACTCGCTGAGACGTGGTCTCATTGGTTATTGAATAACCATTTCAGGTCCGTAGAGGGACCGGAAGAGGATTACCTGTTGGATGACCCTGATGACGAGCCAGCAGAGGATGAAGAGCTTGAAGAAATCGAACTTAGTGAAGCAGAGTTTAAGGAGGATCGGGATGATGATCCCGAGTACGACCCGGATGAGGACTGAGATCCCATCCCGTTTTGTGAACCTTGTGTATTTGTGGATAGGTGTTAGATCAAACCTATGTTAATAGTATTGTAAGATACTATGAGGTGCGTGTGTATAAAAGTGTGGTTGTGAATTTCAATTTGAAAAATATGGTCTGCTTTTCTATCCCATTGCTTTATTGTCTGAGGATTTATAACTGCTTCCGCATGTGCTTAATAAATGAAAGGGTCAGCGATACATAGTCCTGGGATATCGCATTCTAAAATCGACCAAGTAGAAGGATGTGTGCGTGCCCGAGGATCGGGGCGTGACAAAAAGGTTTTTTCACTCTCTCTCATTTAAGAGGGGTTATTTGTCTCGACCATTGATGCGGGAATATATCACTCAATCTTATCATCATCTTATCGACAAGAGTTCGAATTTTTCTTGCAAGCGGTACGACCTTACCAATCTGAGAGGTCTTTGACAGGTACTGTAAAGCGGGCTTGGTCAATGGCTTAACAAAGGGACTCTTCAAGTCAAGGCAATTGAAAGAACAATTTTGTAATCATCTCCGGGTTTACAAGTCAAGAACCCAGCAAAATGAGAAAGAAATAATCTTGGTCGCACTTCTTCGAGCAATGCTTAAAACATGTGAATTCCTATGTTAATTCAAGTGCCCTAATCTGAAGAGACTTTGTAAGGGATGTAACATAGGCTGGGTTCATGGATTGAGAAACGAAAGGATCGTTAGGCTCAAAGATGTGTATAGGGGTCAAAGTTGGTGATCTTCTTGACATTGCCACCAGTTTTCTTCGCTACGGATTGTCTTCTTGACAGATTTCTTTATCGGCTCAAGAGTTTATCACCTGATGCCAATGATTATTCAACTGGAGATCTTTTCTCAATATTTTTTCTTTTAAAATCATTTTCTTTGATGATGGGCATCGATCATGCTTTTATCAGGCACACCTCTTTTATGCCCCCCAATTGATCAGTCATTTCTCTCTTCTTTTTCACGGGCATTGGCCTTGCTTTTACCAAGCACACTGCTTTTTCATGCCCCTTAGTTCTATTTTGATTTCAGTTCTTGCGCACAATGCGTGTGTCAAGTATACTTTAAATGACACTCGAACCTTCAAGGGTCTTCATCTGTCTCTTGCCTTGCCCCAATGTGGGGGATGATCATCAACTTGGTTTAAAAGAAACGAAATCACAGGCTCAAGTGGGCTATGCAAAGGATATAAGTGTGTAGGATAGTGAAAGAAACGCTCTTCGTCATCCTAAGGCACTTAAATTACCACATGAATTCAATGTAATAGCATGACTTGAAGATTGATGCAAGTGAAAGCAAGAAAATTTCAATTCATTTTCCTCACTTCATGATGTCATTTTATCTCTTAGTTGCCCCGATGTGGGGTGATTCTTGGCAGGGGTAATTTGAAAAGAATATCCATAAGTGTATGGGCTCAAAAGGGTTAAGCAATGGATCACCTATGGTGTTTGGGATAGAAAAATGAACTGCCTCTCGTCATTTCAACTGTCGTACTTTTCGCAAGAAAACTCTTCACCTTGAAACACAAAATGCTTTCATACTCACCTCACAATGTATAGACAGGGGACTGTGTATGGGATTAGGCTTGCTTTTCACACCTCATTTAGCATGCTCAAGGAACTCGACATCTTTCACTGAATTATCCATTTTGATAAATTTTTGACGAATTGCACAATATCATGTGAAAGCATTCTATAATGACAAAGAAGCCATGCTCTATTCTTGCACCTCGGATCATAAAGTCAAAGCTATTAGGTGTCCATGTCTTGCCCCTCTTTGTAAGAAAGCTCATAGAGGTTCCTTACAAAGATAAAAGACACCGTTGTTCACATCCATTCTTTGCCCCTGCAAAAATAAAACATGCAACATTATACACTAGAGATTTGACCAACTTTGAGCGAGGAAAAGGTTTTTACGAGCCCTTTTATTCATGGATAGTATTTCTTTACAGCATCGGAATTTACGGGATTCGTGAATTCCCGCCCATCCATTTCTGCCAAGATTAAAGCACCTCCGGGAAGTACTTTCTTCACGATGTATGACCCACTGTAATTTGGAGTGAACTTGCCACGAGGATTAATAGCATCTTGCGTAGCACCAAATCATGGACCTTGAAATGCCTTGGGCGAACCTTCCGATTAAAGGACTTGGCCACCCGCTGTTGATAACATTGACCATGACATACGGCCTTCAATCGTTTTTCATCAATCAAATTGAGTTAGACATACCTCTGTTGTGCCCATTCAGCTTTCCTCAGCTTAGACTGAGACAATACTCTTAGAGAAGGGATTTCTACTTCAACTAGCAGGACTGCTTCCATGCCATACACCAGAGAAAAAGGAGTTGCTCCAGTAGAGGTACGAACTGAAGTCCTATACACCATCAGAGCGTAAGGAAGCCTTTCATGCTAGTCACGATAATTGTCAGCTGTCTTTGCCAGAATTTTCTTGATGTTCTTATTCGCTGCTTCAACCGCACCATTCATTTGAGGGCGATGAATTCAAATGACGAATTTTGAACTCCTTGAACAAATCATTAACAAGCTTGTTGTTTAGGTTTGTCCCGTTATCTGTGATGATGGCTTCAGGCATGCCATAACAGGCAATAATATCCCGTCGCACAAACTTCACGACATTCTTTGCGGTGACAACTGCATAGGATGCTGCCTTTATCCATTTTGTGAAATAATCGATAGCGACAAGGATGAAACGATGACCATTTGAGGCTTTCGGATTAATTGGGCCGATTACATCGATGCCCCACATTGAAAAAGGCCATGATTCTGACAGTTGATGCAGCTCATTTGAAGGAACATTTATCTTGTCTCCATAAATCTAACAACGGTGACAACTCCAGACATGTTGAATGCAATCAGTCTCCAAGGTCAGCCAGAAGTAACCTAGTCTCATAATCTTCTTTGCTAACATGTGGCCGCTCATGTGAGGACCACACACTCCTTCATGTATTTCTTCCATCAATAGAGTGGCTTCCTTAGCATTGACACATCTAAGTAGGACGGAGTCGAAGGACCGTTTGTATAATGTATCCCCACTAATAAAGAATTTGGAGGCAAGTTTCATGAGATGCTTTCGGCCAGCTGGATTGCTACCTTCTGGGAACTCTCGCTTTTGAATATAGGTCATGATGTCATGGTACCATGGTTTTCCATCCAGTTCCTCTATCACTACCATGCAATAAGCTGGCTTTGGCAAAACCTCTATTTTCAGAGGCTCGACCTCTAACCCATCAGTGACTTGCAGCATAGAAGACAATGTCGCAAGTGCGTCTGCAAAATGATTATGAGACCTTGGCAAGTATTCAAACGAAACTTCCTCGAACTTTTCCACCAGATCTTCTAAATACTTGTGGTATAAGAGCAACTTGGCCTCCTTGGTCTTCCATTCACCTACGGTCTGCATTATGATTAGTATGGAATCTCCGAACACTTTTAACTTGGCCACACCTATCTCAATTGCGGCCTGAAGCCCGAGTATGCAAGCTTCATACACAGCCACATTGTTAGTGCATGGGAATATCAATTTTGCAGCCACTGGATGGTGTTGTCCATCTGGGGATATCATAACTGCCCCAGTACCAGAACCGGACAAGTTTATAGCTCCATCAAAGAACATCTTCCACGAGTCTTCATTTACACTCAAGACATGGTCATTAAGGAAACTGTCATCGTCATTAGAGACTCCTGAATTCTCGGCCAATAGGTCAGCGATCACTCGACCCTTAACCGACTTTTGTGGCATGAATTGCACATCAAATTCGGAAATTAAAATTTGCCATTTGGCCAACTTACCCACCAAAGCTAGTCGATCAAGTAAATACTTGATGGGGTCGTTCTCAGTCATGAGGAATGTCTGGTAATGCAGTGTGTATTGTCGCAATCTATGCAATACCCACACTAAAGCCACACAAGTCTTTTCAACATCAGGATACTTCAACTCTGATATAGTGAACTTCTTGCTCAGGTAATAAATGGCTTGTTCTTTTCTGTCAACGGGACTTTCTTGAGCCAACATTGCACCTAGTAACTCACTATGAATGGTGAGGTAGAGAATTAAAGGATGCCTCGGCGATGGCGGGACAAGCATCGGTGGATTCATCAAGTAACACTTTAACTTGTCGAACGCTTCTCGACATTCATCATCCCAGTTAACTCGTGCATTCTTCTTTAAGAGCTTGAAGAACGGCTTGGCGGTTTCAGAAAGTTGGGAAATGAATCGAGTGATGTAATTCAACCTCCCTAAAAGACTCCAAACTTCTTTCACCGTTGACGGAGGTCGCAACTCACAAATGGCTTTAGCTTTAGCAGGGTCAATTTCAATCCATTTACTGCTCACAATGAATCCAAGTAATTTACCGGATGTTGCTCCGAACACGCACTTAGCGGGATTTAGTCGAAGCTTGAACTCACGGAGTTGATCAAACAGCTTCTTCAAGGTCTCGACGTGGCTTTTTCCAGGTCGAGTCTTTGCAATCATATCATCAACATAGACCTCAATCTCTTGATGCATCATGTCATGAAACAGTGCTATCATGGTTCGCTGGTAAGTTGCCCCTGTATTTTTGAGTCCGCGGGGCATAACCTTATAATGAAAGGTTCCCCACGGGGTGATAAATGCAGTCTTCTCCTTGTCTTCCTCCTTCATCCTTATCTGATTGTACCCGAAAAAACCATCCATAAATGAGAATAGTTCAAAACCAACGGTACTATCCACAAGGACGTTTATGTGTGGTAACGGAAAATCATCTTTCGGACTAGCCTTGTTCAGATCCCGATAATCAACACAAACTCGAACCCGACCGTCCTTCTTCATTACTAGTACAATGTTGGCCACCCATTCGGGGTATTGTGAGACTTCAATGAATCCCACCTTCAATAGCTTCATCACTTCCTCCTCTATCTTCTTTGAGAGTTCAGGCTTAGTTCTACGCAGCCTCTGCTTCTTAGGTGGCACGTCCGGATTAGTAGGTAGGCCATGCTCCATAATTGACGGGTCTAAACTAGGCATGTCAGCATAAGTCCATGCAAAGATATCCTGATATTCCTTCAGTAGCTGAATCAGGCGCTCGGCCTCATCTTTGGGGAGACTCGCCCCAATTTTAACCTCTTTGACTTCTTCAGTGTCACTTAAATTAATAGTGACGGTCTGCTCGGATGTGAGAGCCTTAGCCTTTTCATGTTGTTCCCAGCTACGTTGCACTTCACTAGAGTCTTCGATTGAGTCTTTGGGATCATCATCATCAGCACTTGCTGTATTAGATTGGACCATTCTCACGCCATTGCAAGTCACAATATCGTTCCTAAAACAGGAAGTAGATGAATCAGAAAGACAAACAGGGTAACCTAGATTTTTATTTTTTTTGAAATTCTTTGGCAAAAACCATATTTTTAAACATTTTGACACAAGGAAGCATGATGAAGCCCAGGCCTTAGAATTCTCCTTGGATTTTTCTTTTCTTTTATCGGCTAGATATCATCACCGGGCTAGTTTGGTGTACTTCAACATGCCCTCAAAACATGAAAATTTCCATGTATTTTATTGGATGAAAAGCAAATTACATTATTGAAATGATAGAAATCCTAGGAATGGAAATACAAATACAGAAAGCAATAAAAACTCATGTGCAGAGGAGTGTGCAAATAATTAAAATTCTCCTACTCTCGAGCTTCGTCGATGGCAAACACTAAATTCTCCTCGAACAATTCGGCCATTCCTCCGAGTGCGTCGTCTTTTCCAATGGATCGAATGGTGTCTGCAACTGGCTTGTCTGCCTCTCCCCATCCGACAGGAATAACATCAACGTCAGCACCTGGAGGCTTGGAGTACTGAACACAGGTATCGATCGCCCCTTCTTCCTCATGCATCATCTTCGCAGGCCCAGGGAATGTGGACCTAATTGGGGTATAATGAAGCTAGTTCGTCCTTGTCCTCTTCCTCTTCCTCTACAGGATTGTGCACCTCTACCACGATAGCCCAATCCAGTAGTGTATGAATTCCGCTCGGCCTCAATTGGTTGGCGAGTGCCCTGACCATGTCGGCCTAAACCATTACCTAGAACAAAGCCATTCCCGACCATGATCTTGCCTACCATGATCGCCGACTTTGATAACTTTGGAGTGGGTAGGGTAGTGCCTTAAGAGACATGAATGGTCGAAACCAACTCAAATGCTTGAAAACTGGATTCTTCTTTATAATCTGGTTCAATATAAGGGATAGCCGTTTTGTGATAAATCTTGAACTCATCCTCTCCTCGAATTGTAATAAGCTTCCCTTTCGTCACAAACTTCACTTTCTGGTGAAGACTTGAAGAAACTGCCCCTGCTGCATGAAGCCATAGACGACCTAGCAAAAAGTTGAAGGCTGTAGGTATGTCCAGGACCTGAAAAACTGCATTAAATAACACTGGCCCTATTTGCAAGTCTAAATCAACTTCCCCAACTGCTTCTTTTTTGGTTCCGTCAAATGCTCGAACAAAGGTTTTAGCCGCGCGAATTTTCCCCAAATCATACCCAAGACGCTTTAGAGTTGCAAGAGGGCATATGTTTAAAGCCGATCCATTATCAATGAGTACACGGGATACCAAGGTATTTCGACACTTGGCTAAGATATAAAGGACTTTGCCGTGTCCTCTTCCTTCATCTGGGATTTCATCATCTGAGATAGTTATCTGGTTGTTTAACAAAATGGCCCCCACGAATTCCCCCAACTTCTCAGGTTCAATGGACTCTGGGACATGCACTTCGTTAAGGACTTTCATCAAGGCCTTTTGATGTTTCTCCGATGTCAAAAGCAACTCTAATATGGAGACTTGTGCCGGTATTTTACGAAGTTGGTCCACTACGCTATACTCACTTGCCTTAATTACAGCTAAGAATTCTTTAACCTCCTCATCAGTGACTGGCTTGACAGGTTGTGAGTTGGCCTGAGTGTAAGTGCGTCCCGATCGAGTGACCACATCTATCTCCGCATCATAACACCATGGTACCGCCTTATTATTCGTGTATACATAGGGTTGCGTAACATCAAGAATCATTTCTTCATCATCTGATGGTGGCACATCATTGATGATTAATCTATCTTCATCCAACGCATCTTCCAACGGTGGCATGTCAAAAGCTAGGGGATCGCTAGCTCCAATGTTCAAGCCAGTAAACTCATTCTCAAAATCAGAAAACTCCTCCTCTAGATCAATAATGATTGGAGTGATAGTCGAAACTGTGTCAGCAGGATCTGCGCAAACAATCATCCCCTTCTTGGACATTGCCTTAACTCTTTGCACCTTCTAAGACATGGTAGGTTCTTCTACATCTGAGTAGTATCCAGCTCGAACTAAACCATTATAAACATCGTCCACATGTACTCTCAAGCTCTTCTTTCGACCAGCATCAAAACTGAAAATGGCATTCACAGCTTCTGGGCGGTCAGGGAGTGGATTATTCTGGATGTTTGGCTGTGCATCGCGGAATAAGACCACCTTAGCATCCAACAGAATTTGGATTTTGTGTCGCAGCGTATAGCAATCGTCAACAGAATGCCCTACCTCCCCCATATGGTAAGCACATGTCTTGGAAGGATCATAGTTGGGGAAACACTCGGGATTAGGTCACTTAGGCTCCTTAGCGAGTAATCCTTTCTTCTGAAGGGTTGGCAAGATCTTGGATAATGGCTTAGGAAGAGGCGTAAATTGACACCTGGAAGAGTTCTTCTGCTGGCCAAAGAATGGTCGTGCTCCTCCCTGTTGAGTGTTCGAGACAGGGCGAGGGGGTTGAACATAAGCTGCATTAACTTCCGCTACAGGCTCTTTGTCCTTCTTGGCTAAGACTCTCCTATATGAGCTGGTTTGATCAGACGCCCATCCATCACGTAATGCTACTTCAATTCGCTCGCCAACAGGGATTAGTTGATTGAACGACTCGGCAGTCGATCCTAACATCCGATTTCGATATTCAGGCGGGAGTGTCTTCATGAACAAATCCATAAGCTCCTTTTCTATCGACTCCGGAGTAATCTGAGCAGCTACGGTCCTCCATCTCGTGACATATGCCTTGAAGGATTCCGTCCTCTTCTTCTCAGTGCGAAGTAAATCTTCTCGAGATGGAGTGACATCAATATTATACTTATATTGTTTGAAGAAGGCATCTGTCAAATCCTCCCAAGTCTCTAGGAGATTAATTTTCTTCATAATGTACCATTGTAGTGCCGCTCTTGTCAAGCTTGCTTGAAATTGCTGAATCATCAGGAGTATGTTATCAACATATGGGGTCATCCTAACCACATAAGTCTGCAAATGGATCTTCGGGCAAGAGGTGCCATCATACTTTTCAAAGTCTGGCATTTTGAACTTCTTTGGTATCTTGATCTTTGCATAATAGGACAGATTAGTTGGGTCTTGGCTAAATGCACCCTGCAGCTGCTTAAGTTTCTCCTCGATTTTCGCCAAGCATTTTTCTTGCTCAGTCTTCAGTACAGCCAGCTGTATCACTTGTATCTCCTCATCAACAACAATTTGAGGCGTGTCAGTAATTTTCTCCCTGGAGACATCATTAGAGCTTGATGGGCCACTTGTGGATATATTCTTGCCTTTGTCTCTTGGATCAGCCATGGAAGAATGTTGTGGTAACACCACTTCGACTTGCGGAGCTGATAGGACAGTATTTGCTTGGAGAGAATCGATTTGTTTAGAAAGCTGCTCAAGGACATTTAGGACTTGCTTCATTTCCGTTTCGAGGGCGGCACTACGAGTTTGTTCAGCAACACGCACTTGTTCGGTGTCATCAGCCATTATTGCTCTAGAAAGAGTACGGATTGGCAATCTTAGGTGAGCCGTGTTGTTACCTGCTCATGTAAAAAATATAGTAAGCATCATAACAAATGAGATTGGTCCATGACAACGGTCGATCGTTTATTTTATTAAGTGAAATCAAATTCCAAAGACATCAACATTGAAATAACTCCTAGGAAATTAAATTACTAAAACATCAATCCAAGAAATTGAAATAACACCCTAAAGCTAGAATTAAACTCCTAAATCTAGCGACTCTTTTCCATATACAATTGGGAGATCACAGTCTTTCGAAGCTTTTTGTTTTGTCGAACCAACTCAGAGATACGAGCCTCATTCCTTTCCACCGTTTCTTCAAGATGTTCAATTTGTGCTTTACAAGTGGGCTTTACAATTACTTCAGGTATCACGGGAAGTAGAGCTTGAGGGATCTCGTGATGGTGGATATAATAGTCCGAGGCGTGAAAAGCCCTCTCTTTTCCCTTCAACCTTCTAGGCACCATTATCTTTTCCGGATGGCATTCCTTCCATTCATTTTGAAGGCGTTCGATCTCATCGAGGTACTTGTGATCCTTGCGCACGAAGCGAGCTTGAAACAGGTCCATTCGGAGAGGAGGCGGGATATCTTAGAGCACTTGATACTGGCGGGCCACTCTATAAGGATAGTAAGATGTTACACCGGTGATTCCCATCGGTGGAACCGAATTATCTGTCTTGTGAGAAAAACGAGCCACGCTAACATGGAACCATTTAGCATACCATAGGAAGCCCTTGAGATCTGGATCTTTTAGAAAAGTTACCCAATCGGAAAATGACTCTTCGGTATACCTTTTCTCTAAGATAGAAAATCTCTTTATTGGGTGATTAGAATCATCAATTTCACCTCGACGCATGAAACGACCAAACTCCTTTATGTGAGAAAGAAACCAAATTTGTAAAAGTTCAGGAGAGGCATTCATGATTTTTCCTCCATTTTGTTTAAAACGGTTGAGGGACAAAAATATCTCGGCCAAAATCATGTTTATAAAGTTCATGCCGGCGCATGCTTGTTTGACCACCCATGCAATTGAAGGATTAATGGCATTTTGTCGATGAGGAAAGATTATAAATCCAAAGAATGCTAAGATGAATATCCTACCCTTTTGGCGCATTGAAGATTGATTTAAAAAAATGATCGGCCAAAAAGGAGAATGGGCATGCATTACAATTAGCTTTCAAAACTTTCTTAACCTCATCAGTTTTAATTCTTAGAAATTGAGATAAAATCGATGTGGGTTTCATACCAAGAGGTGGCCTAACAAGTTCAGTCTCAGTGGGCATTCCTATGATAACGCCATACTCTTCCAGTGTTGGAGTTAGCTCATTCTTACCAAAAATAAAAGTAGCCGTCTTAGGACACCAAAAGTGTGAGATAGCTTGCAAAACACCACTATGGACTCCAATATCCAAAAGGGGGATGAGCCGTCCCAATATCGACTCCACATAATCTTGACCTTCCTTACTTAATTTATTCCACCACCCTTTGAGCTCAATCTTAGGAGTTGGAACGAATTGAACATCGGATCTCCCCATTGTATATAGATTAAGACTTACAATCGACCTAGTGTCATGAACCAAAAGAAAGTGCAATAAAGTAAATAAATTGCATATTATAAGGTAAGAATACTTACTTCACAAAAAAAAAAAATGGCAACCACATTGACAGGCGCATGAGATGTGAGGCTTAACACCTAAACTACAAGGCTTAGCAAGTTAGAGTTAAGAGGATGGGTCGACTAGTCGCAGTCTCGAGTACAAATGTCGGGTCCTCTTAGCTCTGGCTTAGTCAAAAGAAAATCCCATGGTCACGTAGTTTCGCGAACAAGGATAAACGTTTTGACACCAAGAAAAATTTTTGGGGTTGAGAAAGGCAACCTCTACGTCGCGGTCTCGCGTTCAAGGTTGGTTCATTTCTCAACACCATCCTAGAATCCTTAAATGCGGTCCAGGTTCGACGGCAGGTTGTGTGTGCAATGTGTAGTGCTAAAACAATTTGAAAATCATGTACAACAATTTATAATACAAGCAACACTTCAATATATAAGAAAAACATTCAATCCCAACACCTTCCTACAAAACAAAGAGTCAACAAGCACTACTCCCCTTATACCTCCTTTTTGTAAAAACATTTAACACTTCATATTAGGAGTGTACCTTGTTTCCATGCTACCAAAGAAAATATATATTTAAAAAAAAAAAAAAAAGAAGCAGGCCTATGTCCAATATGAGTTTTAACTCTGTCCCCAGCGAAGTCGCCAAGCTGTCGCGACCTTCCCGAGGGTGAATTACTTAAAGAATGCTAATGGATTATTAAGTCCGTGGACTTGGCACGGACTCTCCCAAGTCCTAGCAATCGCGACTTGATACTAATGAATTAACCTATTCAAACATGCAATTATACTCAACTTGGAGCCGCCACTAACCAATTAGGGTTGATTAGAAACCCAAATAAAGTATGGGAGAATACTTTGTTTTTGCGAACCAGAGATTCAATAAGTCCGGGGACATGGTTATGCTAGATTAATCTAACGCCCTTTCGGTACCTTTTTATTCTTTTTAATTTCAAAATATTTTGCAGGCATTATTGATTAATTTTAACCTAAGATACTAACATGCAAATGGTGGTCATACGGGTGCACAATCAATGAAATAACATTCAATAAACCAAAATGCTAGATTCGTAAGAAATCATAAACTATAACTTTATTAAAGTCTATCATCTAAAAAACATTTACAACAATGCTAATAAAATGCATGCCCTAAACATGATTTTCTAAATGACATGATATCTAATTAAATGTAATCTTAATTTAAATTTGATATGCATGAATTTTACTTTAATGATATGTGAGATTGAATAACTTGAACTATCACTATATGTATGCAATCTAATTTATAAAATCCTAAATATGCATGCGTTTCATGATATGGGATGAATGACATAATAATTCTATATGCATGTTCTTTTTATGATTTTTTTTAATGATTCTTTTTTTAATGTATGCAACCTACACTAAAACAATGATGACATAAAATGGGATTAATTATGAACTAGCCTATTAATTAACCAAATAAATGACCTTTTGTGTTTTCTCTTATTTTTTCCTTTTTTTTAAATTACTTAATAATTCTTATTAAAAAGAAACAACATAATGATGCAATAATAATCTTTGGCTTTTCTTTAAAAAAAAAAAAACTACACGGCGGGAATATTAAAACATTAACCTATGACCCACTAATTAAAGTGCAACATGTGGTGTGTACATTATAAAATCTATATAACCTAAATAAAAAAAAAATTCTTTTTTTTTTTTGTTCTTTTTTTTTGTTTTGGTTTTATTAAAGGAAAATCATCCTAATTCTACATGAATCTTAAAAACTAAAATGCGTTGCTTCAAATATGAAATGTGTATAGACCTAAATACCTAATATGATGCATGATATGTGATGAGCAAATAAGAATAACACGCCAAAATAAAAATCCATCCATGTAAATCAATGGCATATTATTTTAATATGAATCAATGATGCAAAGCAATTCATGAATTTTGCCATAAAAGTCGAAATAATCAAAAATCTAACCCGTCTCGCGGCTCAATATTTTTTATTATCATGACTTAATATGACCAATTTCCT
Organism: Eucalyptus marginata; assembly: GCA_014182565.1. Classification (NCBI taxonomy): domain Eukaryota; kingdom Viridiplantae; phylum Streptophyta; class Magnoliopsida; order Myrtales; family Myrtaceae; genus Eucalyptus; species Eucalyptus marginata. Next base: position 6,046,785 of record CM024590.1, read on the forward strand.
AAAGCAGATAATAATAATAAAAATAAATCAGAACAAATCAAGTTAAAATAAAAAACTATGAAACATAATATTTGATTTGAATTTAGCCTAAAGAAATTACCTAGTCAAGGGCATAGCTTTTTCTGCTAAAAAAGCACCGCACAAAGAAAAATAAAGAATAGCCCCAAGGAAAAATCACGTCTTGATGTTGGGGTGCAATTTGGGCGAGTGTGAGCACGACGGGGAGCGAGAAGGCGGGCGGCTCGGTGAATGGCTGCTACGGGCGTTGCGGGTGAAGCGGGACGCGACGAGAGAGAACTCGGCAGCAGGGAGGCACGGCGTCGGTGACCGGCGAGCAGCAGCTGGGTCGCGGGTCACTGCGCTGGTGGTGAGCAGTGGCGTCGGGGTGAGCAGGGACGTCGATTGCTAGTTTTCAGGGCAACAACATCAGGCGTCGCGGCTGTTGGCGGGATCGTGGCAAGAACGTCGACGGTGGTGCGGCTCGGCGTCGAGCAGCGCGCGAAATCTGGGGAGCTGTGGCACGGTCGTGGACGGTGCAGGGCTTCGGCGAAAGGCGGCTGACGCGCGGGCTACTAGCGCGAGCGTCGGGGGTGGAGCGGAGAGGCGTCCGGCGGCTGGGTCGGCGAGGAGGGCTCGCGGGCTGGTGCGTCAGAGGCATCAGTTCGGCGTCCAGTGGGGGAGCAGTGACTCGGCTTAGGACCTGCTGGCGTGGAGGGGAGCTCGGGCTTCGTGGACGGATGGGCAATCGTCGCTTGGAGAGTTGCAGGCGGCGGGCACAGGCGCAAGTCGCCGGTGCAGGGCGTCTAGTGAATGTCTGTTGCAGTCGGGAGCGGCGGTCAAGAGTGCTGCAAAAGTGGGGTCGCGGTACTGCAGCGGGCGGTGATGGTGAGGTGGTGCAAAGAACGAGCCGGCGAGCGGAGGGCCGGTGGCGAGCGGCAACAGTGCGGTGGTGCGGAGGTGGCGTGATGGTGCGGTCTGAACAATAGGGCAATGGGCGGAGGCGGAGACCGCTCGGAGAAGAAGCATAGTGAGCTTTTTCTTTTACTTTCTCTCTCCTCAAGTCTCCCTCTCTGCCGAACGTCACTTTTCTCTCTGCTCTCTGTCGCACACTCTCTCTCTACAAAAGCAAAAGCTTCTTTTGCTGTTGACTTTTCTCCCCTTCCCCTCAAGAACCGAAGCCCATTTTTCTCTGTTTTCACCTTTTCAGCTTTTCTCCTTTTGTATCAACGAAGAGAAGTCCCCCTAACCGAAGCCTTGGCTTCTTTATTTATAGAGGAAAAACTCAAGTTTGTTTTTGCGGGTGAAGATTTCCCAATATATTTGCACATATTCACTTAACCACTCAACAAAAAAGTGGCTCCAAAATCAAACAACAACTAATTTTTAAAATTTTGAAATGAAAATATATTTTCAACAACAAAGATTTTCAAAATCAAAATTTTATTTTATTTATTGTTTCTAAAATATTGGGTGTCAACAATGGAAGATCTGGAAGATCTGGAAAATCTAGAAACAAAATAACCAGAAAATCCGATTCTGATTTTCAACACTCCCCCTCAAGCTGGGTTATGAATGTCTATCATACCCAGCTTACACCTTAGAGTCTCGAAACTATTTCTAGATAAAACCTTAATCAGTATGTCCGCTGTTTGATGATTGGTTGGAACATACGAGAGCTTCAAGATTCCTTCCTTGAGTTTTTCTTTGATGAAATGTCAATTGATCTCCACATGCTTTGTTCTATCATGATGAACCAAATTCTTGGTAATCTCAATAGGAGCTTTGTTGTCACATAATAATAACATAGGATTGGTATTAGTGAATCCTAGTTCATTTAAGATTCTTCTCAGCCATATGCCTTCACATAATCCTTGACACATTGCTCTAAACTCCGCTTCAGCGCTGCTCCTAGCAACAACGGGTTGCTTCTTGCTTCTCCAAGTAACCATGTTGCCCCACATGAAGGTACAATACCCTATTGTCGACCTTCGGTCCATGAGAGATCCAGCCCAAGCTGCGAATATCTCCACGTTTCTCTCCTCCGTTTTCTTAAAGTAGAGCCCTCTTTTAGGACTTTTCTTCAAGTACTGTAAGATTCGAAAAACTGCCTACATGTGTTTCTCTGTTGGTTGGTTCATGTATCTACTAACCATACTTACTGCGAAACCAATGCCTGGCCGAGTATGCGAGAGATAGATTAGTTTGCCAACTAATCTTTGATACCTCCCTTTGTTCGTTAATGGTCCTTCTTCTTCCATCTTGGTTTTATTTGTAGAATCCATGGGTGTGTCAGCTGGTTTACACCCAAGCATACCAGTTTCCTTCAAAAGATCAAGAGTATATTTGCGTTGGGAAATTGCAATTCCTTTCCGTGACCTAGCTACCTCCATACCTAGGAAGTATTTGAGTTGACCTAGGTCTCTAACCTTGAATTCTTCTGCCAAGATATTCTTCAGTTTTCCAATCTCATCCAGATTGTCACTAATTAGGATTATATCATCGATGTATATAATCATTACTGCTCTTTTACCTTCAGCTGACTTCTTGACAAACATTGTATTATATGTTTGACATTGAATGAAATTCAGCTTCTTAACGACCCTTGTTAACCTCTCGAACCAAGCACGAGGTGATTGCTTTAGGCCGTATAGGGATTTCTTGAGTTTGCATACCTTGTTGAAGCTCTCTTTAGTGTCAATTCCCGATGGAACCTCCATCAAGACTTCTTCCTCCAATTCCCCACTCAAGAAGGCATTCGTTATGTCTAATTGATGTAGGGGCCAGTCCAAGTTAGCTGCAAGGGAGAGCAACACCCGAATGGAGTTTAGTTTGGCCACTAAAGTGAAGGTTTCTTTGTAGTCTATACCATATGATTGCGTGAATCCCTTAGCAACCAGCCTTGCCTTGAAACGATCAACACTACCATCAGCATTGTGCTTAAATGTAAAGACCCACTTACATCCCACCAATTTCTTCCCAGCTGGCAATTATGTATATTCCAAAGTATTATTCTTCTCAAGTGCATGAATTTCCTCAAGAACCGCTTTTTTCCACTCGGATTGAGCAAGTGCCTCCTGAATATTCTTGGGAATTTGAATGTTGCTCAACATTGAAACAAATGCCTTGTATTTAGGAGACAACTTTTCATAAGACACAAAATTGTTAATGGGATGTTGAGTGCACTGTATCTTCCCTTTTCTAAGAGCAATGAGCTGATCAAGATCATCAAGTACAACAAAACTTTCTGAGCTTATAGGAGCATTACCTTCATCTATTGTGGGTCTTGAACTCAGGTCTGTCTCTTGAGCTGGCTTTGATGTAGTACGGTCCCCCAACTCCTTTTGAGTTTTCCGCCTAGAGTAGACAATTACCTCTTTATTTTTGTCTTGTGTAGCATCTTGAATGGGTAGACACGAAAGACTTTCGGATGTTGGATGACTCTCGGATGTTGGAATGGGTAGACACGGAAGACAAGTAGCATTGGTATTTGTTTGTTGTGACCCGAGTGAATGAAAAGTGTCCCAAAAATAATATTCCTCACAACTCTCTCCTCGAATGGTATTTTTGGAGTGAAAGGGCTAGTGCTCAAAGAATGTAACATCCATGGTGGTATAAAAACGCTTTGTTTGTGAGCAATAACACTTATATCCACTTTGATTTGGAGCGTATCCTAGAAACACACATTTGAGGGACTTAGGATCTAGCTTGCTACGATGTTGTTGATTTATATGGACAAATGTTGTGCAACCAAATACTTTGAGTGGGATATGTGAGGCAAAACGAATATGTGGGTAGGTACGAAGTAGACTCTGAAATGGTGTTTGGAAATCTAGGACACGGGAAGGCATACGATTGATGAGATATGTGGCTGTCAACACTACTTCTCCCCAAAAATGTTTAGGAACATGGGTGGTTAACATAAGAGAATGAGCAACTTCCAAAAGATGCCTATTTTTCCTCTCCGCTACTCCATTTTGTTGTGGACTATCTACACAAGAGCTAATATGTATGATACCATGGCTATTTAGATATGACCCAAGCTGTGAGTGAAAGTATTCTCTCTTGTTATCCATTTTGAAAACTTGGATTTTTGTGCCGAATTGGGTTTGGATCATTAGGTTGAAGGTTTGAAAATTTTGGCCAACATCTTATTTTTCTTTCATTAGAAAAAGCCAAGTGAGTCTTGTATGATCATCAATGAAAGTAACAAACCACCTAGAACCAGAAATGTTATTGACACGAGAAGGTCCCCAAATATCACTATGAATCATGTGAAATGGATGAGAAGACTTATAAGGTCGCAAAGGATACGAACTACGAGTATGTTTGGATAATTGACACACCTCACATTGAAGTTTTATTGAATCTTTATTGAACAAAGAAGGTAGCAACCTTTTTAAGTACGAGAAATTTGGATGACCTAATCTATAGTGCCACAATCTTACGTCACTCTCTTCTTTAGCACAAGATGCTACACATGACATCTTCTTGTTTTTCCATTCTGAGGCATTAACTCGCAAAAGGTAGAGACCCGCATCCATCTCAGCACTGCCAATCGTCATCCCCGAATTCAAAACTTGAATTTCACATGAGTGTGGGAAAAATTTAGTAATGCAGCCTAAATCTTTGGTTAACTTGCTAATGGAGAGAAGATTATAGCTGAGTTTGGGAATAAATAATACTAAATTCTGTGTTATATCTTTTGAAATAACCACTGATCCAACACCAGCCACCTTTGAGAAAGAACCATCACCAATTCGAACACTAGTGCCATTTTGACATGGATTGTACTCGTTAAACACTGTGATATTTCCGGTCATGTGGTCAGATGCTCCTGAGTCTACAACCCAAGAGGTGATCTTCTCCTGTTTAGCACTGAAGGCATTTAGAGAATTACCTCGTTGAGCTATCGTTGTTGTACTAACCCCTTCTAGATGGGTTGCCTTCTGAACTGATTCTTGTAGCAGCTTTTTTAGCATCTTCGGCTACTCTTTGTTGAAAGGACTTGAATCTACCGAAGCGATTGTTTCGGTTTGGACTACATTGCTTTTGCTCTCTCAATTTTGAGTAGGATGTGAGGCTGATGGCTTCCAATCATCTGGCCGACCATGAATTTTCTAGCATGTGTCTTTTGTGTGACCCGTTCGTTTGCAATGATCACACCATGGATGACCACCCCTTCGCTGGTTGTTGTTGTTTGATTGAGTGCCTCGACTGTAGGATGGTTGAGATCTTCAAGCTATTAGAGCAGAATTTGCTGGATTGGTCTGGTTGTTTGAAGAACCAAGCATCACCTTTCGCCGAATCTCTTCTCTCCTGACCTTAGCAAAAACTTCTTGTACACTAGGTAGGGGCTTTGTGCTCAGAATTCGTCTACGTACCTCATCAAGCTCTTGATTCAAGCCTAACAAAAATTTGTAGATGCGTTCTCGATCTTGAATCTGCTTGTACCGCTTGCTATCTTCAGGACAACTCCACATCATATCTTCCAGCATGTCAAGTTGCTGCCAATGACGTATGAGTTGGTTAAAATAATCAATGACAGAAGATTCCCCTTACCTTAGGTCATAGAGAATGCCCTTGATCTCGAAAATGGCCGAGGTGTTATCTTTGTTTGAATAAGTTTCATGAATAGCATCCCAAATCTCCTTTGCTGTCTTGTATTACATGAAATTCTCCCTTGTTTCATTCGTCATTGAATTCAGCAACCAGCACATCACCATGTTATTTTCCACCTTCCATGTTCGATAATTTGGGCTAGTCTCCTCAGGTTGTACGGCAGCTCCAGTTAGGTAATCTTCTTTACATTTTCTACAAACGAAAATCATGACAGAATGGGACTATTGATTGAAGTTGTGACTAGTAAGTTTATGACCAGTAATGAGAAGAGTTCCACCTTCGAATACATTGATAGGTTGGGTAATGTAAGGAGAGTTCTAAGCTCTAGGGTCTGAGGTTTCACTCTCAACCTCGCTTGCCATGGCAGCTCTAGGGTATTTTGTCATGGTGGAAACACTCAGAAATAAGGTAGAGGAGAATGGTCCAGATCGAGCTCTGATACCATGTAGAATTTTAGGAGAAATTACTCTGAGTTTTATTCTCCAGAGAATAAAATATTTACATGAGGCATCTAACCTTTTTATAGCTACTACAACATCCTAAAACGTGGTAAACAAATTCCTAAAAGCTAACAAACAAAATCTGGAAAATCTGAAAAATCTGGAAGATCTGGAAGATCTGGAAAATCTGGAGACAAAATAACCAGAAAATCCGATTCTAATTTTCAACACTGGAAATGATAAAAGAAAGTTTCCACGGCATATTTAGATCATATGAGAGGATAGATTGGATCCCAGAGCATAAAAAATAAAAATAAAAATTACCTGCTTTAATTGCCTCATGCACTCAGCTGAATTTGGATCATTAGGCAATAGCTCAAACTCCTTTGATGCACATAGAGATCTGGTTTCTTTGTCACCTAATATGTCAAAGTTCAGCTGACTGGATGTTAAAAAAAAGATGCAACATGTCAAAGTTTCCCAGAGCTAACTTACCGGTTGCTTGCGATGTAAAACTTCCAAAAGTGCTATGTCCAATAAGCTAGACTTTTCACCATTGACTTGCTAGTGGTAACTGCTCTGATCTTTCAGCAACTTGAGCTGAAGATGTAGGGTTCTCCAGGGGTGACAGCTACGCAATTCTTTCTTCTTCATCTTCTTGCATTTTAACTCAAGGTGGGGCTGAGGTGAATTTTTACAACAAAGGGTGAAAAGAAAACTTCTAGCCTACGTTTCTAGATATGATACAACTACTAAGCAGATCAAGTATTCTACCCAATAGTTTAATGTCGAAACAAGTTTAATCAAGGTCATATTGCTCTTATTCAAAAGAGCGAAGCAGCGTATGTGGCACAACATTTTCAATCGACAAGTTAAAGCAATATCACATTTGAAATCTTTTCTAAACACAAACAAATTAAAGGTAGTGTTGCCCAAAAATTCTCTCTTTTCTTAGAAAGCTTTATTCCAGGAAGATCAATCTATAATAATAAATTTTGTCCTTCTAGTTATAAGACAAGATAGGAAGCAGACTCTGCTAGTCCCTTGGCTTCCCAAATATTCAGATCGGTTTTGCTTCGACTAACCTGAAATATTGACCAGATTGAAATTGGACAACACACATGCAAATTCCAAGAAGGCAACGTCATGTGAAGTTTTGTAGCATCATTAGCAGCTGAAATATGAAGCTAGCACATCTGAGTGACATTCCTGAAAGACTTCATGAGGAGGAACTCCCAGGCCGCACAAAAGTTATAAGAATGGATGAGGTATCATGTCCAGCAACCACGACAATCATGATGTTGTGCAGAATTTCCTTGTCAGTCACAATTTGTTCATTTTCTTCATTGCGCTTACTTAACGAGCATGTCATCAAATCTTGATGAGGATTTGCAGTGTGCTGCTCTAGTTTAACCTTCTCTTGTAGAACTTCCTTCAACAAATCTTGGATCCTGGAGCTTGCATGGAGGCTCCAATTGTAGCGCATGAATTCCCTCTATCATTTCTTGAAAGTTTTGCAAGAATTTCCTCTTTCAGCTCTTTCCACCATACCGAAGAGAAGAGAGCATATGATGTTGGATGTAAGGGTTTTCCCTTAGGGGCAATGCCTATAGGAAGATCAAAACATTAGTGCTATTTACTCTCTTTTCATTTATCGAAGAGATTACGCGCACTCCCAGTATATGCATTCATTCTCCTGGGCAACACATGCAGAGGCCGTATAAGTGTGAACCAGTCATATGTGAGTATGAGTGCATACACAATGCCTATCTTAAAATTTAATATTGTTTCAACATATCTCGAGCAGATCAAAGCAACAGAGAGAGTGTACAGAATTTCAGCATACCGCAACTTTTTCCATGCCCCGCCAGTGCAACTCGATGTGCTTTCTGACTTCTCCATCTATTTTCCCCACATACTTCTTCAGGGGTGTTAGGAAATAATAATATACTCTCTTTCAACAAGGGGTTCTGGTCTCAAAAATGACATGAGAGCCTCACGCGTTTGTGATCTTGGCCACTTAGTTCCATCAAATTGCGGGGCCCCAGAATCGTGCAGATGGATGATGGTTGCTTGTTGGCAAGCATGCTACTGTCTCCGTAGAATACAAACTGCTTGTCCGTGAATGCACACCATTGGTTTACCAAAGAAAGTGAGCTTCAAGATTGGTCCATACTTCCTCACTCTTTTTTGGACCCATTTTTCTCCCGTGTTTGTCGTCATGGCTCGGAGCATGCCAAAGCTTTGGCCTATTGTGAGGATTCCCAGTGATCCCGGAGGTAACTTTCTTGATGATCCTCTTCTTCTCCTGCTTAACAGAAAGAGAACTGGTAGAAGAAAGAGAAGATCAAAATGTTCATCGTTGTGGGTATGGGTTTTTGTGTGTGTACGTGGGAAAAGAGGTGGGGGGGGTTAATGAGGGGAAAGTGAGTTATATTTAGCTCTATTTTTTCAGTTTCCGAACTTTTATTTTCAGTGGTAGATTCTTTCTGGAACCAGTGGATCGATTTTGATACAAATCCTATTAAGTAAAAAGATGCTGGCTATTTATACAGTGTCACTCGGTGCCTTGCTGAAGATTGCGAATGAGATAAAAGAAATAGCATTAGATTCTGCCAATTTTAACAATGGGAGTTGAGCCCGGATGTGTATTAATTTGTACTTGTTTCAGTCACCAAATTAATTCAACAGAAGAGTAACAAAATCTAGTTTCAAAAATTGTATTTGTATTTCTTAGAAAATTGCAGGAAAAAAAAACCATCGACGAAAATCCAGCAAAATCACATCATCCGATATAATAAAACAAGAGGGCAAGCGAAGAAGAAGAATGCAAAGAAAATGTGATGGGAGCGGAGGTGGGATTCTAGGAAAATGCATTGAAAATTATTCCAACAGAAGTCTTGATTTTTTTTAACCAGAAAGGAAAGGAAAGCTAATCCATAGGCTAATTAGTGAAGAAATCTTATTACTGGCAAAAGCTGGAACTGTAAGTAGTTCCTATGCAGATGGGATATTCCAAACTATGCAAAATTCTCACCTTACCGCACCATAACTATAATTGCATCCTAGTGTCTGCTTCTTTACACCTAGAGGGGGGTGAATAGGTGTAGATAAAAATTTTCGCAAGACTTTGAGAATTAGTTTTTCCTTTGACAATAGTAGACTTAAAAAGTAATTCAAATTAAGCAAGTAAACAAACGATATAAGAAAGTAAGAAGTTCAAGGAGGAGAAAATAAGAACACAAGGTTTATAGTGGTTCGGCTTAGATCAAGCCTATGTCCACTCTCCGCAATGACAGCATGTTGGCTGGATTCCACTATGAATCAAAAGAGATGTTACAGCTTGTGATCTCGACTATCACAGTGACAAGTCTCTACCGAACTCTCACACAGTCTCACTAAGCGTATCTCTCTTTTGTATACAACTTTTAGCTTGATGAATGAAAAAGCGAGAGACTAGAAAGCTTCAGACTTTGGAATTCTCTTTCAAGCACACCCTTGAACAACTAAAGAATCAATCCTTAAACACTCATTCATGCCTTCTTGACCGTTAGCACTTTCCAAATGAATTCTTCCAATCTACCCATTGGACAGAATCAATTAAGGTGATCTCGAGTCGTTAGATCATTCGTGTTGACAGCCCGTCAATCCTGTTCGCCCATACAAATCAGAATCTTGAGTTTCCATAAGTAAAACCTTCCAAGTTTGTTCGCCTTTCAAAGATCTTCATATCGAGTAATTTTCAATAAGAATAATCAATCAAAATATGAAATCCAGCTATAAGATCTTCCAATAATCATACGAATCGAAACTTTGAAGATAATCTTGCATCTAGATAATAATCCCGCATTTGGATAAGTCTTCATACTTCGATCCAAAACTATCGGTGAGGATAGACTTTGAGACTAAAATCGATGGTCTCGTCGGTCTTCAAACTTTGACAATAAAGTCTTGAGATCTTCCGATATAGACTTGGAAAGATTTTGTCAACTTCAAAACAATAAAGGAGTTTTCTCTAACAATCTCCCCATTTTTTATGGTGACAAAACTTTTGGGAAACTTTCGACCTACAAAACATCACTTATGCAATACATAATATCTTATAAAAATAAGTTAATTATGACCTGAAAATTTTACTTCTGCAACCACAGAACACATGTTAATCCATAACAATCAAACAGTTAAGTCATAATCAATATTGCAAACATTAGTCATTGCAAGCAAGTTCAAAGTCAAATGTCAAAAGCAAACCATAATCAAAAGGTTCACAGAAAATAATGTCAAATCAAAACCAATATGCAAATCTGCACTCAAATTCTCCCCCTTTTTGTCATCAACAAAAAGTGGAGACAAAAATGATTGAAAAGAGTTGGTTTAAATCAGGGTTGCTTGGGGATAGGAACAAGCTGGAAATCCCCCATGGACTTGAGAGTGTCTTCAAGCTTCTTCAAAGACTCCTTAAGCTGTTGAATATCCGCATCCTTTGCCTATTCTTGCAGTTGAAGCTTTAAGGCTTGAATCTATTCTTGAAGAGAGTCTGTAGATGTCTTGAAGACAATCATCATGTGCTTCATATCAAACTCAAAAGCATATTGATCTCCCTTTAATTCTAAAAGAAGCTCTATCACCCTCTGAAAATTTGCTGAGTGATCTGTAGTAGTGCTGGGTCCAGTCAAATTAGTTGCAAGAGTTTGAACGCGAGGGGGAACATCAGTTGTTCTATCACCATGACTAGGAGTGTATGCCTCGAAATCTGCTTCAGGGAATTGAGAGGCATAAACCTCTTCTAGGTCTAGTGGAGATCTACTAACTAACATCACTAGCAAAGATGGGTGAAGAAATACCTCGTTTTTCACCATCTCCCCTTGTCTTCGTGCCTTCAGGCGGAGAGTTATGTTCTTCTTCATGCTCTGCTTCAGCACTGTAGCGATGTTGTTCTCCAGTCTTTCCACTCCTTGTCTTCTCCGAATTATCGAACAATGATACAGCCAGTGTTGGTTCAAAAAGTCATCGCGACTCCTTTCTTCTTCGCTTCTTCTTCCTTCTTGTTCTTATTTTCTTCTTTCTTCTCTTCCTTCGTCTCTTCTCTCTGTTCTTTCTCGATCTCTATTCTCTGTATGGCTCACAAAACTCTGTAGATTTCGCAAGGCAAGAGCTGAGATAGTGAGATCATCATCATCTTCTTCTTCGTCTTCCAAGATAAGAGATCTCATTTTCTTCACTGGTTCTATCATGGGCTCCTTGCCTTTCATTTTCTTTGCCGCTGAGTCTTGCTTTGCCTTCACAGGAGACTTCTCCTTGAAGCGCTCCAGCTCCTTGCTCAATTCCTTCAGCCTCATCTTAGAAACCATTTTGAGATCAAAAACCATTGGAGGAATGGTTCTAACACAAAGAGGAGCAGGGAGTTTGACCTTGAAATACTTGAAGAGTTGTGAGATAAGCGCAGAGTAAGGGAGTTGTCCCTTATCTTTCACCACAATTCTATACACGTGCAAAAGAATTGTGTGAGGCCGAGAGAACTTACGACCAGAGATGATCGTGTACATTAGTTTCGCTTCGAAACGAGAAACATCCGTCTTTGAGGTAGACTTTGGCCTGATGCAATTAATCACCACCTTGTGAAGAAGAATATTAGAGGCATTCATTCTTGAATAAGAAATCTTGCCTTCGATCATTCTGTCATTAACAATGGACATGGTAGCATGAACATAAGACATGCCAATTGGTTGAAATCTTCCTCTTTCCACACTAATTATGTTAGCCAAAGTGTCTACATCAACTATGAACTCTTTGTCCCTCACAAGAAAACTGAATTTATTCGCATCCATGAATGATAGATTTGAATAAAAGTAGGCGTAAGTTTGGGATATGCAACGGTCGTCTCGGTGCAAAAACGTTCAAGTTGAAGCAAACCAAGCTCTCCCTCAAATTAACCTTCAAGGAGTCAAGAAAATCGAAATCCACGCTTCTGGGGCTCATAACCCCTCTTTTCAACAAACTCAAGTAACACTTTTTGTGGTCCTTGGAACGAAATAAGTTCGTCCCTTCACCACGAACTTTCGCAGCAACACCCATCCTGGGCTGAAAGTGAGCAAACATCCTTTCATCGTCCTTCTCTTCTGGTTGACCGAATCTCGGATTACTAGGAAAATTTTCAAACGTCCATTTTGCCAAACCCTGAGATGTAATTCCTAATCTTTCCATAGTGTTTAAGAAAAATGTCTCATTTCTGTAATCGTGTGCTTTTAAGAACTCATCGATCATATTCATAGCAGAACCACCCCTCTTCAAGTTGGAATACAGTCTATAGATAAATTGGGGTTTTTGAGTCCTTACAGGTTCAACATCTTCAATAACCTATTCTTGTTCTTGCTGTGGAGGAGGATTTTGCGCTGCTTGTTGACGCTGTTGAGAATGTTGTCTTGGCTGTTGCTGTTGTTGTCGTTGAGGAGAATCTCTTCCTCGGTCAAATCGAAATGCGTAGGTCCCTCACACATATGTTGTGGTCCTCGGCTTGCAATTCTCGAATACTTTCTTTGGTAAGACATTGTAGCAGTCGAAGGGAGTTTCTCGAACTCGTTCGTTGAAAAGGTGAAAACTTTTTGGATTAAACTCAAGCAAAAATGAGAGAAAGTAAGATCACAGTATTCTAGGGTTTCAAGAAAGGCGTAAATGGAGAAGAAGAGTTTCAACAATATATAAAGCAGGTATACAAAACGTCACAAAGAAAAAGTAAAAACTGCCTTTTTTGAAAATGAAAAACTACATTTTTCAAAAATAATAATTGCCTTTTTCAAAAATGACAACTGCCTTTTTGAAAATGAACAATCGTCAATAAAGATAATTTCTACAAACGAAATAGGCAAAAGAATAACGTACCTTTTTGAATTTTTATCCATAAATAACTTCACATTCATTTAGAAGAAATTTACTTAAAGTCGTAACATTTGGAAATTATGAGTTTGAAACACCTTTCGAGACTTTACCCGGCAAAAGATAGAATGTTCAGTCTTGCACGAATAAACTCAAATAAGCTTTTCTCCAGTGGCTTTGTAAATATGTCCGCTAGTTGATTCTAAACTTCTCCATTCTGAACATGATCTCTAATAAAATGATGATGTATTTCTATATGCTTTGCCCTTGAATGAAGAATTGGATTCTTGGTGAGATTGATAGCGCTTGTGTTGTCGCATTTGATTTCAGTGCATGATTCTTTAATTCCAAAGTTTCTTAGATGTTACCTCATCCATAAGATTTGAGAACAGCAACTTTCAAGTGCTATATATTCCGCTTCAGCTGTTGAAAAAGTTACGGTACTATGTTTTCTTGAAAACCAAGATACTAGCTTGTTGCCAAGCAATTGACATGTACCAAAGGTACTTTTTCTATCCACTTTGCATCCTGCAAGATCTGCGTCTGAATATCCAAGAAGAGTAAAGTCTCATTCTTTGGGATACCACAGTCCTAGTTTTGGAGTAGTTGCAACGTATTTGATGATTCGCTTTGCTACATGCTACACTGAGATGAGACTCTTTGCGATTTGATTGGAATCTAGCACAGATACAAACACTAAACAAAATGTTAGGTCTAGATGCAATAAGGTATAGAAGTGATCCAATAATACTCTTGTATAGCTTCTGGTCCACATTTTTTCCTTCTTCATCTTTATCCAGCTTTGAAGAACTTGACATAGGTGTCTTTGTCTTTTTGCAATTTTCCAATCTAAACTTCTTGATGAGATCTTTCGCATACTTCTCTTGGTGAATGAAAATTCCTTCCTTTGACTATTTTACTTGTAATCTTAGAATGAAATTTAGCCCACCCATCATACTCATTTCGAATTCATCCTACATGCATCTAGAAAACTTCCTGCATAGACTTTCATTAGGTGATCCAAAGATAATATCATCAACATAAATTTGAACATGTAGAAAGTCTTTACCTTCTCTTTTAAAAAAAAAAAAAGAAGTAGTATCTACTTTTCATTTAACAAATCCATTTTGAGTTAAGAAATTACTTAACCATTCATACCAGGCTCGAGGAGCTTGCTTCAGTCCAAACAGAACCTTTTTTAGTTTGTAGACTGAGTTTGGCTTTCTTGAATTTTCAAAACTAGGTGGTTGTTCTACATAGACTTCTTATTGGATAAATCTATTTAGGAATGCACTTTTTATATCCATTTGGAATAACCTGAAACTTTTATAGCAAGCAAAAGCAAGTAGTAATCTAATTGCTTCTAATATTGCTACTGGTGCATATGTCTTGTCATAATCTATCTCTTCTTCTTGTGTATATCCTTTGGCCACGAGTCTTGCTTTATTCCTGATCACTTTTCCTTTCTCGTCCACTTTGTTCCTGAAAACCCATTTAGATCCAATAATAGATTAACCTTTTGGTTTAGAAATTAGCTCCCAAACATCGTTGATGATGAACTGTCTGAGTTCTTCTTGCATAGCTTCAATCCAGCTTTCATCATTCAAGGCTTCTTCTATGCTTTTGGGTTCAACTTCAGAAATAAGTGCCAAAGCACTAGATTCTTCTCGCCTTTTGGATCTGGTACAAATTCCTTCATCAATGTTGCCAATGATGAGTTCCTTGGGGTGACTAGACTTATGCTTCCAATTGCTGGTTGGTATGTGAGTCTGCTCATCCTCTACTTCAGTTGAATCTTCTGGTTCTTTCTGTTGTTGAATTTCAAAAGTCTAAACTTCTTCGGGGGAAGTAGACTTTGTAGCATCTCCAGCAAGTTTAGTCTCTTCAAGTTGAGTCTCTACCACTTGATTATGTGTAGAGTCTTGAAACTTGACATTCATAGATTCTTCCACAGACTGGGTCTTTTTGTTAAATACTCTATAAGCTTTGCTTGATGTTGAGTAACCGAGAAAAATACCTTCGTTTGAATTTTCTTCAAACTTTCCAATTCGATCATTTGCATTTTTTAAAACAAAACATTTATAGCCAAACACATGAAAATAAGAAACATTTGGCTTCTTTCCTTTAAAAACTCCATAAGGAGTTTTCTCTAGAATTGGCCTAAAAAATGCTCTATTAATAATATAACAAGCTATAGAAACTACTTTAACCCAAAATTGAGAGGATATGTTACTCTCAATTAAGAAGGTTCTTGCCATCTCCTGCAAAGATCTATTATTTCTTTCCACAACCCCATTTTGCTCTTGAGTATATGGAGAAGAGAAAACATGCTGTAAACCAAATTCATCATAGAAATTTGCAAAGTCTTGATTTTCAAACTTACCTCCATGATCTGTTCGTATGCTTGTAATACCATATCCTTTCTCATTCTGAATTTTCTTAGCAAATTTTGAAAAATGAGAAAATGCTTCAGACTTACTTGCCAAGAAGAATACCCATGTAAAGCGAGAGTAATCATCCACGATTACTAAGCAGTATTTCTTTCCACCAATACTTTGAGTTCTGATTGGCCCAAAAATATCAATATGCAGAAGCTGCAAAACTCTATTAGTAGAAATTTGATTTATAGGTTTGAAAGAACTTCTAACCTGTTTACCCAAAACACATGGTGTGCATAATTCAGACTTTTGATAATTCAAATTGGGCAGTCCACGAACAAGTTTCTTTAAGGAAATTTTGGCTATCTGTTTCATATTGACATGACCAAGCTTTCGATGCCAAAGATTTTCTTCATCTTGAATAAAGATTAGACACTGAGAGCTTTCTGGTTTTATATCCAGTAGGTAGATGTTTCCATATCTTCATTCAGTAAAGGATTGACACAGATTTTTACTAGTTCCTGAGCAAATGCCTTCTTGGAAATTGAGTTTGAATCCAGTATCACATAGTTGACTTATGCTGAGCAGATTGTAGTTCAAGCCTTCCACCAAGGAGACGTTGTTGATTGTGAGACTTTCAATCTTCACAGTTCCACATCCAATAATTTTTCCTTTGCTATTTCCACCAAATGAAACTTTTCCACCATTCATTTGCACAAGTTTAATGAAACAATTTGAATCTCCAAATCATGTGTCTCGAACATCCACTATCAAACTACTATTTGATCTTTCTCTTGATAGTGACCTGCAATCACAAAAAGAATTCAAGTTTTCTTTGGTACCCACATTTTCTTAGGTCTAGGGGAGTTAGTGCTAAACACAATCTTTGCCCGATCCTTCTTAATAGGTCTCCAAACTTTAGGACATTCCTTCTCGAAATGTTCTGAGCTGTTACACTTTGAACATTTGAGAGCACTTCGGCCAACAGGTTTTATAAAAACTTTTTGGAAATGGTTTTTGTAAAGTGTTTTTGTAGGTATTTGTTTGATTCTTTCCTTTACTTTTGGGAAATCAATTAAATGAATAATTTCTGGTGTCATACCTAAACCAGATTTGTTAAAATATGGTCTTTGCATAGAAAGAATCTTTTCTAATTTCTCACAACCTTTTGAAAACCTCTTTGATATATTTGAAATGTCTTCTTTCAAGAAAGTATTCTCCTTTGAGAGAGAATCTGCATTTTCCTTTAAAACATCAAAACTTTTGTTTAGATTTTCAAACTTTTCTTTCCAAGAAATTTCATGTTGCTTCGCTTTGAAATTTTCCTCTTTAGTTTGGAAATTCTTTTAAGAGATGTCTTGAGACTAAGACAGAGTTCATCTATATACTTTAAGACTTTAACAGGAATTTTAAAATTACTAACCTCGTTTTCTTTGTATGAACTCGAGTTTAAGTCTCGAATCGATTTCAAGGTCCGAATCCGAGTCCGAGTTTGCCATTAAACAAATTTGCATATTCTTCATCACTTTCTTAACATTCAGTGCCGCTCCATGTCTCTGCTTTGAGAGCCTTTTTGAACGTCTCAGTAATTCCCTTCTTTTTCTTCAATAGAGGGCAGTTGGGTCTAATGTGTCCATTTTTCTTGCATTTGAAGCAAACCACATCTTTATTTATCTCATTGTCTTCAATTGATTTCTTCTGAAATCTTTGAGTATTCTGCTTCCTCCAGTTGAACTTTCTTCCTTTTCTGTTCAACTTCCTGAACTTCTTTATCATGAGTGCTAGTTCTTCATCATCCAAGTCGTCTTCGAATCGTAACATCGAATCATCATTAGATTTTAAAGCAATTGACATCTTACCTTTGGGATCTTCTTCTTCATTGATTTGTTCCACTTCATATGATTGGAGTGTGCCAACTAATTCGTCCACTAATAGAGGCACGATCCTCTGTGTTTCTTATTGAAGTCTTAATGTGATTCCAGTCTTTGGAGAGTCCACGCAGCAATTTATTGACTTTCATCTATCCTGATATTGGTTGTCCATGATATGTTAGACCATTTACAATCTCTGTGAAACGACTGAACATGTCAGTAATGGATTCTCCTGGCTTCATTTTGAAGGCTTCGTATTGTCCGAGTAGAATATTGATTTTGTTTCTTTAACTCGATCAGTTCCTTCATAAGTAACATGCAACCTGTCCCAGACTTCTTTTGCTATTTCACAAGATAAAATTCTATTATACTCAATAGGAGATAAAGCACAATATAAAGAGTAGATAACTTTAGCATCAAGAGCTTGTCTCTTGGTTATGTCTGTTTGCGTCATCTCTCCAGCATTTGTAACTTCCTTTCCCCTTTCTGAGGTTGATGTAGCTTTAGGAATGATTCATTTTTCTACCACATCCCATTCTAGAGGATCTTTCGATCTCAGGAATGCCTTCATCTTGTTTTTCCACACATTGTATTCCTTTCCATTAAAGTAAGAAGGTCTGGTGTTGCTCTAGCCTTCAACCAAACCTGGAGCCAAAATACTAGCCATAGAACTTTAACTCAGAAGTAAAAACACTTCAATAAAATGAGCACACGAGCTCTGATACCAATTGAAAGGGACCAGTACTAACACCTAGAGGGGTGAATAGGTGTAAATAAAAAATTTTGCAAGACTTGGAGAATTAGTTTTCCTTTTTAGAAAACAATAAAAACTTAAAAAGTAATTCAAATTAAGCTAAGTAAACAAACGATAAAAGAAAAGTAGGAAGTTCAAGGGAAAGAAAATAAGAACACAAGGTTTATAGTGGTTCGGCTTAGATCAAGCCTACGTCCACTCTCCGCGCTGACAGCATGTTCGCTAGATTCCACTATGAATCAAAAGAGATGTTACAGCTTGTGATCTCGACTATCATAGTGACGAGTCTCTACCAAACTCTCACATAGTCTCACTAAGATTATCTCTCTTTTGTATACAACTTTTAGCTCGATGAATGAAAAAGTGAGAGACTAGAAAGCTTCAGACTTTGGAATTTCTTTCAAGCACACCCTCGAACAACTAAAGAATCAATCATTAAATACTCCTTCATGCTTTCTTGACCGTTGGCACTTTCCAAATGAATTCTTCAAATCTACCCATTGGATAGAATCAATCAAGGTGATCTCAAGTCATTTAGATTATTTGTGTTGATCATGTTCGCCCATCAATCCCGTTCTCCCATACAAATCGGGATCTTGAGTTTCCATAAGTAGAATCTTCCAAGTTTGTTTGCCTTTCAAAATCTTCATATCGGAGTAGATTTTCAATGAGAATAATCAATCAAGTAAATATGTGAAATCCAGTTATAAGATCTTCCAATAATCATACGAATCGAAACTTTGAAGATAATCTTGCATTTGGATAATAATCCTGCATTTGGATAAGTTTTCATACTTCAGTCTGGAACTGTCAGTGAGGATAGACTTTGAGACTAAAATCTGAATGTCTATCGGTCTTCAGACTTTGACAATAAACTCTGGAGATCTTCCGATATAGACTTGGAAAGGCTTTGTCAACTTCAAAACAATAAAGGAGTTTTCTCTAACAGCATAGTTTTTTAGTCGATGGACTGGAATGGCATTCTAACAATCAGGATAAACTTATCTTTGTCTAAGTATCACCTATATTGCTAGAAATGCATTTAATATCTATTCTTCAATAAACTAAACATATTCCACACACTTGCACTACCTAACAGCATATTTGGTCGTGTAAACTTCCCCAGCAAGAAGGGAAGGTTGGCACTTCTATTTCCTACTCATAACGGGCTTGGCATTGATGAACTTAGAGGCGGCTGAGCTCAAAGTGATGAACATTCATTGTGCTGGGATGGAAGGAGGATGAAAGCAAAGAGAAAGTTACAATGAGGACCCGTCGGTGAAATTTTTGCCTCATTTGAAGGAAAAAATTTTAGATGAACACATATCATGTGAGCGCGGCTTAGATCCACCGTTAGATGAGGTGGGATCTACTTGATCTAAGGGCACATGTGAGCATGATCCGGATGCAGGCAATAATTGCTTCATTTGAAGTTGGAGTTGGGGGCAACAAGCATCTATGGAGAAGTTTGAAGTCAACCTCGGCAAATAATGTTTCAGGTATTGGCAGAGTACTGAGCATCACCTTTAACATAGCCTGAAGGAATTCTAGTCGGCGGAAGACGACTTACCTGATTCCAATGCGCAAACAGCAAATAGCCCCGGATCAATCGATGAATTGCGAATCAATCACGAACAACACTTCCTCACGTTAGTCTGGATGCAATCACAAGGAAAACACCCGAGTTCCACAGCGTAAATGCCGATCGTTCGTGCTAAATCGAAGATGGAACGCCTTCTTCCTTGATGATGGAAAAATAGAGAGAGAATTTTGGTACAAATGATCTGACAACCCTTCCAACGGTTGTGTTCGGGAGGATTATATACGTCTCCCTTCGTACCCCTCCATTAGCGTCTTTCCATCGTAACGTTTCAACTTGAAACGGTGCGTCCAATCGCACCCCATCATGGACGTATGAGCTGGAAGAACTACATCTCCCACTCGGACATGATGGGCCTCCGATAGCGCTCTATCAAGAATATAAGGCAAGGCATTCAACATTCATCAACTTTTGCCGGAACAATTCATACGGCAAATAAGCCGTGCGACCGGTGAGTACACCCGCACTTGGGAGCTCAAATTATGCACCCGTTAGGGATGACATAATGGCTACAACCCCGAAAAGAAATAAACAATCGATGTCTCATAGTGCCCCAGCATATTTTTGTTACATCAATTCAAGTATACCTATCCCTTAAAGGCTATACTTGATTATTCTCAAAACACCATGTATTTACAATTATATCCGCAACCACATAAGGCGATATAATTGGTCGACCAGTAAATACATGTGACAGATGTAAAACAACAATAGTCTTCCTTCGCACTCATGTCTCTCTTAATTTAAGAACAACAGCTTTCCTAGACACGTCCCATAGGCCATATCTATTCATGACCGCCCGTAACATGCTAAAGTAGCAACATTGATCTTTCACTTCGAGAACATAGTCGAAGTAACATAGGGCACAAATTAAGGTAAATTTTAAAATACCTCAAGAACTCACACAATGAGTAAATAGGGATAATTTTACTCACCTTCCATTGTCGGTCGAATAATGCACATGTAGTCTGAATTACATGCTATAGTGGATTTCTCTTTCTATAAGAGCGTATGTCATTTCTTAGATATATCCACTATACAAATCTTAGCCTAAACATAGTCACGTGCTTCTCACGTACTCATGTTTAACTCGAGTGCTATATTAGCTCGCTTTCTATAGCGCCCAATTAAGTACTCGCATCCGGCATCTTACAGGCATACATGATTGTGGGACTATCATGTTCGGTCTTAAACAAATCACAGACCTCATCTTGACTCCAATCAAGGCGACATATTTTATGTACCAGACTTGCTCTTCAGCATTTATTTGTACATAACGTCTCATCTCAACGTGCTAACTATAGCACTTGAGGCGATTGCTCGTGTGAGTGAGCCAATCATTACCTGCTGACATACTTTCCAATAATATATGTGTGCTTGTACTAGTCTCATAATGGATTTGTACTTTTGATAAAACATCAAGTCATTAATAAACAAACAAGTACAATACATATGTCCATAAATACATAAAACAATGATTCTCTACAATAACACATATCACATTCTACGCAAACCTAGTGACATCATGTGGGTCAAGAATATGTCTCTAGGAATGGCCTTTGTAAATGGATCAGAACCATTCTATTGGTTGAAATGTATTGTAGAATCACTTCTTTTCTGCGCTATAATATCTCTCGATGAAGTTATTCTTCATGTCAATGTGCTTCGTC
Source organism: Eucalyptus marginata (assembly GCA_014182565.1). Taxonomy (NCBI): domain Eukaryota; kingdom Viridiplantae; phylum Streptophyta; class Magnoliopsida; order Myrtales; family Myrtaceae; genus Eucalyptus; species Eucalyptus marginata. The sequence continues at coordinate 6,067,990 of CM024590.1, forward strand.
CTTCCATGATACTTGGGATCTTTCACATAGGCAATGGCAGCTTGACTATCGCAATAAACTGTCACCGGTCTTGGAACCTCGGTGACAAGTGGCTAAATTTTCAAAGAAACATTTTAGCCATACCGCTTCTTGCACTTTGTGGTAGAACATGCAATAAATTCAGCCTCCATAGTTGACAAGGCTGTGCATGTCTGTTTCTTGCTATTCCAAGAAATTGCACCTCCATTGAGCAAGAACACATATCCAGAAGTCGATTTACGCTCATCCAGGTCTCCACCCCAATCAGCATCTCGAATAACCTAATAGGCGTAAATCATTCCCTTGGTAACAAAGTCGATAGTCCATGGTGCCCTTCAAGTATCTCAGGATCCTCTTCACTGCTTTCCAATGTGCTTGACCGGGATTTGATTGAAATCGGCTCACCAATCCCACGGCATAACATATGTCGGGTCGAGTACACATCATAGCATACATCAAACTTCCGATCGCACTAGCGTAAGGAACAGTTTTCATCACTTTGATTTCTTCCTGAGTCTTAGGACACATCTCGGTATTTTAGGCCTTCACCTTGCATGACAGGGGTATCAATGGGATTACAATGCTGCATATTGAAACGCTCAAGAATCTTCATAATATAAGATTCTTGTGATAAAGTAAGGAGTTTCCTTGATCGATCTCTTTCGATCTTAACTCCTAATATATAAGCAGCTTCTCCCATGTCCTTCATTTCAAAATTGGAGGACAACCACTCTTTTATGGTGATTACCATAACCTTGTCATTTCCAGCCAACAGAATATCGTCCACATAAAGTGATAAAATCACAAATTTATCTTCAGACCGCTTGACATATACACAGTGATCTTCTTCGATCATTGTAAAACCAAAAGTTGTTATGGCTCGATGAAAACGAAGATACCACTGTCTAGATGATTGCTTAAGGCCATATATTGAGCGATGAAGTTTGCAAACTTTATTCTCTTGACCTTTAGCTATGAAACCTATTGGTTGTTTCATATAAATTTCCTCATCTAGTTCTCCATTGAGAAATGCCGTCTTTACATCCATTTGATGTAATTCAAGGTCCAAATGTGCAACGATGGCTAGAATAAGGCGTATTGAGGCAAACCTTACAACCGGTGAAAAAGTTTCCTCGTAGTCTATACCCTCTTGTTGAGTATAACCTTTCGCCACAAGACGAGCCTTATACTTTTCAATGGATCCATCCGCCCTTTGCTTAATCTTAAAGACCCATTTGTTTCCAATGGCCTTACGATTGGGTGGTAGATCAACCAAGTCCCAGACATGATTTGTCTTCGTTGACTCCATCTCGTCTTCCAAAGCTTTTCTCCATTCTTCCTTATCGAGGATGAGAGAGCCTCTTGAACAGTCTTAGGCTCGGCATCATCTTTATGAGCAATCATAAATGCTTCCCCTTCAATCTCAAAACGACGACGAGGAATACTCTTACGATTACTTTTACGCAACTGAATTTCTCTTGAATTCAATTCGTCAGACGATGCTACACTCCCACTAGGTCTTTCATGTTGAGGTAAATCTTCATTTCCCTCCATAACATTAGTGGGTGTATTATTAGGATCTTCCATCTCATATAATTGGAAATCCTTATCAATCTCACCTCTACTAGGAAAATCGTTCTCCAAGAACGTGACATCTCGTGACTCCTTTTCGGTCACACTTCCATCAGCTTGTTCACCTATGAACACATACCCTTTGGAGTGTTCGAATATCTTATAAAGATACATTTCTTCCCTCTAGGGCCTAATTTGCCATATTTATGGGAAGATTCATGAACATAAGCTGCACATCCCCATGGACGTAGACTACTTAAGTCTGGTTTTCTTCCAGTCCATAATTCATAAGAGGTGGAAGTGACAGATTTTGAGGGCACTCGGTTAAGTACATAGGCAGCAGTCAATATTGCATCTCCCCAAAAGGAGATAGGTAAATTTGCTTGCGCCATCATAGACCTAACCATTTCCAATAGGGTTCTATTCCTTCTCTCGCCTACCCCATTTTGTTGTGGAGTATAAGGAATAGTCAATTGTCGTACAATTCCCTTTTCATCACAAAGAGCCTTGAATTGCTCGATAGATACTCACGTCCGCGATCGGTTCTCAATGCCTTTATTGTTTTGTTCAACCGATTCTCTACCATCGTTATATATCGTCTAAAGCATTCTAATGCTTCGGACTTATGGGAGATCGAAAGACATAACCGAAACGCGTGAAGTCATCTATGAAAGTAATGAAATATGAGGCTCCATGCCTCGCCCTCACATTCAAAGGACCACAAATGTCGAATGTATGAGTTGCAATGGAAATTCAGCTCTAGTCCCTTTACCGAATGGTTTTCTAGTTGCTTTTCCCGCTAGACAATGTTCACATACGGGTAGATTAACATTAGTGAGTGACCCTAAAAGGCCTTCTCTAGCTAATCTTTGCATTCTTTGCAACCCAATGTGACCTAATCTAGCATGCCAAGTATTTGCATCAATCTCAACATTACTAGAAGATGCAATTAAAGAAAAACAACCATTAACATTAACATTGTACTGATCATAGTCAATGTCTAACACCATAAAACCATTCAATACATGACCTGAACCATAATAAACTGTTCCATACAAAATATCAACACAATCACCATGGAAATTCAATACATAACCTAAGCTAAGAAGAACAACTACGAGAGACCAAGTTTCGTCGAATATCTGGAGCATAAAGGACATCATGCGGAATAGGTTTCGACCACCACATAAGATTAATTTACATGTGCCGATACCCTTCACTTCAACTCTTGAGTTATTCCCAACATATATCCATCTTCTTCCGGGCGGTATCCGACGATACTCCACAAATGCTTCTCGGTCTCTAGCTTCATGGTCTGTTGCTCCTGAGTCTACAGTCCACATTGGATGAGATTCAACAAGCATTACAGTACTAGAAACAAAAGCATTACTCAAAGTAATGGAGTAATAGGGTACCTTTTCGGCTCGGTGCATTCACGAGCAAAGTGACCCGCTTGCCACAATTGTGGCACTCCATCTTGGCCTTGTCCTTCTTCCCACCACGCTTCTTGCGTTGGAAAGTCTTAGCCCTTTTGGGTGCCCGATCGTCTTCTTCCCTTTGTTGTTGAATTGAGAATTCCTTTTGCGCTTGAAGCCCGAAGCTTTGCGCGAACTCGATTCAGCAACATAAGCATGGGTAGAGGATCTCGCAGCCTCTAGGCGCTCATCCTCTAATTCCAAATGACGCGTAATATCATCAAAAGAGACGATGTTCTCACTATGCGTCATATTGATCTTCATATGTTCCCAATTATCAGGAAGAGACCTTATAACAGCCTGAACTTGTTTGTTCATCGGTAAGGGAGTGACCTGCCGACTTCAGCTCACGGATCATGTTTGACATCTCCCGAAGATGTTGCCTCATGGTTACATTTGAGCGCTTTCGGAATGTGTCAAACTTGATGGTGAGTCTCCTCGGCTTAGTGGCGGATGTACCCCCAAACTTATCCTTCAAGGCAACCCACATAGCTTGAGCTTTGTCATAACTTTCAAACTCACACATGAGATCATCTTGCATACAGCTCAGCAACGTGATGCGAGCAATGCTATTCTTCTTTTTCCAAGCTTGATAAGCTTCTAGATCTCTCCCGTGTTGAGCTGAAGTTCCATGCTCGAGGTTCATCCATGGTGTGGTTGAGGGTTTCCAAAACCTCTTGCTCCTCAAGGATGTACTCAACCTTTCGGTGCCAAATATCATAATTGTCACCGTTCAGCTTCTCACCCTTATTGAGGTCAGCCACAATGGTCTTGGATGCCGATGCCATAATCAATTGCTATAACACATTAACATAATAGTCGCAGAATTAATACTAGCACATTTTTCAGAGTAACACACATATTTAATTTGCAGCAAAAACAAACTAAAATAATAATAATTCAACAAAAGACACGAAACAAAAGTTCACTATGTTCCCAATCAACTTCTATGTACAATTGTTCTATTATCATTAATTAGTTTAATTTGCACAAATTTTGAGTTCTAGGTGAGGACTGCTTCGAATTCTACCAACCTACGAACTCCCACTAGGAAAAATAATTACATGACCTCATGTAATTTCTACATCTTTCCTTAACACAAAACCATAGCATGATAATAACCAACGTATAAACAACAATCATGCTTCAACTATAATTAAAATTGCAATTCAACATGTAATTGGATTTCCTACCATTGTTCTAATTTTCTAGCAACTAGAAAATTGCAAGTATATAGAAACCATATACATCATATCATTGAACCGAACTTTACACAGCATATATAACATCATTTGCACACAAGTTAGCCACTGTATTTCCTAAACCACAAGAAAATACAAGCTACAAATGAATAAACTATGCATTAAACGCCAAAAAAATACGCGTACATAGGGTTCCCTACACATTTTCATACATTTATAAAATCCAAAAATGAAAAATAATTGTACCACAAAGGTGTAGGGGACATCCATACGAACCCAACGCCACCAACCACGCTCCAATCGGGAGCCCGAACGCGCCCCACGCGCCGCCTCGAGTGCGCGGCGCGTGGGCGCACGCGCCAGCGAGCCAAAAAGCTCCTGGCCGGTCCGACCGGTCCGACCGTTGACCGGTCAACGGTCAATGGTCAACGATCAACGGGTCGGGTCACGGGTCGGGTCAACGGGTCGCGGGTCGGGTCGGGTCGCCGGCCGGTGACCGGCCGGCCAACAACCGCCGGCGGTGACGTCATCCCGACGGTTAATGACCGTTGGATGACGTCATCCGTGACGTCATCGGTGACGTCAACTCGCGTCGGTTCGCCGACGCGCGCGTGACGTCACACGCCGGTTCGGCGAACCAGCGCGTGACGTCACGCACCGGCCGCCCACCAGCGCGTGACGTCACGCGCCGGTTGCCGGCGTGCCCGGCACGTGCAGCGCGTGGCGCCCACGCGCCGCGGCTTCTGGCCGCGCGTGTGGGTGCGTCCGGCGTCTTCTGTCGGCGTTCGACCAGCCGTTGGACTCGTCTCGACGAGTACTTTCACCCTGTATATTAAAAAAATAATTTTGGCCCAAAAAATTTATCGAAAAAAGGCCAAAACCGTACGGGTGTACGCGACGCCGAGTCCGTTCTTCACTCCGGTTGAAATTTCGAGTTTTTCAGATGGTAATTCCGACCATTAGACATCCAAACAGTGTAGAATTGATACTTTTGATCTCAATATCAAAAGGTAAACGGGAAAAATCAATAAAAAAACAAGGCAGAAATCACGATCGGGCTCTGATACCAATGAAGGAATTCTAGTCGGCGGAAGACGACTTACCTGATTCCAATGCGCAAACAGCAAATAGCCCCGGATCAATCGATGAATTGCGAATCAATCACGAACAACACTTCCTCACGTTAGTCTGGATGCAATCACAAGGAAAACACCCGAGTTCCACAGCGTAAATGCCGATCGTTCGTGCTAAATCGAAGATGGAACGCCTTCTTCCTTGATGATGGAAAAATAGAGAGAGAATTTTGGTACAAATGATCTGACAACCCTTCCAACGGTTGTGTTCGGGAGGATTATATACGTCTCCCTTCGTACCCCTCCATTAGCGTCTTTCCATCATAACGTTTCAACTTGAAACGGTGCGTCCAATCGCACCCCATCATGGACGTATGAGCTGGAAGAACTACATAGCCACAGCCAGCATTAAATAATAACCCTTGGACAGAAAGTAAAGACACAGCACATTAACAAAGGTAATAAGCATCGTCCCAAACTTCCCACAGAAAGCAATGGAATGTGTTGATTCTTAAGGAGTTCAAAACCTTGATAATAGTCAACTTTACAATAAGGTAAATTAGCAAGGGCTACTGAGTATGCAATTCTCCCCATGTAAGCAAAGAGGTCGTGATCCAAGCTGTTCGATCAAGTACGAGACACCTCAAGAAACACGTGCTAAACTTTTTTAACGATTAGTCTGCACTATTAGATGACCAAAAGCAAATACAAAGCGCATTATGGAAAATGAAAAACTTTCTGAAGGGGAAATGATTGTTCGAATCAGGTCTAAAAGTAAAAGGGCATTGCTGACAAATATATAGCGGACTGTGATGACAGATAAGAATGGCAGAAAACAGAAGTACCTTGGACATCAGGAAGAAGTCAAGCAGAATGAGATCACAATGAAGACAAAAGAATCCAACATATGCAAAGCTCCATTGTATTTGTTCCAAGAGAAGACTCAACTTCAGTATAATATGCATGAAACCTGGCCGCAGAATTCAAAGTAACTAATGAGTATTACTATTGGAAAAGGAAAGGGAGGAAAAAGAAAAGACGAAGATGGACTAGCATAACGACTTACGTTATGCTGGAACTAGTTGAAGAATTAAAAACGGACAAAGGGTTGAAGCAGAGACTAGACATGAGGAGGACCCCACTCCAGCGACTCCCAACCTGCCTCATCATCTACACTTATCTCCCTAAGAGAAGGGAAGCTGTTATTTAGTATGGGCAGATGCAGAGGAATCCTCTTCAGCTTCGGACAATCCCATAATCTAATATATTGGAGGGAATCACAAATTTATCATCCCATCATATATGCTCTCCAGTTCTGGTAGCGTAATTAGATTCAAGAAGTTTACCTTTGGCACGGAGGAATGGGTGGTACTGATGTTTAGACAGCTTACTTCATCTCCTAGTTGTCGCCTGTCGTCCTTCACAGCCTATTATCTCCTCCATCCTTTAGCAGTCATGGACTAGAATGCCATGGATATTGGGCAGGTGGAGCAGCAATTCATGAGTAAGAAGCTTCCTCACGTTGGGGCATCGCTCTATCCGAAGAGATGTAAGAAGAGAAAGGGCACCGGGTGGCATAGTTTGGGGAGCCCTCCCTATTATCTCCTCCATTTTCTCACAATGCTGTACTGTAACCTCTCTCAGGTTAGGAAGGTGAGGAAGCAACTCAGATTATTCCACGCTCTTCATGTTGGCACAGCGCTCTATCACAATCTATTCTAGGTTGGGGAGGGAAGGGAGTGGCGTCGCAAATATTGCTCCTGCTGCAGTTATTCCCTGTAACTCCTCAGATTTTTTTATCACAATCTGTCGTAGATGTGGAAGGGTGACTTTAGAATGATTCTATTGACACCTAAATTTTGGCGATTTAGTTTAGTTTATTTATTGCATAGGAAATTAGGGGTTAATTTTATTAATTGCACAGCATATAGATTTAGGTTGTATTTATTTTGTTATTTGCATTTTTTGCATTTTATTGGACCGGTGGCGGATGAGTTCGAATTAGATGGATCAGGCCCACGAAGCGAGCAAGTTGGCCCAAGCCCATATTTTTAATAATTGAAAATTATCTCGTGGGAAAATAAAATTTTTCCGAGATATGAACTCTTTTTTGGATTGGGCAGATGTGTGAAAGAATATTGCAATTTATCTTGGCAAGATTTGGAATTAAAGAATAATCTTATCGAAATCTTGAATCGTTATCAATAGGTGAAAAATTTGTGAAAAAATATTGCGGATGTTGATTTCGAAAAAAAGAAATTAAAATCCTAAATTTTCCCTTTTTAAAAGAACACAAAAGTGAAAAAAGCAAAAAAGTGACGAGAGAGGAAAGGAAGAGTCTCATTTTTGGGGGAAAGAGGGCAAAACAGTAAGGAAATGACCCCTACTATTCATCTTCTTCAAGGGTTTTTGGGCTTGCGCGTCCTCCACACCGCCGAGCTCCTGCACCGCCGGCCCCTGCAGCATTAAATCGTCACCGCCACTCCGCCATGCCGCGCCAACGCCTGCAGCTCTCACGGCCCAGCGCCTCCACCTCACTTGCAGCCCAAAGCCACGCCGGCAAAGCACCTCGATCCAAGTGATCGAGCCCGACGCCCGACAACCGCCCCCAACGCTCTTGCCTTTGCTCGTCCGCCGCCTCCGCCCGCAGCAGCCCACCAGACCGCGAGCCGACCCGCCGCTCGTCCGTCGCCGGCGACACCCCACAGATCTCAAGCCCCCTGTCGTTGTTCTTGCCTCGTCCAGATCCCGCGATTCCAACGGTCTGCTGCCATCCGAGCCCCTGCGCCAAGACACCACCACAACCGTTGCCCTAAAGCCGAGCCGTGCCATGCTGTGCCTATCGTTGGTCCATTCTCGCCAATTGGGTTTTGAAAAAATTCAAATTTAGGTATAGATCTATTTTATTTTATTAGGTAGATTTATTAGATTTAATTTAATAGATAGATTTGCTTTATCTTATTTTAGGTTTTGATATTTTTTCTCTTTGTTTGAATTTTTTTCCCAATGCATGATTGAAATTCCATGATGTAGAATCCAATTCGCAACCGCACGAATTTTTATTCTATCTATAAGGCTTTAGATGGAATAATTATTCACGCGGAGTAAAATTGATATCTTGATCTTTAAGGCTTAAGATCAATTTATCGATTTTATTAGCGAAACAATTAAGTTTGAATTTCAATTTGAGTGGTGGATGATATTTTCAATGATCATGGATGATTTAGTGTTTATCTTTTAATTATTCCATTTATCTCGAAAATACAAAAAAAAAATTGCATTTTGCATTCTATGTAGATTAGGATTGATTGCATGATAGGTTAGTTAGTCATTTTTTTTAAATGCATGATTAGATGATATCTTTGAATTAAATTGCATATCTAGGATAGGAAATATTTATCTATTTCGAATTTTCCAAAATATAAAAATCCAAAAAAAAAATGCATTCATTTAGGATGTTAGTTTTTTTTTAGATTTGAATTGCATGTTTAATTATTTGGCAATTTTAATTTCGAATTTTTTTTATATAAAAAAAACACAAAAAAAAAAATCATCATGCATCTATCATGTAGAATTGGGGCATTCTTTGTACGTCATTGCATATTAGGATTGCATGTTTATTAATTATAGGTTTAAATAATTTATCCTAGATAGATTGCATGTTCTTATTAAAAAAAATCATGTGCACGTCATATATAATTAGGTTCATGAAATGCACGTCATTTAGTGATTGTTGCTAGGTTCATTTAGTTAGAAATTGCACGTCATTAGAATTAGGTCATTTTGGTTAATTTAGATTGCATATTTAATTATTGCATTTTCATTAAGAAATCATTAGTTTTTTTTTACTCATTCATATAGTTTAGGACATTTTGCCATGCCATATTATTTCATTAGAAGCATTGCATTGCATATGGACTATATTCTTGTTAAAAAGTGAAAGCAAAAATTGAGTGACTGCTTGTTAATTAGAAATCATATCTAGGATTGCTTATGTGAATTATGATCTAACAATGCAGATGCTTTCGTTGCTTTGAGGTAAGTTTTGCATTATTTAATTGCTTTCCTGAGTGTTAAATTGGCGGTATGCGCACCCATATGATCACCTCACATGTTAGGAAAGTGAATTAAAATCAATTTAAGCTGCCTGCAAAACATTTTTACGAAATAAAAGGAAAAAGGTACTGAAAGGGCACTAGGAAAGTCTAGTGTAACCAAGTCCCCGTATCCAAAATCTCTGGTTCGTAGAAGTGAAATAATTCTCCCATTATTTTACTTAGGTGTCTAATCGACCTACTGTAAACTGATTAGTGGCGACTCATTTTTGCATGCTAGATATTTGAACCTAAGTCGCGAGTTGGTATAGGCTTGGGAGAGCCCGAGCTAAGTCTAGGCTTAGCAATCCATTAGCCTAATTTTAGGTGATGCACTCGAAATTTTGGTCGCGACAGATTCCCAAAGAGATACTTCAGTTTTGGACATCTCTCGACAGTCGGCATCTTAAGACTAGGGAATAGGAGAGGGAAGTCATGATTGTCGATTACTTCATCTACTCCTCCACAGAGCATCCGTCCATTCTTCCATTATTAGCACCTTGAGGCTTTCAAGTGGGCCGATGGTGGACAAATTTGTCATACCTCCACATTTTCTCCCCACCAATCTCTGCACATCTTGTGCAATCAAAATATAATCCTCATTGCTTTCCCCTCCTGCCCTGACAATAGCATAATCGCAACAATCAATGTCTATTTTCCTCTTCGAAGTTCCAAATTTTGGATCATCATATACACTCACAGACCACAATGATTTTTTTGATTCACCACAAGTTGGTAATAGTGATGAGGGCCATCAGTTGGAGAAATCTCATGTATTTATTGAAATCAACGACATTCTAGAAAGAAGAATCAAGAGTCTCCAATGCCCATAACTTTGTCACGTCTTTTCCCTTCACTTCCCCAATCTTTAGATATTGCAAGTTTGCCAAACCTGCCAAATTCCCTTCCACTAATCTTTCTATACCTGATTTGGATAAGTTGAGGTATCTCAAGTTTACCAACATTTCCAAGCCCTCCACTGCTTTCAAATATCTACGTCCATGAACATTCAACTTCCTCAATGAACTCAGCTTTCCTAAATAAGGAATATGACACAATTCCCAACACTCCCTCAGCAACAATGCCCTTAAGTTTACCAAATCCGAGAAGGAATTGGGAAGCTCTCTGATCCCACATCGGCTCAAGTTTAGAACCTTCAACCCCTCCAATTGCTTGAAGAAAGAGCAAAGTTGCCAGTTTAGGGATCAGCAAATCCCCCCATAAGCTACCATTCAATAGCAAAGTTGCCAGTTTAGGATAGTCTGGTGACATGTTCAATGGAATAACCCTAATGTAATTCTCCATAAAAGAAACTTTCTCTACACCATCCATCCAGCATTCCTCACTCAGAATCCTTGTCAAACCCTTGCCCGCTTTAACCATGGAAGTCACACTCGTGATATGCAAAGCCATATCTCTGACAAATCATGCATCTTGACCATACCCCGATCATTTTCCAACAATCAAACATTTTCAAGTTTGTTCAGTATGGTAAGACATGTATCATAACATTTCTCCCTTTTATCCAATTTACCAATCAATGCTTCATCAATAAAAAATTCTATCAGCTCAAACTTATGAATTAGTCGGTCTTCTGGATAAAATGCACAGCATAAAAAACATTGTTGGACTTCATGATTACTTAGGCGACGGTAACTTATTTTTAAATTTGCTAAGACCTTTTCCATATCCATTTGCCCCATGTTAGGTTCTTTCAATCTCTCTAAGATATCCTTCCATTCAAACAAATCACTTACTCCTCTCATGGTTCTTGCCATTGTGACGATTCCTAGTGGTAGACAAGCACATTCTTCTACAATTAGCTTCATAACGGCTTCAATTTCCAAACTAAGAGCTTCAGGTCCAAGTTCCTTCCAAAATAGGCTTTGTGCCTCATTAGGAGACAAAAATTTGATTTTTATCTTCTCCTGACAATGCATCTGGCGGCATACTTCGAAGGACGGAGTTGTTAGCACCAACTTAAGTCCATCAGCTTCAACAGGGATACCAACCTCATCAAGATCAACATGTTCCCATACATCGTCAAGGATAAGTACAGACTTCCCTCTTTTACTTAATTGATCAAACAACATTGCTGCTCGTTTCATCGTATCCTTTTTCTTTTAGATCACCTAATTTTAGCGCCTTCCAAATGTGACCTTGCAAGTTATGTATGTTGAGATCTTGTGACACAGCAATCCACAATACATTAATATGATTTGCCCTTTCTAGGAGCCTATTATGTATGTGCACCATAATGGTTGTTTTCCCGACACCCCCCATACCGTAAATGCCCAATCGTGATATGTGACCCTCTGTTAGGCACCCCAAGATCTTCTCGGTATTTTTCTCAAATGCCTTACCTGCCTGCAACTTTCGTTCTAATAATATACTGAATTTGGCATCTCCCACCTCAAACAGTCCTTACTAGAAATTTTCTTTGTATAATAAGGTCTTTTGCTTCTTTCATCAACATATCCACCTGTTGTAGTGGTGGCAAATTTTCTGCGCTTGCCGGTTCAAGACTTTGGAAATTTTTCCTCAGCTTTTCCACGTTCTTCAACCAATTCACAACTTCTATTCTCTGCTTCTTCAGAGATAGAGATGCAGCAAATTCTAACTCATTCTTTATGTCAACTTCTCTATTGTAGAGTCGTTCTACCTTTCTTTTCAAAGCTCCATTATTTTCAAAGTTGCCAGTGTTTGGATGACTCGTGATTGGCATGCCTCCATAAATAGCTAATTGTGAATCGAGAATTCTACATGTTAGATCCCGATGTTAGCATTCATCCTTCTCCCTAATTAAGTAACATCATAATACATAAGGATCAATTTAGACGAATAAACATGTATCTTGCGATGATGATGGACTACTCACATCCGTCTCCATTGGAGCTTGTGGGATACATGTAATCAAGAACTGGTTATTCTGTGATGATGATGATGATGACGACGACGATGATGACACACTTGGGTGATGCTCTGTGTTCATTGTCTCAAGATTAAGAGGTTGATCTGGAAGACTTTGACATGGAGGGTGCCTGGAAGCTGGTTGCAAAAGTAAAGCAGATTAAAATCATTATTAACAATCCTGATCAATCAACCATTGAATTTTCAAAACAAGCCACGAGCGTGAGTAGAGTCAAAATCTAGACTTAAACTAACATTTACATCTGTTTGATATTCTCATATAACATTCATCATTAAAAAATGAGAGAAAGTGCACATATCAAACATTCAATGATATAATTGTAATTAGAAAAACATGGGATATGTTAAATAAGGAGACAATTAGCAGAAAAGAGAAGGATCACTTCAAGGCATACCTAGTGTGACATCCTGAAATTCGAGTCCTCTGAGGAATGAATGGATGTGAATTTCTTCAATGCATTGTTGGTTAATCTCACTCGGAATTGATCACTCCTGAGATACTGACCTTGAGGGGAAAGACTAATGAGAATAGAACCTGTACAACTAAAGAACTTGACCTGGGAAAACGACTTAACCGTGAGACTTGCGTGAGGATGATCCTGTAGATAGGCAGGCCAATTCTAAAGACGACTAGAAGTCGATTTGCAGACAAAACATAATGGAACGACGGGTGATTCCATTTACTGTTATTGAATCCACGAACGACCCTATGTCGATCCCCAGTAATCGTGTACTTTGAAATAAGAATCCATCCTCCATAATTTCATGTAGTCAAGGACGTCCATGCGTTGAGATGTCTTGAACGTGGTTTGACACGAGTCGATTACGTAGGAATCCTTGGAGCCGCCCGTTAGTCTGAGTTGTACCCGAAATGGCATTGGGCGAAATTGACATGACATGAGAACTAAAGATTGGGCTTCGAATTATCGGGAACGTCCGGGACGGACTTTAGATGAAGCTGCTTCAACAGTCGACAGAGCCAGTTAAGCCGAGCAATTGAAAAAGGGATTTTCGAACCGAGGAATCAAGCCCGTGAGGACGTGGGCCGAGCCAAGCCAGTGTGGGCCCTAGGCCCAAAGTAGGACAGTCACCGTAGTGGGCCTAAGACAAGCAATTGAGCCCATTGGGCCTAAACCAACTATTCATCTTCTAAGCCCATGGACCAATTCTTAGCCATTTCAAGCCCAACCAATTCTCAAGCCCACTCCTATTCATGGCCAAGCCCAATCCTTAGGCCCATCCACCAATTTCAGCCCAAGGACAGATTGGTAAATTGGTGCAAGTTGAAATGACTATTTTGCCCCTAAAAGTGTGTGGATAAGGGCAAAGGAAGAGAGAGAAGGTGGGGTCAAGAGCATGGGGACTTGAAGCAAGCCTTCAATGGCTTTAATGAGGCCTTGACAACTCTCACTTCACTCTCTCTCTCCCCTCATTCGGCCCTCCCTCGACGGAGCTCTCTCTCTCTCGTTGTCCTCTTTTCTAGTTTGCTCCAAAACCTCCTCCAAAGATCCGAGTTAATTGTCGGCTTCCCAGATGAACTAGCCTTCATTCCACCCACCATTGTAAATCCGGAGAGAAGGAACCGGTCGTTGGACCGCTTGGTTCCACCCAGTTCCGCCTTGTTCGCGATTTCAGCCCGTTTTCTCCCATTTCAACCGAGCTTTCGCCCAGCCCAACCACTAGCAAGTTCCCCTAAACCCCCGAGAGCCGCTGGTTGCTAGCCAACCCCCTCACCGAAGCTCCAGCCAAGCCATTCAACTTGTTTTCTCCTTCGACAGTGCTGTTTTTTAGTGTTTTCAGTGGAAGTCCGAGCTGTGGTTGCTGTGTTGAGCTTAGGACCGCCTTGGATCGTCGTTGTAGAGGTCCCGGTGCGTAGCCACCATCATCGGTGCCTCCGGCCCACTTATCGAGTGAGTTTTACTCACTAAACCCTGTTTAGTTTGCTAATTATGCTTAAGGGTTGTTTAGTATTAATTAAGTAGGATTATGTGGTTAGATTAGAGTAGATTAATGATTATTAGTTAATGACGATGCATGTTAGGTGGTTAGACATAGTCATTAGCTAGTAGATATGTGCTAGTATTTATTTAATGAGTCTTGGAAATTTTTCGGGTCCTGCTCGGCTTCCAATTAGGCGATATGGGCCTAAGTTGGATTTTTAGTATTTATTTACTTAATTTTCAATTTATTTAATTAATTAATTATTTTCCGTAAATTAGACCGAGATGGTCGACGACCGAAATTTCGTGCTGATTGCAGTGGTGCTTTCTGTTTAATTTATTGAGTACCGGGTTGTGAAAATTGAGTGAAATTGGTGATTATGGGGATTTATTCCAAAATTTGGAAATGTCGGTATTTGAAGGGAAAATAACCGTGTGAGGTTATGAGTTGGATGTGAAATTGCCGAGTGGGGCCGTGATGCCACTAAGTCTAGAAATTTGCCAAGTGGGACCGTGATTCCACTTAAATCTAGAAGTCACCAAGTGGGGCCGTGATGCCACTAAACATTGAAAATTGCCTTGTGGGGACGTGATGCCACTAAACCTAGAAAATTGCTAGGTGGGGCCGTGATAACCACCAAAGTTAGAAAAGTTGCCAGTGGGGCCATGATGACCACTTAATCTAGGTTGTGCCTATAGGGCTGTGATTCAGAGTCGAGAATGAATAGTTGGGATGACCGTGTGATGGCCTCGATGACATGTAATCGACTGAGTCGATTGATCGTTGAGTCGATCCTATTGATTGAATTGATGGGTTGATGTGATTGTCAGTATTCATTATTGAACTGACTTGTAGGAAGGAACTGAGGCCAAGGTAAGTCATCTGTCTCATGATGTGCTTAGATAGCCATAGTGTATTGGTTTACTAATCGGGTTTTAGGGGGTAGAACTCGCTGAGACATAGTCTCATCCCAGTTGTGGGACAACATTTCAGGACCCTGATGAGGAACCTGAAGAGGAGTACCTGGAGGAGAACCCCGATGATGATCCAGAGTAGGATCCTGATGAGGATTGAGACTCCACTCCTGTTTGATGACTTTTGCCGTGGAACCTGTTTGAGTAGAAACCGATCTTTTAATATGGCTTATTTATGTATATATATGACTGAGTTGTTATATATGTACATAAGGGTGTTGGTTTTCAGGTTCAAGTTTTTAGTCCTACTTATCTATCCCATTGCTTTATTGTTTGGGGATTCTTATTATATGCTTCCGCATGTGTAATAAAAACGAAAGGGTCGGCGATGCGTCCTAGGACGTCGCTATTAATCGACCAAGTGAGGGATGGGCACACGTTCGAGGATCGGGGCGTGACACCTAGTGATGATAATGGGTCTTCTCTATTAGTTCCACCCTCTGGAGCTAGGGAATCCACAGACAGTTTCTCAAAAGAGCGAGGGCCAGTGGAAGGCTGTGATGCACTTGGTGGCAATATGTCCATTGAAGCTTGTGAGGGAAAGGAACTAGTCTCATTTCCACATTCTTCATCACATATAAGAAGTGGCTGTTGACTAGAATACTGGATGGCATTGGTTACACTTGTAGCATTAGGCAGCGGAACTACTTCGGCAATAGGGATTTGATGGCAGTCTTGCAAACAATTTGAAGTGCCTCCATGAAGGGATTGATCATTTTGTGATGATGATGGACCCGTTCGATTCTGCAGGTCACTCATTTGCATTTCCCTACAGAATAGGGCATATCAAGAAGATAAGACACCCACTCTGCTGAAGATATTTGCAGACATGAAGCACTTTCATCTCTCGATTGTTCATCAAAGCCAGAATGAGTTTGATTGGGATGTTGGGGAGTGCCAATTGTACTTGTGTCACTGAGCAACACCAGGTCTAGTTGAGTGATGCAACCCATTTGTCACACTGTTATTAAGGGATCAATGATTTTGCAATGGTGATGGCATTCTACTATTATGTTGTTCATACCTTGTCTTGAGATCAATAGACTGATCAAAAAGCTCCGGTAGTTGACTTGGATCAAGAAAAATCAAAGCCAACGAATCGGTTGAAGGTTGCCAGAGAGATGAAGTTTTTTCGTTTCCATGTTCATCATTCAAGCGTATAATTGACCCATTGGTTGCAGGGGCATTTCCGCATCACCCACAGGCATGTCAGCGAGACACAAGGACTCTTGATAATGACAATCTCTTGAAACCCCACCAGCAACACTTCCGTTCTGCCAATAGCAAGATGGTTGCTGTGGGACGTTTCGATTCGAGTTCTGCATGTCATGGGGACTCGAAGCATGGTCACTACCAAGGACTACAATTTGGCCCATACCGTCACTTCTTCGTCCCGTTACTGCAATAGATGCGCCTCCCCTGTTGGTTGCATCCGCCACACTTTTACCTTTCATCACTTTCAAAGTTTGGGATCTCACATGCTCATCAACTCTCTTGCATAGTTTATTACCGTAGCCCGGAACCCCCGCGAGGTGAGCCCTAATCCTCGTCGGACTTCCACCAAAATCCTTGCCACAAAACTTACACTTCCACTTGTTCGCCACAATCTCCACATGCCTCCGAAATGGATCAACCTCTCTAGGCATCACTTATTCTGAGCTACAAAAGAGGAGACAACTTCGAGCTAACTAGAAAAGAATGAAGTCAGACAAGATCTACATGTTTAAAAAAGAAGCCATACTAAACCCTTTCCCAATCACCCATTAAGCATCCAACCAAAAAAAAAAAAAAAATCACCCAGTAAGCAGAAGCTGCAGAACCACCTGAGGATCCCTCAGAGTGGGTAGATAGCAGATATAGAAAAGAACCGACAAAATGGGAAATTCCAAAGTAGAAAACATAGATGAAAAGGAAGGACCAAAGCTGCTCTGGGAATCTGGACCACGGAAGGGATTAGCATCAGGAATTCAAGAAGGTTGCCAGTTTTAAGTTTTCAGGAGTTTAGGGATTCGTCGGGCTTTGGGGGCACTCGAAAAAGATCGAGAGTTGGATATTTTATGAAATGGAAAAACAGAGTCAACAGCAGTCAGGAGGAGCAAAAATTTTTTACATGCACTATAAGGAAAGGACTTTTTGAATTATCCGACCGGACCACATCGAGGGGCTAGCCGCCAATCCAACCTCAATGGAAAGATGACACGTAGTGACTGGTGCTGGAAACCATAAATAGAAAATAAGACCCAATCCCGTAAGTGTAAATCTTTTATTTAGATATGGTTTTGCTTTTGTCATTTTGTGCTATTGAATCCTCCAACTTGCAATTAATTTCTTTAGTTCTTTCTTCTTCTTCTTCTTTTCCGGGTTAGGAGCTGTTGGGTAGAGTTTTTCAAAAGTTGAAGAGACAAAAAAAAAAAGGATGAAACCCATTGGTGGTCACGTGATTTGCGCTCAATCCCTCTACCGGAAGGGAGTGAGTCCCCGCGTTCGCTTGTGCGACTAAACTGCAGTCCGTGGGAGGTGGGTCGCCCCGGGTTTACGTCGCCGGCAACAATACTGCGGTTCCCGCGTCATCAAAAAAAAAAAAAAAAAAAAAGGATGAAACTTAGAGAGGGAGAGAGCCAAGGAGGGGCAAGACGTTCAGTTAACATTGTCGCTATAATGTGAAGAAGGGGCAAGGACTAGTAATTCTCTCGATACTTGTTTTAAAAATAGCCAGTGATGGTCTCTCTCATATGGAAGCAAAGTAAGAGATCCCGATTTCAAATCTTTAGACTTAGGCTAAAGTCCAGATTACTCGTGAGAGGAGTGTTAAAACATTTAAAAATTAAGCTACACTTTCATTTGATAGTTTAAGCTATTAAAATAGTTGGTAGTGATCCCAAAAATGTCATAATTTCTAAGATAAAAGAGAAATTGCATAAATTGTGCTCTCAACTTCACTATAAGATGAATAATCTATTAAATTCGAATCTCCTTTTCATGTGTTGATGCTCTGTTCATGTTTTTTTAGGGGGAGGATATTGTGCTGTCTTAGGTAAAAAGCAAGCAAGAAGAAAAGGAAAAAAAAATGAATTAGATTCAAACCAACCCAAAGAAGTTGGAAAAGCAAAAGAAGAATTTAGGAGAGAGGCCACGTACAACGTTTTCTATTCAATCCCCCATTATTTAAGTAGTATAGAAAGTGTTGATAGTTTTTGAAGGGGCTAAGATAAGGAAGACCGCATGGATACAGGGGAGTCAAGCGAACTGTCGAATTTGCACCGACGACATGTACATCGTCATGCAAGTTGAAAACATATAGCATTGGTAGAATGCTCTTGGCTATGTTATTCAAAAGAGCTTCTCAAACCACCGGCTTCTTTCTTGGATTTATGATGTCTTAACTTTATATGTTGTACTTAATCAGTACGTCCATGATGGAGTGAAATTGGAACGCACCGTTTGGTCTTGATATGCTACGATGGAAAAACATCATTTTGAAAGGGTATGAAAGGAGTTGTATAAAAGTCTTCGGAAGATAACCGTTGGAACGGTTGGCAGAACATACACTCAAAAATTCCTCTCCATTTCCATCAAAATAAAGAAGGCGTTCTATTTCTTCTTTACAAGAACAATCAGCATTTACGCTGTGGAAATCAGATGTTTTCCTCGTAATTACATTCAGACCAACGTGAGATAATTTTGTTCGTGATTCATCCGCAAATTCAACGTTCGTTCCGGGGTTAATTGTTGTTTGCATATTGGATAAAGGTAAGTCGTCTTCCGCCAACTTGAATTCCAACAATTGTCACCATGAGGATGTTTGATGTAGCTAAGTCATGTGAAGGTGGCACCATTTAAGTCCTTGATAGTCGAGGAAAGGATTGTGCTTCATTTCTGTTTTCTTGGCACAATCTAAAGCAGTAGTCCTTGAGTTGGTACTGGCAGGGGATCTCTAATGTAATGATCATTTGAACATAACTCCCACGAATACTAAGTGACCAGATAATGGATTACAACAAGGGTGGTACTGACTTCGGTTTTCAAATCTAGCAGTATCAAACTTTGATGGCTCCAAGAATATGCTTTCATCCATATGTGTCATGTTCGATACCCAAAAGACCTAAATCACACATCAAATACCAAATGTATGTTAACGGACTGGTTTCACAGATAGAGAGAATAGAGAGCAGATAGTGCAAGCAAGCATTTGAAGAGATTGGAAAAGTTATTTGCCTTCGTACTTACCAGCCTTTAGAAATGAGGTACGCACAATAGTCAATATCCCTTAAAGCTAACCAGAAGCCACCAAAAACAGGCCGAACCATCCTTAGAGTTTCCATTGCTACTCTCCATGTGTACTTCATCCAGGCAAGGTCTTCCCAAGTTAAAGGTTCTCCCCAGGTCTTGCTTTTTGCTATCTCTTCTTGTTCTGCAATAGCAAAACAAGCTTATTATTTGTCTCAATAAGGGGGAAGGAACATGCTTCTGAACTTTGTTATTAAAGTTGACATCTGGCTCTGGAAACTCAGACTAACTGTGTATTGATGTTTCTTACATTTATCAAGCCATCAGTTATCCATCAGCAAATAGAGATCATTCATTATCCTTACGCAGCTTGGGTCATAGTTCAAGAGTGAACTAGGTTTGAACAAGTTCTTCGTTTTGTTTCAATTTTCCTTCCTTTTTGGGCTGCAAGAACCTCTTTGCAGATTCGACAAATCTAAAAAGATGCTAGGATTAGAGGATGTTTACCTTGAAGAACTGCTTTATAAACAGCAGGATTTCTATATAGAAGACGTAGCATGAAAGTTATAAGTATGGCTGAGACATCATGTCCAGCAATGATGACAAGCGTGATATTGTGCAGAATTTCCTTGTCAGTCATAACTCATTCATTTTCTTCATTGTGCTTACTTAACAAGCACGTGATTAAATCTTGATGAGGGGTTGCAGTGTGCTGCTCTAGTTTCACTTTCTTCTCTTGTACAAGTTCCTTCAACGTATCTTGGACCATGGAGCTTGCACAGAGGTTCTGATTGTAGCGCGTGAATGGCAGGTTCATTGGTATGGACCACATTCCCTCTACCATTTCTTGAAAGTTATAAGTATGGCTGAGACATCATGTCCAGCAATGATGACAAGCGTGATATTGTGCAAAATTTCCTTGTCAGTCATAACTCATTCATTTTCTTCATTGTGCTTACTTAACAAGCACGTGATTAAATCTTGATGAGGGGTTGCAGTGTGCTGCTCTAGTTTCACTTTCTTCTCTTGTAGAAGTTCCTTCAACGTATCTTGGACCATGGAGCTTGCACAGATGTTCTGATTGTAGCGTGTGAATGGCAGGTTCATTGGTATGGACCACACATTCCCTCTTCCATTTCTTGAAAGTTTTCCAAGAATTTCTCACTTTCAGCTCCTCCCTCCATACCAAAGAGAAGAGAGCATATGATATTGAATGTAAGGATTTTCATCAGAGGCAATGCTTATAGGAAGATCAAAACATTATTGTTATTCACTCTTCTTTCGACTATTGAAGAGATTATGCACACTCCCAGTTTATGCATTCATTCTCACAATCGATACATGTGGAGGCAATACAAGTGTGAACCCCAGTCATACGAGACTATTGTGTGCATGCACCATGTGTGTCTAAAAATCTAAGAAGTCTCAATGCATCTCAAAAATATCAAAGTAACAGTGAGAGTCTACAAAATATTGACTTACCGCAACTTTTTCCTTTCCCTGCTAGTGCAACTCGATGTGCTTCCTGACTTCTTCATCTATTTTTCCCATGTACTGCTTCAGCGATTCTGGTCTCAAGAACAACATGAGAGACTCTCTTAAGCGTCTGTGATCTTGGCCACTGAGTTCAAACAGACTACAGTCTCCCAGAATTGAGCAGATGGATGATGGCTGCTTGTTGGCAAGCATGCTGTTGTCTCCATAGAATATGAACTTGTTTGCTGCTAGTCTATGAATGAACATTGTCGGTTTGCCAAGAGAGTTAGCTTCAAGAATGGTCCATACTTTCTCACCATTTCTCAGAGCCATTCTTCTCCTGTGTTTGTCCTCATGGCTTGGAGCATGGCAATGCTTTGGCCTATTATGGGGATTCCCATTGATCCCAGAGGTAGCTTTCATGATGATCCTCTTCTTCTACAGCTTAACAGAAAGAGAACTGGCGAAAGAAAGAGAAGAAGAGTGATTAAAATATTCATTGTCGTGGGTGTAAGTATGTGTGTGGGTGTATGATATGAGGGGAAAGCAAGAGAGTTATATAGCTCTTGGGTTTTTTTGTCAATTTCTAGACTAGTATTATAGCTGTTGATGCCTTCTTGAACGTTGGATGAAGATTACAATGTAGAAAACGCATCAACTCGGTAAAGTCCAATTAAATAATAAGATTCTACCGATTCCAGATGCTGTATTGAAAAATTGCGATTGAGATAAAACAAATAGCATAATACTGACCCACAGAGGAACATGTTTTATCCCAAGTGTATTCGGCAGAAGGGAATAATTTGGGATTAGCGGAGATGGAGATAAAATGGATGTGACCTCTTGTTTGGTTTTAACAACGGAGTTGAGCCCGGATGTGTATTGCTTTGTACTTGTTTCGATCATCATCATAATTCGATCGAAGGGTAACATAATATAGTTCTTAAAAATGTGAATCCGATAGATTGATCGTCCATCTGGAGCTAAACCAACCGTTAATATGTTGTGTAAGATCCAATAAAACTTGTAGTATGACAAATGAACTATAGTAGCCGAAATTTGAAGACCAGAATATCAGTTTCTAGACCATTACTCTAAGGGCGTATTTGGTAACAATTCTATTCTCAAAAACAATTTTTACTCAGAAATGATTTTTCATGATTCTGTTATGATTCTGTTTGTGGGAACAATTTCTAAGTTTTTGAAGGTTTTTGGTAACTGTCCAATATTTCTATTCTCGGGATAAAAATACGTTTGGTAGAATTCTCAAATTTTTTTGTTTCTTTTAATTTTGAAATATTTTTATTATATTTTTCTTTTTTCTTCTTTTTTCTTTTTTTTTTTTTTCCTTTTCTCTTCTTCTTCCTCCTTCTTTGTGAGGCTCTCCTCGCTAGCCGAGTCTGGGCCTTGCTTGGCCACCACGAGACTCGCGGTGGCCAAGCGAGCCTCCAATGAGCTCACTAAACCTCACCCGGCCAGGTCGCCGCCCACCACCGGCAGCCCGCCGACCATGGTCGGTAGCTGGAAGAAAGAAGAAGAAAAAAAGAAAAAAAGTTGGGCTTGACTCTTGAAATTGTTCCCGGAACAAGAAGCTATTTTTTTATACTTCTTGATTATGTTTCAAATCTATTTCTCGGAATCAAAAAACGAATTTTTGTTCCAGAGAACAAAAAATTTACCAAACGGATTGCTGTTCTTTTTATGTTCCGGGGAACAAAAGAATAGGATAAGTTGTTCCCAGGAGTGTTACCAAACAGACTATAATTATTATCAGCAAAAGTTGGGACAGTAGTTCCTACACAATTGGGATATTGGTACTGATGTAAAGGTATAAACTTCTTTGCACAATAGCTCTCAAGGTGGCTGATTCTGTACACCAAACGTGGCCATTGTTTGGTTGCGTAGATTTTGAGTGGATGGAATGGAATGCCTTTCCAACAATCGGAGAAACTTATCTATACTCTAAGAATCACCATAGTTTTTTGGATGTTGAAGATTTTCTGCACTTGCTAGTTCAAGACCCTAAAAATTTTTCTTCAGCTTTTCTACGCTTGTCAATCAATTCACAACTTCTATTCTCTGCTTCTTAGAAGATAGCGATGCAATGAACTCTTAACTCATTCTTTATGTCAGCTTCTCCGTTGTAGAGTGGTTTTTTCTTTCTTTTCAAATCTCCAGTTTTTTCAAAGTTGCCTGTGTTTGGATAACTAGGGATTGGCACGCCTCTATTTATCGCTAATTTCTTAAGTAAAAAATTCCATGTTACATCCTGATGAAAGCATTTATCCTTCTCCCTAATAAAGTAAGATCAGTATAGATAAGTATTAATTAAGATAATTAAACATGTATAAATAAATATTAATTAAGATAATTAAACATGTACCTTGCCACCATATGAGTCTTCTTTCTTCTTCATCCCATTAATGGACTAATGTCCATGTAGCAACTGCCATACTATACTTCATCTTTCTAATCCTTTTGGTTTAGTAAATAGGAGCATTTACAATATAACATTCCTTTTGCAACAACATATGGCACACGAAAAAAGTTTGTCATCTGCAACTTCAAATTTGCAGGAAAGCATGCTCAAGCAGCATAGCAGCTAAAGGCCTCTTGGCAAGCTGTTTACAAAAGTAGCACTATAGGAAATCCTTTCCCTCGGTGGATAACGTCTCAAGTATTGGTGGAGCACTTCGCATCACCTTAAACATAGCCGCAGCCTGCGTTGAATGATTAAACCCTTAAACAAAACTAAAGACGCTGATCACATGCCAAAAGGTAATATGCACAGTACCAAACTTCCAGCAGAAAGAAGTAACACAGATTCGGTCTAAGGACAAACAGAGAAAATGGAAAACCAATGCAGCGTTTGTTACCCTCTCATACTCACTCCAAGGAGGTTTCACAATTAGCATTTCGATAATAATACATCCCACACTCTAGATGTCAACAGTATGATCTAGATCCTGCTGTTATTATTCGCCATCAAGGATTTGTATGAGCTACAGGGTACACTATTCCATCATTCCACCATAACAAAAAAAGTGTCAAAATATTTAAATAATAAACCACGCTTTCATCTAATAACTTAAGTTTTTAGAACAGTTGGCAGTGATCCCACAAAATCTTACATGGTATCAGAGTTAGGAGGTCCTGAGTTCGAATCTTCCAAGCCCCTATTTGCCTCCCTAATTAAATTTCCACGCTTAGTATTAGGCAAAAGACCATACTAAGCGTGAGAGGGAGTGTTAGAATATTTAAATAATAAACCACGCCTTCATCTAATAGCTTAAGCTTTTAAAACAATTAGCAGTAGTCCCACAAAATCTCACAAAAAGAATGTGGCATTAACGTTCACAAAAGCAAAGTGCCTCTGAAGCCATCCAGTTGAGATTTCCCTTCAAAGAGCGGTAAGCTACTTGCCCATTTAGCTCAGAAATGGTAGGACATTAGTAAAGCCAAAGACTATTTGTTGTGTTCATGGAACACTGAATAAAACTGCAACATCTTCAGACATAGATACATCAGATTGATAAAAGAACTAAATCAACAACCTTATTGATAAAAGAACTAAATCAACAACCTTCGACTTATGTTAACTCATCAAAGGCCGTGAAGCAATCAACAAAATGATCAAATGCTTCGGAACTTGAAAAGCGAGCAACAATACACTATTAATTACCCCATGTTAGGAAGGAGGCACTTCTTACTCTGACTAAATTTGATTCTTCCCTTGGAAGGCAGAGTAGCAGCAAAACAACACAAGATGGACCTTGCACCAAAGGTATTGCACTCTATCCACTGCGCCTCTTAGGAACTATTAAGAAACCAGTACAAATGGAAAGATTAGGTTTTGGCATCTAAATATAGCAAGGAATCTATTCCGGTTTTTGCAACATAGTAAACTTACCCGAAACAATGGAAAAAAAAGTGAAGAAAATCATTTACTAGCATTTCATCTATCTGTAATAGACTTCGGCACAGATGAAATGCCACAGACCAATTATGAGAAGTACACATCGAGAGACCATGCATGAAGAATAACAAGCTCACATGTTTTCTTTCTCTTTTTTTTTTCTTTTTTGCGCCTAACCTAGTCTACTGACATCACAATTGCCAGTAAATGCACCCCAAATCAGCCAGGAAATTCTACATGCCCTCTATAGTTTTGTAGTGAAGAGGTGGAAAGTCACATGTTTAGCAATCCCAAAGTCAGCAAGCTTAACTATCCCAGATGCATCCACGAATAAATTAGCTCCCTTTAGATTCCCGTGCAGGCCAAAAAGTCTTCACAGGTCTGTTGGCTCAACGAATGTCCTATCGTCCTTATCCAATATGCAAGTCATCTCATGATGCTTGATCAATCGTTTAGAATTACCCATGTATGGAGTTGTTAACATGCAGGTAAGCCAATCCTGTCGAAATATGGCAGGTAAAATTGTGGACAACTGATTCTGTTAGGGCCCCAAGATGCTCCTGGACATACTTGTCTATTGAACCATGATGTGCCTACTCTAAATATATGTTAAGCTGATCCTCAACCTGAATATGTATGATGTGCATATCCTCTCTCTCAATCGTATTGTTGGCTACAGGATATCCAAACCCTCTGAAACACAAGAAGAAAAGCAGCACTTGAGCAGCAGTCTAGACTATTGGGCAAACACATTACACGATCACTTCAAAAAAAATATAATAAAATAAAATAAAATAAAAAGAGCAAAATTTGCAGCCAAACAAGAGGCGAGACGAAATAATGAGGGCTCACCATCCATGATGACGCTTGTGGAGGTTGAGGGCGTACTCTCTAGTAACTACTAGGGCTGTCAATGGGTCGGGTCGGTCGGGTTTTAATGTTACCCGACCCGACCCGAATCATAGGGCAGTGTGCTTTGACCCAACCCAAACCGACCCGAAAGCATAATACCCAAAAGCACTAATTCAGGTCGGGTCGGGTCGGGTCGGGTCGGGTTTCGGGTTTAGGGTTTATCCATTTTCACCTCTTCTTTACCCAATGAATTTCCCACTGGGTTTGCGTCGCCTTAGATGATCAATTATTATCTTGTATGTGAAGGAATTGATCTTGCAACCTCTTCTTTTCAACAATTATACTGGGATTGCTATGTGGTTTTTCATATAATTATACTGGGATTGTTATTTGTCTTAATCTAGTAAAAGAGAACCTTTAAAATATTTTTGGAAGTCGATGAGATGCTATCCCTCTTGCTTGGGAATCTTGATGAGCGAGACTGTTTTATGGATTACATCTAATAACTCCCTATGTATCTATTCTGAACTACATCAGTTAACGGCGTTCTCGTTGGCACACACCCAGTGGCATTAGTCGTGTGAAATCAGTCCTGTTAACATGCCGCCGCTTGCACAGTTGCATATGGGATATTATATTAATGGAGAGAAGATTGAGCTGTTTTGTGAAAGCATAAGGAGAAACCAGCTGAATAACGAGGTGTAAATGTAGCAAAGCAACCAAGATCAGAAGCCATTGTAGCAAAAAAAGGGTTTGCGACATTAACTAATTTGGCAAACGAAGGTAACGGTTGCTCGAGCGGTACCGATGAGTTATCAAGTTGAATGCGACTGAACTTATGGCGGGAGCCTCTCTTGCGTGTCTTAACATTGACAGTGCCGGGTTCTGGATTGGAGCTTCTTCACATCATGAATCAAGCTTATCATGAATCATAATGAATTACCATGCGGGCATGGTGGAGGATGCTGATTTTACAGAGCAAGAAGCTCATATGAATCATCCTCAACAGTCATCATCTATATAAAAGCAAAATCATATCTTTTTCCCCTCAATCCAAGACGCCGAACGAGAATCTCCACAATTCACACTCTTATTATACAAAGCTGGACACCGCAAATCGTGGTCGCCTCTATGTGAGATTTTTCGGACCACCGCCAACTTCTAAAAGTTCCTAAATTAAATGAAGGTGTGGTTTATTATCTCACGCTTAATCTGGTCGCTTCCTGTGAGATTTTGTGGGATCACTGCCAACTGTTCTAAAATCCTAAGCTATTAAATGAAGGTGTGGTTTATTATCTCACGCTTAATCTGGTCTTTTGCCTAGTTAGATGAAAGCGTGATTTATTATTTAAATATTCTAACTTTGTAACGATCCGGACCCTCACTGTGTAATATTGTCCGCTTTGGACACTGAGTCATCATAGCTTTAAAAGCCGTTACACAGGTTAGAAGGACCCAAGTCTTATAAACTAACCCCAGGACTCCCCCCTAAGCGATGTGGGACAGGAGAAATGCCCTTAGCCTTGCCTACATACTGCCGAGGCGATCTTAGTCCGTCCCTTCGTACTACCCCGGGTCTGGGTCGTCACATTCTCCCCTGTTAAGGCACAGGGCCCTCGCTGTGGCCCCACACATGGTCGGGAGTTGGCTCTCGACGCCGCGTGAGATTTTGTGAGACCACTGCCAACTGTTTTAAAAGTTTAAGCTGTTAAATGAATATGTGGTTTATTATTTAAATATTCTATCACTCCCCCTCACGCTTGGGCCTGGTCTTTTGCCTAGTAGTAAGCGTGGAAATTTAATTGGGGAGGCAAATGTGCCCCAAGATTCGAACTCGCACCTCTGCTCCGATACCATATGAGATTTTGACCACCGCCAACCGTTCTAAAAGTTTATTGCTAGTGAAGGCGTGGTTTATTATTTAAATATTCTAACACTTCCCCTACTCCTCCCTCCTCTCAGAAGACCATGCAGAACTGCGGCGAGTTGGAGCTAGCTACAGGTAGGACCTCCCAACAGCAGGGCTCAAGGTCGTTGGAGACGGGGCAGGTGACGGCGAGGTTGACCTTGTCGGTGATGGTGGCTATGGACCCAAACTCGAAGATGGTGATGTTGGCCGACCGGGGGACCTCAACGGCACTGTTCATGCCGGGAGCTTTGGAGGGCGAGCTTGGGGTGGTCAAGGCGCTGGAAGGTGCAGTCGTTGGGAGAAGGCAAGGTGGTCGCAAGGCCTTCTAAGAGGGAGGAGGAGAACATGTTTGGGTTCGTCGTAGGATCTTCTTCTGAGAGGGAGAAGGAGAACGTGTTTGGGTGAGGGAATGTGTTCTAAGTCAATAATGTGTTCGGGGCGAACAATGTTCCGATCCTAACCCGACCCGAAACATGTTTGTTTGCTTGTTTTATAGTCGTTAACCGAACAATATTAAGACCTGAAACATGTACTCAATTTGTTTCGTGTTCGGGTCGCGTCGGATTTTTGGACACCCCTAGTAACTACCGCTTCTTTCCTCCCTTTGGTATTCTCCACCGTTCTCATGCCTTGGCTCTTTCACTTCGAATCTTACCTGCATCCAGACCAAAATTCTTCTCATTTACCCAGAAAAAGACAACACATACGTAACTCTCGAGCAAGTTCACAAGCAGCAAACTTTTGTTAAACCCAGACAAAACAGAAGAAAAAAGACCAGGGAACAAAAACAATCTACAACCCAAGCTTTTTCAGTAGCCGCAGATTCAGAGACAAGGGAAACACATCCCACAGTGCTTGAAGGGTCCTAGCATCCCGGCTTGCATCAAAATGATTGACACTCCTCTATTTTTCACCTGTAATCAAAATGGTAGAAAAACCAAGTTTAACAACTAACCAATATGCACACGCAAGAGAAGAAGAGAAAAAGATAATTGCAGCTTACACATTCAAACTCAGCTTTTCCTTCCCACTGTTTAAACTTGAATGTGTGCTCACGGGATAAAAGATAGTAGTCCCATATCACACGGTATGGGGTTGCAAAGAAATAAATATCCATACATGTCCAGCTATGGGCTTTGCTGACCTGGATAAGCAATCCAATCTCATGGTTACAAGCTGGATACCTACAACTAGTCATTAGTTTCCAAATTCAGCACGACCAGTTGCAAAAACAAGAACTATCAACATGAGGTAGAACCTGCCTAGACTGGAATTGCCTCCATAAGATAATTTGATTTTACATCAAACAAAACAACCATCCTTGTATGAGCAACCAAATCACTAAATCCTTCTTCAACCACTTAAAACCTAGATGCAAAAAAACTCAAGTGACCAAACATCGCACCACCAATTCGTGGAGCTTAAGCAAGTACAAACAAGCAGATGAAAGGAAAAGAAAAGAAACCTCAGCTAGTGACGAAATCCGCTACAAACTTACTGAAGTAAGAACTGAAAAATTAATTTTCTTCACAACTCTATACGGAATGGTATGACTGCACACCTCAGTCGGTAAGAAAAATACCATAAGTAGATGGAAACCCTATCCAGTTCAGCATTATGAATCCATTAGAAAAATCTACCTCAAATTAACCAATATAGGAATCTCAAACTGAGCACCAGAATTAATCAGAAAGTGCCAAAAGCTGGCAAACAGTGGCCATTAGACCCCATCAACAAACCGCTACAACCTCACATCTCCCAGAATTATCACAAAATCGAACTGCAACGAATTGAATTAAGCACTAACGGTCGACCAGAAAACCTCAAAAGCTCGTGAACAGCGACCATCTCTCCTCATTACCAAACCGCCACAAGCTCAAACCTCCCAAATTCATTTTGTGATTTTTGGCATGATTGGCGAATTGAGGCAAAAGCACTTTCAATAAGTGCTATGAGATAGAGTTCAAGTAACTGACAACTTAAGGAAGGAGGAGGGGTGGTTGATGTCAGTGAGTTGGGTGGTCAGTATGAAGACGGTTTTGAGGATGTTAAAACCGTAAGCATTTGAGAAATCTCATCTTTTTCATTTTTGCGATACTGGTATGCTGCGTGACATGTAAGAGCTTGACAAAATGCTGGAACTTTTTTGTTCTGTCCCGATCATTGACTTGTGCAGAGAATTCGTGCATCATCTTTTTAGATTGTCAGCGCCCATCATCCAGATAAACTTTCTGTGAGGCGTCAGCTCACTTCATCTCTTTCATTCTTATTAATGATCTTAGAATTGAGTATGGATTTGTGTTAATTTAATGTCATTCATAGACAATTATATTAGAAGTGAAAATAGAGGCTATCAAGCAGAGCTGGCCGTTGTTACCTATTGTCGCAGTATTAGAGAAACGAGTAGAAGTTTTGGATTCTTCTTGTAAGTTTCCACAGTTTCTACATTCCTTGAATCCTGTTTAGCAATATTTATTTCGCACTTAATTGTAATTCTTCTAGCGGACATGTAGAAAGTAACAATCATGACAATTGAGGCTCTGCCGTTTTGTTTCCAGGCAAGCATGAAGGATCTAAACACGGCGGCCTTAATTCCACTTTTCAGCTTGACTTGTAGTTGATAGACAATCTCAGCTTGGTAACGGCTTGACAGATGATACCTTGTCTCCCAATGTTTTGGACAGCATGGAAGGCAGGATGTTCTGTTTGTTTCCCTTCTGTTTTTTAACAAGTCTGATATTGTTAAATTGAGCTGGAATATTACTTAGGTTTCCTGCCTATGGAGCAGTCCTCGCATTGGCATTTGAATCCAAGGACGCCACCTTATTTTCTCTTTGAACTTAACCTGCAATTTTGCTTTTGCTTGATGATGTTGCCCCGCATTTCTCTAGGAAAAGTCAAAAAGAGCCAATGGCAGTGAGGGAATATTCAGTGATTTGTCAGGAGAAAATATTGACCGCAGCTCTTATTCCATCGTGTCATCATACTAGTCAAATCACGTGTCGCCCGGGCCTCACCCCGCAAAACCCTCTGACACACCCTCTCTCCTCTCGTCTCTCTCTTCCCTCTGTTCTTCTTTCCTTCATTTCTTCTTCTTCTCCCCTCTATTTGCTGTTTCCTCATTCTCTCTCTTCCGCCTGCCACACGGGGACAACAACAGAGTTCGTCCACACCACATCTGGGTAAAGGAATTCTTAATTTTTCGTTGATGACGGGACCCGATGTCGACATCATCGTCTTCTTCCTCCGTCGTCTTCCTTCTCCCTGAAACCGGAGTCCATTCTCTCGTACCTATCTCTTCTCCTCGAAATTTAGACCCCCATCTTCCTCACCAACCCCTACTCCCATCTCCATCTCTCTCCTTCGAAAATTGTTCCTTAATTGATTTTAGTCTTTTGGGTCGTGCTTCTCTCTCCTCCCCTTGTCCAGAAGAGGGAGGGAGATAGAGATTTGGCACGCATAGTTCAAATTCAGACCAAGGAGAGAGACAGGACAGTGGGAAGAAGAAGGAACATGGGGCAGGTGGAGGCATAGACGAGGTGACATGCCGGAGGCGACAAGTCTGAGGTTGGAGAAGAACATGGGGCAGGTGGAGGAGAGAGAGAATGAGGAAACCGTGAATAGAGGGAAGAAGAAGAAGAAATGAAGGAAAGAAGAACAGAGGGAAGAGAGACAAGAGGAGAGAGGGTGTGTTAGAGGGTTCTGCGCGGTGGGTCCTGGGCGACGCATGTCGCGCGATGAGTGGACTAATATGATGATATGGTGGAATAAGAGCTGCAGCTAATATTTTATCGATTTGTAAGGGCTGGCTAACATGACGTGCGCTAATGTACTATTAACCAATTACAAACTAACATGTGGAAATAAAGAAAAATTATCAAAAATCCCCCAATTCAACTGGACTTCTTCAGATAAAAAAAGAACTAGACTTCTCTCTTCCTCCTCGCCCAACCTCCACGCCTCTCTCCACCACTGCCACTGCCGGAGTGCCGGCATCGCAGCTCTCTAGAACTAGTTCCATTTGTACCAAATCTGGAGCCTTGGCCACAAGAGACGACGGATCGTTCACACGACGACAGAGTGGGAGACACGAAGGTCGGTGAAGTCCAGATCTGGAATCGTCGTCACCTTGATGATATTGAATCGAATCAATATCATGAATAACAATATCTAAGCTATCAAATTAACTCATCGCCGAGAATTGAATAATATAACATAGGAAGATCTTTTATCCATACCGAATCCAAAATTGGATTCCTGATCCAACCCCTTTACTTTTCTTTCTTTACTTTTCTTTTTTATTTGAATTTATCCTTCTTTTTCATTCTTCTCAGCCAAAGAAAGATAATGGAAAATTGGCCAAAATGAACACTAAATACTTTTCCAGAGATCTCCTCCAAATCATTGGTATGGCTAGTCTCGGGCATCTACCATTATACCTACAATGATCAGCCATACTATTGCTATCCATAGTGGAAAAGAACATTTACCTATTTATATAACAGATAGTATGGTAGGCCATAAATTAGGAGAATTTTCACCTATTTACGTGAAAATACAATAGATGAATAGTCATTCGATGAAAAATCATTTGAATATTTCATTTTCTATCGGAATAAGCATAGAGATCCAATCACTAGATCATTAACTTCTAAAATAAGGAATGAGTCACGGCCATGGCTATAGATCTGGAAGTTTGACAAGATTTGGAGTCTTGGCCTCGAGCGATGACGGGAAAGTTCACGACGACTGAGGGGGTGGACGCAAAGGTCAGCGCTCAGATCTGTGGACAAGAGGCCGTCCATGGCCGATTGCTGATCTGCATCTCCATATCTGTGGACAAGCGCTCACGACCAAGGCTTAGCCACCGGGCCGACGGAAAGGGTGGACACTCGGGGTCGCTTAGGTGTCTTTGTATGGTAACCTTCCCAAATTTCAAGAATTTTCTATTCTTTTGTTCCCCGGAACAAAAAAAAAATAAAACCCTTTGATAACTAAGAGTTGATTTCTATTCCCCGAATAGAAAAGTTAGCCCTAAATAGAAACGGAAAAAAAAAAAAGTTCTTGTCTTCCCTGAACAATTTCTAGAAATAAGCAAATTTTCTTTTTTATTTTTGTTTTATTTCTCTCTTGCCGTGGCCACCTCCAACCGCCCGAGCCACCCATTGCCGACCGCCGCCCGCCGCCGCCGACCGTGAGCAAGAATAAAAAAAAAAAAAATAAAAAAAAAAAAAACAAATAAATACAAAAATCAAATAAATACAAAAAAAAAAATACAAATAAATACAAATAAAAAACAAACGCAAGAAAATAAAAAAAAAAAAAAAAAAAAATAAAAAACAAATAAAAACAAAAATAAGAAAAATAAATACAAAAAAAATAAATACAAAAACAAATAAAAAACAAATAAATACAAATAAAAACAAACACAAGAAAATAAAAAAACACATAAAAAACAAATAAATACAAAAAAAAAATAAATAAATAAAAAAAATACAAAAATAAATACAAAAAACAAATAAATAAATAAAAACAAATAAAAACAAATAAATACAAAAAAACAAATAAATACAAATAAAAAAACAAACGCAAGAAAATAAAAAAAACAAATAAAAAAATAAAAAACAAATAAATACAAAAAAAATAAAAAAACAAATAAATACAAAAAACAAATAAAAAACAAATAAATACAAAAAAAAAATAAATAAATACAAATAAAAAACAAACGCAAGAAAATAAAAACACATAAAAAACAAATAAATACAAAAAAAGTATAAAAACAAATAAAAACAAATAAATACAAAAAGAATAAAAAAAAAAAAAAAGAATAAAAAACAAATAAATACAAATAAATATAAAAAACAAATAAATACAAAAAGAATAAAAACAAATAAAAAAGAACAAATAAAAACAAATAAATACAAAAAGAATCGTTGCGTACCAAACGCATTTCTATTCTTTTTTATTCTAACAAAGAAATTTTGTGCAGCTTATCAAACGGGTTCTTTTTAAACTCAGCTCTAGGAATAGAAATAGAAAAAACTATTTCTAAAAAAACTCTTCCCCACCCAAGAAATTTTACCATGCGCACCCTTAACAATGTGATCCGGGCTCGGTCCGCTCAACAAGCTTTGAGCTCGAGTCTTGGCTCGTCCATGGTTGTCGGCAACAAGCTCAACAGCTTTCCTGCGGACCATGGTGGCCACGGTGGGGTGGTGGCTCAAGGATGGTGGTAGCGGCGGCTTAGGCGGTGGAGATTAGGGGTGAACGGTTCCCGGTTCCTTACAGGTTCCATCTGAAACCTGCAACCTCCTTGGGCACAGGTTCCTCATTTTTTGGAACCTGGAACCTATCTTGTTACAAGTTTCGAGATCGGTTCTAGGTTTCAACACGTTCTTTTTTAGTTTCATTTTTCAGGGTAAACTGTGCAATAATTGCTCAGTCTCGCCATTGGATAAGATCTTAAGGAAAAGTTGTGTCTGATGTTATAACCCAACGTTGTGATATTCCAAACCACTCTTGGTACTAGGGCAAAAAGGTCATTGCAAACAAAAGTCGACAACATCCTATATCCATGGACAGCCACGAAAAACCATGCCAACGACTTATGATGAGAATTAGGCAATGCTTAATCACCTTCTAATGAGGTTAAAACAATAAAATCTTAAACGGTACCTGCAAAAAAAAAATTTTACACTATCAACAATAAGGTTGATGCACTGCTGTAAAACATAGAACTCACATGCTGTAGAGTGGTCACGAGATCCACTATTTGCATTCCCCTCCCATCCATTGCTTACTGCAAGAGTCTACTCATTAGTCATTGAAGGGCTAACCATAGGTCTTATAATCTCATGATAGGCTTGTCCATGACCATCCACTTCATACGAATGATCATAGTCGTAATACGAGTAATTACTACCATATTTTGATGAACCCATTTTGTAGTAGTTTGTATTCACTGGTGGATATATGCTCTCCTGTATAATATAAGAAGGAAATAAAAGCATAATTAGTGCTAGACTAAGATTTGAAAATACAGGAAACCAAAAAGATGCCCACAAATGCTCCCACAGTTAGATTGGCAAGTATAAATTACAACGGAAAGTAGAGAAATATCGAGTCCTGCTGTGAATTGTCCTCTTCCCAAAAAAGAAAAAAAAAATACTGAGAAGTGAAAAACTACACAAATATAGACCAGCCACCTCTCCAGAAATGGAAAACATAATCAACTAACAGGTACCTAAGCATGAGAAGCACCAGAAAATATGAAATTTACGTGTTGAAGACTTGTGCAGGATATTTATTTCGGGAATTACAGGCCATATCATCAGCACGCATCAGTATTATCCTTTCATCACTGTCCTGCAAAATCAAGGATAAGGATGGAAAACATAAAGAAAGCCACAAGGAGCTTGTTAACAAGTAAAATAGCTAACCTCTACAAGGATAAAGTATTGGCCATGTGTCGATAATTGAACCTGAACCAAAAAAGTTGATGGGTCAAAACAAGTGGCAACCTTGCTCTAGATTGAGGAATAAAGTCGCTGGTCATAGATACACGTCCAAGACTAGCTCAATTTGTGACATGTCATGCAACGTAATGAGATCGAGGATAAAGAAAGAGGATAAACTGGAGAATACTACTTTGGGAAACGCCAACACCTGTGCCATCACATAAAAACCAAATTCTGACCATGAGGTGAACATAGCTAAAAAACTATATACCTTCAGGGCCAATTTTCTGCTAAAGCAACATAGTAAATATTCAAAGACATAAAATTTGAGGTGCCATCATATCAATGGTATTGTCTCATCGAGTGCTTAAGAACATTACAGCAAGTCGTCAGAGCGCCAAAAACATAATTAGAGAAAAAAACATTGTAAATGGATTATCAAAGCAGAGAGAGCTCATACAGGGAAGATTGATTAGCTTAACTACACACCAATATCACCAGCACTCCCATGATAAGACACATAATTCATGAGAAAACACAAGCAGATCAACACAATCACCATCGTCGTCGTCGTCGTCGTCATACCGTTGAGCTAATTCAGGGAGCTCAATTCGCTAACTCCACATTCATTCCCAACTGTTTCCGTAATTGTAATAAGCAAATCGCGGAAGAGGCGAACAGAGATCAGGCTGATTCAGATGAGAATCCATTATGAGAGAGTACGAATTCAGAAGATAAGATGGAATGAATAGATCCGATCGCAACTTCGAATATGAAGTCGGACCAGAAGCGGGAGGAGCAGACCATGACCGCCCAGTTGTTGGTGTGCATGGAGGTCTCAGCGGAGGAGGAGGAGGAAGACGAAGATTTGAAAATATAGGAAACCAGAAAGATGCCCACAAAAATACAGGTCTCGGCGTCAAGGACGTCGTCGGGGGACTAGCGGTGTCCGGCGGCGGCGTCGTCAGAGGGCGAGCAGCGTCCAGCGGCTGAGCGGCGGGGCGAGCGGGGGGCAACGGCGTCAAGGGAGGAAAGGGGGCGAGCGGCGTCGAGGGCGTCGTCGGGAGACAAGTGGCGTCTAGCGGCAGTGTCGAGGGTGAGCGGCGTCGTCAAAGGGTGAGCAGCGTCCAGCGGCGGCGTCCAGGGTGAGCGGTGTTGGGGACGGGTTGGGCAGAGAACGAGAGAACTTAGGGTAAACAATAACAAATTGATTTGGGGGTTATTACTTTTTGAAACCCTAATTGAAACCGGCCTCTTTAGAATCGAAGCCGGACCGAACACTTAGGTGCGATTCTCTGGTTCCAGTTCTACTTGGGAATCGCGCTCATCCCTAATGGAGATAGCTAAGCACAAGCGGAGGTTGATGATAGAGGAGTAAAAGAGAAAAAAATTAATTATTTTTTAATTTCCATGTCAATTCCCTAAGTTTCAAGATAACGAGGTAAGTAAAAATACCAAATCAAATGAAAGAATAATTTCATTGATAATTGTTAATTCATCAATCATTATAGATGGGATTGACAAAAACATAGAGGAAGGAAGGTAAAAAAAGATCAATTAATTATTTGCAATGTCTACTTATCTCTTAATTTCGAATAAAAATTCATTAGATAGTCCTTGAGTAAACTAATATTAAAATGCTGAAATTGTAAGAAATTTGAATCCATATGGAACAAAACTGAAAAATCATTTATCTTCTTTTGATTTTTTTTAAATAGAACGACCTCATAACAATAACACGTTTTTTTTTCTATATAAATGAGTCTACTCTTGAACTGAATGAGTAAAAATGAAAATAAATAAAGTGCAAAAAAGGTGTTGCTCAACTTGATCAAATCACTCATGAAAGTCAAATCTTTATTTTTGTCCAACTAGATTTTAAGATAGTAATTCCTATAATTTTTCCTTTCCTTTTTAGGTTCTACATTTTTTTTCATATTTATTAAATTACTAGGTCATTTTATTAACAATTTTTCTTTATTTAGTTTGATATAATAAATAATAAGGCATGGCACTGTACTCAAGCGGAGGTGCAGAGTTAGCCTGTGCCGTAAGGCAGTGAACATTTCACCCATCCTCACTCACCCTAGACACGGAAGGCTACTATACCTGCCTACCCAATGGTAATCGAGATTTCTTTCAACGTGGTGTCTACCTTCATCATCGTGAGATCCTTTAATTCTCTATCTATCATTATCTTCTCAACGTAGAATTGAAGGTGACATTATGAGGTTTCTCACCCTCCGGACGGATCTCTTACCTGTT
Source organism: Eucalyptus marginata (assembly GCA_014182565.1). Lineage (NCBI taxonomy): Eukaryota > Viridiplantae > Streptophyta > Magnoliopsida > Myrtales > Myrtaceae > Eucalyptus > Eucalyptus marginata. Next base: position 6,105,372 of record CM024590.1, read on the forward strand.
TTTTTCCCTTGAGCCTTTTTAGAATTGCTTAGATCCAATTTGCGAAATAGATAATATTTTTGGATGTTCATGCATGGGGTTATTTTGTATAATGCTAACAAGTTATTAAAATATTGAAAATATATTATTTCGTAGAATTTAAGGAGGATAAAGAAATAGAATAGTCAAAGTTATGTAAGGTGAAGTGAAAACAATCAAATCTTTAGAGAGGGAAAAAATCATTTTTATTTATTTTAGTAATTGGTTATGGTTGTAGGATGAAAAAGAAAAACATATAAAAAAGTGAAAGCATGCGACAACGACAACTAATGGGCCCCATGCCAGTTCTAGTGAGCCCGTTTAACCGGTGTTCAGGCGTCTCTTTTTCTTTCCTCTTTTGGTCGAATACGTTTTCTCTCGCCTCCTCTTCGCTCTCTTCGTCTCTTCCTCGAACCGAGCCCTAGACACCTCCAATTCGCGCTTCACCCTCTCGCTTGACGCTTCCAGCTCCTCGATTCGCTTCACCGACTTGGCAATCTCGGCGTTCTTGGAGCAGATCACTCCCTCCGGCACCGGAACAAGGGACGCCGTCTCTCGGACGACCTTGTGCTCGAGGAGCTCGGTCTTGAGGTGCTACGGCGGCTTCGGCGATTTCTGGAGGCCCACCGCCATCTTCACTTTGCCGGCTACCGTGCGTACCAAACCTACTCCTCTCTCCCTCTCCCTCTCCCTCTCCCTCTCCCTCCCTCTCTCTCTCTCTCTCTCTCTCTCTCTCTCTCTCTCTCTCGGGTAGTTCGTAACAGAATCAGTAGCTACAGAGCATGATTTAATTGATTCTAAATGGAGTAATAGTAGCTAATGGCCTCTCAATTAGTCAAGTGTATTGCAAGTTTGCTACCTGTAGTGCAAGGTTGTATTCTCAATCGAGGAAGACCTTCATGCTAAACTGAGTCTTTCAGCCTATGGAATTTGCCCTAGAACCGTAAAGATTGATGATTTCTGCATAGCTCGCTGAGGTTATTCAAGCCATTCTTCGAATCACAATTGTGGGAACTTTTTTTTCGTGGAAATGTCTTGTTAGTATCATTGTGTATGAGTAATGTCGATTGATATTTCCTTAACTTGTCTGTAAAAGAAAGAAGTGGGTTTTGGTCTAGACTTTGCTATAGATATTTGCTGAGTGTGCTTTGTAGAATTACCAAGGCCAGGTGGGTTCAATGCTGTGTTTTTTTTTTTTTTTTTAACTTTGCCAGTGGAACCCGTTTCTTGATTTATGGACGGCCCAAAACCCATCTATATCTAACCAAAAACTAAAATCAGGACCCATTTCATGATTTATGGTTAGCTTTTCGAACTTTCTCTATCAAAAATTCTTTATAAGCATTTCAATCTATAGGTTTTTTCTTTTACATTTTTTTCTTTATTTACTAAATTTTTATTGTGTTATTATTATTATTATTTTTTTTTAATTTGACGTAAACTTTTTATCCAAGTAACATATACATGAAGAGCTTAAAGGGGGTTAAATGGGTGGGTAAGCATTTTCCTAGATTCAATTAAATATTAATGTGCTTTGGTAATATAGGTTGAGTATGGGTTGGGTTGGGTATGTGTCATTAAATCTATATTGCGTGGAAATGAGTCACAATGGGTTAAATGGGTCAATAAAGTCGGACCATTTTCGACCCAACCCACCCATTTGACGGTCCTACTAAAAAGTGAAAGTTATGTGAGGTGGAGTGGCATCTATATAAATATACAAATTGATCTTTATTTTGGTAATAGGTTAATGTTTCAAAATGAAAAGGAAAATTATATAAAAATGTAAAAGCATGAGGTGGCAATCTCCATGCAATATATTGAATTAAGATTTTATTAGGTTGATTGCTGATGTAGAAAATAGTTTGCACATTCACAATTAGGTGTTGATGTGTGGAAGAATTCAATTTCAAAGATAACTCCAAACACACATGTCACTCATTCATGGTAAACGTGGAATGAGGTTTTAACACTGACCATGTTTCTAGCAATAATCCATTAAATTACTAGATTATTTGGTTAACAAATTTTCTTTATTTAGTTTAAGATAATAAATAATATGACCAAACAGATAGTATATTTGGATGCTCAAAATTTCCATGCATGGGGAATTTGGATAATGCGAACTATGTATTTAAATATTGGAAATATATTATTTTGTAGAATCTAAGAAGGAAAAATAAATAGAAAAGTCAAAGTTATGTGAGGTGGAGTAAAAACAATCAAATCTTTGAAGAGGGAAAAATCATTTTTATATATTTTAGTAATAACTTATAGTCATAGAATGAAAAAGAAAAAGATATAAGAAAGGAAAAGCATGCAATGACAACTATCTAATGGGCCACATGCCAACTCTCCATGAGGCCTCCTTGTAGTTCTGGAGTTTTCTATTCATGTGGCTAAAGATGCTACAAAACTTTAATTGAAATAGCTTTTGGGACAGCAAGGAATCCTCTAAACTTTCACAAATTGGTAATCCAGGCACTAGTGAATGGCAATGGCCATTGTGGTTGGATATGCTAACATGGGCAAGGGTTCATTAATGGAGTACCTCGCAATAAAATAAAGCATATCTGTACCTTTCGACACTGTTGTTGATAAGAATTCGTGACTTTGACCAATTTCAAGTATCTCTCTCTCTTTCTCATAGAAAAGCATAACGAAATGATTAAGAAAAGACAGATGTTTCCTGCATGCATTCTCAGCAACTGTCCTGTTGTCTCTGCAGCAGAGTTCCTCTTGATTCTTCACCAAAAGCTGTTCATTCCCATTTACAACACCAGGCCTATGCCTTTGTTTCTTTAGGAATGGGATCTTTGCCTGCAGTGAAAGAAAGACTCTTTGCCGGATGCTGACCAGCGCTTCAGAATCTCAAGAACAGCTTCGTAGTTCTACTTCTTACTTCTACTTCTTACTGTGCTTCTTTGCCACTCACAGAATCTTCTTTTTCCTGTCCTAACCACCATGTTGCCATGTCTTCATCTTTGCAATCTTCCATTTGTAAGAATCAAATAAAGACTCATCCACTAAACTTCCTTATTTAACCGGATTACTTTTTGTAGGATATTGATAGCTGTGATGCCTAGAGAAAGGGATCGATTTTGGGAGTTCGGGAACTTCCAGAATAATAGGAAGTGGATGTGTAATTTCTGCCGGCAGGAGATGCATGGAAGTGCTACGAGGGTCAAGGCTCATTTGGCTGGAATTGGAGGCTATGGTGTTAAGGGATGTGACAAGGTCTGTGATGAAGTAAAAGTAGAAGCCAGGAGGGTACTGATGATGGGTAAAAAAGCGCTGGATTCAAGCGAGCAAGGTGTAATTGAGGAAATGATGCAAGGAAATTGTAGATTAGCTCTGACCAGCACATCCCATGCGCCATTGCCATCACAGAACCGCCAGCTCCTTGATTACACTTTCCAGACTCCAAAAGACATCATAAATACACCAGGTATATTTACACGAGAAGGTATAAAATTATTGATCTATATTAAACGGGTCTCGTTAACGAGTGCCTCGTCACACTTGTTGAGTATACTTAATAAAAGAAATATTTTTTTATTCTCAAAGCATTAATTACGCATAATAGAAGACGGACAGTGCGTTGAAGTTTACAGACTTTCCTTTGTTGAGTGGTTAACAAATGTCGTGAGGGCACTTATAAACACAATCCATATTAAATTTATCATTCACTTGGTCTCTCTGTAAATACCATGCTTCGTTATGGGGAGTAAGAATGTTTTGATCAGAGTCTAATGCATGAAGTTGTGGCTTATAAATTAGGGATGCCAAAAGGCACATTAGCAGAGGCATCATCATCCCAGTATGATCGAACCATTGTCCTGCATTCTAACCAACCACTTCCAAGCTGCGATGAAGTAAGTGGAACTGAAACCGGTTCAATTCCTCTACGAGACTTGGGGAGCCTATATCCTCTGACTGTAGGACCGCCTACTAGGGGCCCTCTCTTTTCTGAGGCGACACATGTCAATTCACAAGTTCTGGGGGGTAGAGCAAATAGGGCCAGCCCATCATCATCACAAGGTATGCCTTGATTTACCTAAGTAAATACTGTTGTTCCGAATGAATCATAAGTATTCCCAGATTATCTTACTTGAGTGAGCATTGATGAGTTCATTACAGCAGTGATACTTCTTTGTGATATTAATCTCTTTAGCATAACTCAAACTCATCTCTTTCAACATCTCATCATTTCCAAATGACAGTGGTATCATTGCATATTCTATATGTGCGATGTCACTATCTTTTTACTGTGCAGTTTCTCTCATCAAAATATTTAACTTATGTGCATGTTGACTTTCGTTGTAGATCTTTTTCGTGATCAAATATCGTATGTTGTTTTACATGTACCTGTGGCTTGATTTGAAAGTGCCATTGTAGATTTACTTGACACTTAAATATTTTAATGGAACCAGCTTTAGTGCCCTCTCAACATCAAAGTGTTCTGGATCATATAACTTATCATAAGACGAGGAAAGCACTACAGAATCCAACCATGCCATCACCATCATTGAAAGACTTTTTAGTTGCATATCCCCCACAACCTCTAGTCGACATGGATCCATGTGTCATGTCATTGTCACAAGCTCCAGATAGTGCTGCTCCACTTCCTATGATAATGCCTTGCAGAACAGGTCTGATGGGTTCATCATCATCATTACCAGGTATATGGTTATTTAGCTAAATTAATCCTTATGTATCATCGAGTTATGGCATTAGGGGCAGCAAGAATGCTATCATGAGACTCTAATAGACGAAATTTTTTAATTGCAGAATTAGATATGAACAGGGGTGTGCCAATGATGAGCCATCCAAACACAAGCAACAACTTTGAAGAGAACGGAGCTTTGAAAAGAAAACGACTCTATAGCAGAGACGATGACATAAATAAAGAGTTAAGATATGCCTCATCTCTATCCCTAAAGAAGCGTGAATTTGTGAATTGTTTGACGGATGAGGATAATTCTGGAAATGATTTACATAGTGTTGAAGCAGTGAGTGAGAATTGTTCGCAACCACATGAACAGTTGGATATGGTGATGCAAGAAGCAGAAGACCTTAAGACACAAGGCAAATACCTGGAACGACCATTTGAGGCAAGAGAGACCAAAGTTAGTAAATTGTTTGAACGAAAGTTGGTGGGAGAGGCATTTCGGAGAAATACTACAAAGATTTTGGAGTACCTAGTAGAGAGTCAAATGTCCCGACTAGGCATTTATGGCATGGGGGGTGTTGGTAAAACGACCATCATGGTGCACATATATAATAGACTCCTTGAAGAAGCAAACTATCACAATGTGTTGTGGATCACCGTGTCACAAAATTTTAGCGCGCAGAATTTGCAGGACGTTATTTGGGAGGCTCTAAGTTTAGGCACACCACAAGAAAAGGATGTGAGGAAACGAGCAGCAATGATGTTCGATTGTTTAACCAGAAGAGGGAAGTCTATAATATTCCTCGATGATGTGTGGGAAGTTTTTGATCTTGAAGAGGTAGGAATCCCTATTAGAGCAGATGGAATTAAGTTGGTTTTAACGACTCGATCTTTTGGTGTATGCTGCCAGATGCATTGTCAAGGGATGATAAAAATTGAACCTCTATCTCAAGAAGAAGCGGAGAGTTTATTTTTGGAGGAGCTTGGATCCACAGTGCCACTTGCTTTGGAAACTGAAGCAGTTATTAAGTCCATTGTTAAAGAATGTGCAGGCTTGCCGCTTGGAGTCATCACAATCGCAAGAAGCATGCGAGGAGTGACCAATGTGTTCGAATGGAAGGATACTTTGGTGAAATTGAAAGAATCAGATATGTGGCAAACAAATATGGAAAAGGTCATAATGAATCTAAAACTTAGTTATAATTTCCTTGGTAATCATGAAGTTCAGCAGTGTTTCTTATCTTGTGCACTTTATCCGGAAGATGAATTGATTGAGAAGTTTGAGTTGATAGAATTCTTTATTGACCAAGGATTGATTGGTGGATTGAACACAAGGGAGAAACAATATGATAGAGGCCTCACCATACTGAACAAACTGGGAAATGTTTGCCTATTGGAAGATCATGGGACAAAGATGAAGATGCATGATTTGATTAGAGACATGGCATTGCACATCATGAGTGGGACTTCCATTGTAAAAGCAGGGAAGGGGTTGAAGATGATGCCGCCGGAGGAATATTGGATGGACACTTTGGAGAAAGTTTCTCTCATGGAGAATGACATCAGAAAATTTCCGTTGAACATGTCACCAAATTGTCCTAAGCTATCAACTTTGTTATTGAATAGAAGCTTGTTGAAGGATGTGGTCATCCCTGATTCTTTCTTCATAAATTTACAGGGGCTAAAGGTTCTAAACCTTAGTGGATGTAAACTAAGAGAACTTCCAAATTCCATCTCAGACTTGGTAAACTTGAGGGCACTATTGCTTAGAGAGTGTGGGGAATTGCGCCGTATTCCATATTTGGGGAGGCTCAGATCTCTAAGAAAGTTGGACATTTGTGGCTGTGTTCATCTTGAAGCGCTCGAGGGTCTGGAAATGATGGTGAACTTGAGATACCTTGACCTAACTGACACACATATAAAGATATTACCCAAAGGAACGCTGGGGGATTTGCTAAACTTGCAATATCTTAGAGCTTGGGTAGTAAATGGAGAAGACATGGCAGAATTGCAGGCATTAGAGACAGTTAAATGCTGCTTTGAAGATGTGGATGATTTCAACAAGTTTGTGAGGGTTATTAAGCAGATTAATCCTTGCTATTACATTCTTAACGTGGATCAAGAAGAATCATATTTTCATGTGGAAGTGGGAAATGATGATGGATTTGGGAATTGGGTGAGGATTGTCCACATTCGTAAGTGTAGTCATGCTATTGTGAGCATGGGACAGGAACACACTGGCATTTGTATTTTGATTCCTCAAGATGTGGAGACATTGATAGGGAAAGAATGCAACGGTACAACAAATTTGTCTAGCATGGGTCTGCTTGAAAACCTTGAGTCGCTAGACATAGAACTATGGAGAAACTTGCGGGTGCTCTGTGGAGGACAAGATAATGAAATAATTGACTTCTATCACTCCCTTCCCTCAACCCCTACTCCTCTCATCTTCCCAAGCCTTAGGGTTTTGAAAATATCTCAATGTCCAAAACTGAAGTATCTCTTTGGGCATGAGTCTAAATTCTCCCTTCCGCATCTACGGGAGATTGAATTATATGCTTGTGAGGAAATGGTGGGGATAACAGCAGCTACATCACAATCACTTGGTCCGCCCCCAGCCTTCCCTAGTCTAGAAGAGATTTATGTTGTGCAATGCGATAAAGTGAAGAGAGTGGTGGAATCTGACTGGCTGCCTCACTTCTCAAAGCTGAAATCTATCACAGTAAGCTGCTGTGCGAACATGGAGGAGATAATTGGTCCTCCCCCATATAGGCTAGTTGGAGAGATTTATCTTGAATCTCTTGACGTACGTGGTTGCGATAACATGAGAAGGCTGCTTCCGTATGACTTGCTGATCCATCTTTTAAATCTTCAAACTATCCAAGTTGATTGCTGCAAAGGAATGGTGGAAATGATAAGCAGAGCGGGACAAGGACAAGAAGGTAGCTTAATGACTCCTGTAAACAACACCCCTTCATCCATTGAGCCTTCAATTTCCCTACCAAACCTGAAGGTCTTGCAGCTATGTGATCTACCCCAGCTGAAGAGCATATGTGAAGTTCTAATATTATGCTATTCCATGAAAGATATACAGGTGTACAAATGCCCAGAACTGAACAGAATTCCTTTGGGACTGCGATTTCTTGATATTGAGAACCTTCCTTTTATTAAGCTGGAAGATAAGGAAAAGTGGAAGACACTGAAATGGGATCATCCCAATGCACAGGCTATTCTTCAACCTCTTCTCCTTTTCGGTGATGGTTTCTGTGTCCTACAACGCCATAAGTCCCATTAATGTGAGTTATTGATATAATTTCCTTCACTTCTTAAAAGTCATAAATGTAGCTTTTCTTTTTGTGGTCATGCAGCTCTGACAGTGGCTTTTGCAGAATTATCTGCCAAGGGAAGGATTTCCTCCGATGCTGCTTGTGAAGAATTCTGCTGAATGGCTTCAGCTGCTATCTTAATTGCTTGAGCATGCTTCTTTCCTGCAAACTGAATTCAACCTCGTTGGCAGAAGGGACGTTATACGGGGTATTTTAAATGATCTGGCATATATATATATATTGGTAATGGAAATGAGTTATCATTAAGGACTAATTAAGGATTGTTGGTTGAACCAAAGATCATTTCATTGGGTCAGAGTACAAGATGCAAGTTTGAGGTATTATGCAAAAGAAAATCACAACTCTAGCTAAGTGGGCTTTGATCCTTGTTAGCATGCCTCCTGAATACTCCTTCAGGCAGAATTGATACTTCCATTTAGACAGAACCACATGCTGCCATTTTGGATCCTTCGACGAGGATCGAGGCCCACTTAGCCAGAGTTGGGGTTCATGATGAAGGGATCAAAAGCTGTGAGGCCTTCCCTCACCAAGTGAGATCAGAAGCCCTAGAAGCATGGAAAAAATGTATAAGAGCAGTGGGAGCAAGCAACGGGCAAGGTAGTTTTGCAGGGTCATCCAACCTTACAGTCTCTTCCTGGTCACAACCCCCTCAATCTCATGCTGTTGATTCTTACATTCAGCTGGAGAATTTGAGTTCTGGCCAGCCGACGGGGGAGTTACTGGAGGGGGCAAGGGGATCAGTCCCTCTTCCCTGTCCGCAACCCAATCAGTCTCTTCCTGCCCAAGTCTCTTCCTGATGACAACCCCCTCAATCTCATGCCATTGGTTCTTACATGCAGCCACAGAATTTGAATTATGGCCAGCAGACGGGGGAGTTACCGGAGTGGGCAAAGGGATCAGTCCCTCTTCCCTGTCCGCAACCCAATCAGTCTCTTTGTGCCCCAGTCTCTTCCTGGTCACAACCCCTCAAATTTCCCTCAAATTTCATGCTGTTGATTCTTACATTCAGCCCTGTCCGCAACCCAATCAGTCTCTTCCTGCCTGTCTTCCTGGTCACGACCCCCTCAATCTCATGCTGTTGGTTCTTACATTCAGCTGCAGTATTTGAGTTATGGCTAGCAGACGGGAGTTACTGGAGTGTGCAAGGGGATCAGTCCCTCTTCCCTGTCCACGACCCAATCAGTCTCCTCCTGCCTATGTCTCTTCCTGGTCACAACCCCCTCAATCTCATGCTGTTGATTCTTACATTCAGCTGCGGAATTTGAGTTGTGGCCAGCAGACGTGGGAGTTACTGGAGTGGGAACATCCCTTTGCCCATTCTACACTTTAATGGTAACTTATCATATGGCCACGACGACATGAGAAGCTTCTTATAGTGAACGTTTTTCTACTGTCACTAGATTGTACTGCCCTAAATCCGTCCATTATGTTGTTTCCATATAAATTCTTCAAATTTGGCCGCCAACAATGTTCTCAACTTATTATTTGTTTCTTACTTATGTAATAGTTTAGTCAATTGGAAGTGGTCATTTTCAATCCAAAGCTTCTGCTGTTTGTTGATTATTAATTCTAGCCATTGGCATTCATTGAACGTAATGCGAAGTTTCAAAGGAAGAACTGCATGTTTCGTAATGCTTCTTCATACCATATGCCTCATTTTTCCTGTTATGTGTTGTTGTGGCGACATTGTAGCCGAGTGGATCCTCAGTTGTAGTGGAAGAATGGTGACTATCGTAAAATAGGGCTCGGTACATGAAATCTGTCTGCTTGTTCCTTGAGCAGCACGTGGTTATCGAGTTTGGCTTACCCATTATCATGATTTAACTCTAAAAAATTTCTGTTGTGAGGTGTTTATCCTTGCCATTACTACCATTCTGAGGTGGATTTCATTGTGAAGCAATTAAGTTCTCAAATAGTCGGATCAGATATGTCATTGCAAGTTGCTGAACCCTTGTGTGGTGTATCAGTGTGTCACTCACTATCTCGTCCTTATCTTATTCATAATAAAATGACCAAAGAAAAAGAAAAAGAAAGAAGTGATAAATGTTCCAATTGTCCTTACTCCTGCAAATAAACCCCTCAACAGTATTTGTAAGGGGAAGTTCTGTTAAGGATTATAAAAAGGAGAACTTAAAATGGGTTGGTATTTTCATCATCTGTGTTATGACTTTCGGGTATCGCTGATTTCCATGATGAAATGGCTGAAGTTTTGCAGTTTGTAGGAGCATCTCATCCTCTATAACACACTTACCGCTTGGTTTTTCCTTGGTTTATGTTGCATATGGATCACTATTACGAGTTTATATATGAAGTTCACCCAATTTCTCTCACACTTTAGTAGAGTACCCTCAACACTAGAGGATGTGCTATGTTCTCTGGAGCATCATACGTTGAGGTTTTCATTTACAGTGATAGCCTCACGGATGTTTGCTGTGTGCCTGTCCCCTTTGAAGTTATTCAATGTTTGGTAAATTTGTTTATGTGATGATTATCAATTGATGTTTATTCCTGCTAAATGCAATTCTATGGTTGAGACTCGCAATTTTCTCTATGTATTTGATAGTCAAGTGACCTAGTGATGGTAGGCCTCAGTCACTAGATCCTGGGGCGTTGCAGTGGTTTGAGTCGTCAGGTGAAGACATAGGTTTTTTTTTTTTTTTTTTTTTTTTTTTTTTATCGGCTAAAATTTAAAAGGGTGGGAGGGGCGACAAATGGTAGCAACCCCACTGAGCCTCTCCATAAGGGTCTCATACCTATTGTCTTAACTGCTGCAAATAAATCCTAATAATTGGATGCGGAAGTCCCGTTGAGGAGAATAAAAAAGAAAGGCTGAAATTGGCTGAAATTTTCATCCTCTGTGTTTCAGGTACCGCTAATTTCTGTGATGAAATGGCTGAAATGATGCCTTTCCTAGGAGCATTACATCCTCTATAACACACTTCAACTTGGCTTCCTTAGTTTATACTGCACATAGATCGCTAGTTTATATGTGATGTTCGCTGCTCAGTTTCAACAAACTTTAGTGAGAAACCTTTTTCTCGTCTCTCTGATACATTCCTCCTCAACACTACAGGACACACTATGTTCTCCATCATAGGTGTAGATTTTCATTGTAGAGTGATAACCTCACAAATGTTAGCTGTGTTGATATCCCCTTTGATAATGTTCAAAGTAAGATACATTTGCCCATTGATGATCATGATTGATGTTTTTTTTTTTTTTTTTGGTAAAGGTAAGTAGTATATTGATTTTGCAGAAAAGAATACAAGAGGGAGGCCCGGCACCAACAAAACAAACACTCAAGAAGACGAAGGTCTAAGGAGAGTGTAAGGGTGCCGTGGTTCCCAAAAGGAAAAGCAGAAAATACAAGGACCAAAAGACAACAACCCTAGCGAACCTCCATCAGTCAAAGATAGAAGGATGGATATCCCAGCTCCGTTGAAGTCTTCTATTCATGGGCACGTCAGGGACATGATTGAACGTCATAGCTTTATCTTTGATGGCCTTTTGCAGATGCATCTTCATTGCAGGAAGAAAGAGGGTCTCGATTCCGAAACAACACATTGTTCCGTTCCTTCCAAATGATATAGCACATAGCTCCAAAACTAAATCGAGCCATGATTTGATAGAAATTCTTATCCTTAAAACGCTTGGAAGCCCGGGCAAGATTATCCATCCACAGCTTGTTCTCCACACAAGATTAAATCTTGCCGCCCAAAAAGAAAAGAGAGTAATCGAGGCACGATGGCGAAAAATAAATGATCAACGAATCGGTCTACACACACATAAGGGGCGGTTGGTAGGAGGAATTCTACCATAAGACATAAGTAGCACCTCGAGTTGGCAGCCGATTGCGTGACATAAGCCAAAGATGTGTTTGATATCTAGGAGGCAAGGCTCTGCTCCACACGAACGAGGCCCAAGGAACGGCAACACTCCTCGGCCGAATCAATTCCCATGCGTACGCCGTGGAGAATCGACCCGAGGGGTCCGGGAGCCATCGAAATCGATCCACCTCTTGGTTGAAAACCGGAAGAGGGTTCCACCAGCTTAGCCCTAATGTTGATAATATACCAGCCCATAGGAGAAGCAAACCCATCAGCCATCGTAGCTAAGCGAGAGATGCCGGAGCGGTAGATGTCTTGATTTGAAAAGATCCTCAGTAAAGAGGACCATTTGGGTGCCACGGATCAAACCAAAAGGAAGTCGACTTCCCATTCCCAATGCTCCATCTAAAATATTGTTGAAATTGCTCCCGAAGATCCAACAACTTTCTCCATGCCCAAGAACAGTGTGTAGGGCACGGAACAACCCAGAAATTTTTCCATCTTAAAAAATTGGAGTGGATCCATTTACACCAAAGGGATTCTTTATCCGAGAAGAGAACCCATATATGTTTGAGCATGAACACTGTGTTGTTTTCTTTTAGAGTGCGGATACCCAAGCCTCCTTCAACTTTGGGAAGGCACACATTACGCCAAGAAACTTTTGCGCCACCCGCACCCATCTCGGGTCCTTTCCACAAGAATTGATGGAATATTTGCTCAATTCGGTTTATAACCGAACAAGGCAAAAAGAAAACATTAGCCCAGAAAACTTGCATGGAGTGAAGTACCGACCTTATGAGTTGAAGACGCCCGCCAAGGAGAGGGAATCTATTGGTCCAAGATTGGACCCGCGCCGTAATAGAATTGACCAGCGACACACGCTCCGCCTTTCCCAATCTGGCAGAAATAACCGGAACACCTAAATAACGGAAAGGTAAAGTGCCCAATTGGAAGCCCAACTTGTTGAGGATATTCTCACGAAGAGTTGGGGATCCTCCGGAAAGGAAAACTTCACTCTTGTGTACATTCGGAATAAGCCCACTCCGCTAGAAAAAATATCAATACCATCCTTGAGAAGATCAATAGACGGTAAATTAGCTTCAAACAAAAGCACATCATCGGCAAAGAAGAGGTGCGATAGTGCCTGGTTGGCTTGCAACGCCAAAAGAAACGAAAATCCGGATGCATGGTCCGACTATCGAGAATGCTCGTAAAGATTTCCATCACCAAAGTGAAAATATACGGTGACAAAGTGGATCACCTTGCCGAATGCCCCTCCCACTAGAGAAGAACCCATGAAGATCCCCATTAATTGATACCGAGAATTTAGGGGTCCGAATGCAAATCATTATCCGAGCAATAAAATCCATAGGGAAACCGAAAGCTTGGAGACAACGTTCAATAAACTCCCAATCTATTGTATCATAAGCCTTTTTAAAATCAACTTTGATAACACATTTGGGCTTATAAGGATCATTATGGAAACCACAGAAAAGCTCCTAGGCCAGCAATATATTATCACTGATGTGCCTACCTTTAACGAAAGCATTTTGAGGCAACCGATAATAGAAGGCAGCACCCGAGAGAGTCGATTAGCTATGATCTTGGTAATGCACTTGTAAATCGTGTTGCAACAAGCAATCGGCTGAAAATCATTTACGGTCGTGGCATTCGGAATTTTGGGGACGAGGGCCAAAATAGTTGTGTTAATTTCACGCAAGAACAAGCCCGATTCAAAGAAATCCTTCACTTTATAATAAAACCGAAGGCCCAACCATATCCCAAGAGTGTTTGAAAAATTCCACATTAAAACCATCGGGGCCCTGGGCCTTACCCACCGCAAGAGAGAATAAGGTATCCTTAATTTCATCCTCGGAGATGGGATTAGAGACAAGGCTTACCTGGTCCGCACCCAAAGTGCGCCTTAGCACCGCTCGCAACTCCTCCACATAAGGCACCGACGCAGTAGGTGAGAAAGCCATCAGCTCCTTAAAATGATTGACAACCAGGTCTTGAATTTCCGAGGGAGTTGAAGTGAAACCATTTCCATTGGAAAGGGATATGATTCTATTTCGCAAGTGTCTCTTGTTCACCGAGTGATGAAAGAATTTCGTATTAAGATCCCCTTTTTCAACCACCTCACCCTAGATTTCTATCTATAAAATGATTCCTCTTGTAGGCGCAAGTTCGAAAAGGCTTGGAGTTGTTGCTTTTCCAATTCAGCAAGCCGAGGATTGGAATAATCGCCTTGAAGAGCATCTTGAGTGTGGAGCAAAGCCCGCCTTGCATCAGCCGTTCTTGTGGAAAGGTCCGAGAAGGATTCCTTGTTAATATGCTTCAATCTACACTTGAGAAGCCGAAGCCTTGAGCAAAGAGTATACATAGGAGTACCCGCCACGTAAGAATTCCAAACTTGCGACACCACTTCAGAAAACTCCGGATGAGAAAACCAGAAATTAAAAAACTTGAAGGGCTTGCAAGATTTCAAGGTAGGCATAATTTTAATAACCATAGAAGAATGGTCAGAGATACCAGGAGCCAAGAACGAGGCCTCGAAAAGAGAATTCAGCCGTCCACCTAGCATTTATAAGAACTCTATCAATCTTCCTCTCGCTTGCGTCTAGCACCGCAGAAGTGGACCAAGTAAACCTATTACCGATATATCTTAAATCATCCGACACCGCTTGGCCAAGGCGGTCATTAAGCTCATCAAAGGCTGGAATCCAGCCATTAGAACTACCCAATCTATCCGCAGGGACACGAATTGCATTGAAATCACCCGCAAGAAGCCAAGGGGAGCCCAAGAGAAGAGAACTAGTTTGAACAATATCTGCCCATAAAGGCCGCCTAGCCACAAAGCTATGTTCAGCATAGATAACCGAAAGGAAGAAGTTCTTGCCGAGACTAAGCAAGACAACTTACCATGAATAACTTGATCCGAGGAAGAGTTAACAACAAAAGAGACATCCCGAGGATTCCAACCAACCCAGATTCTTCCTTTTGGGGAGTGATTATAGTTATTCTCCCACTCCCAGCCCGGTAGTAGCAAAGCCGAGACTGCTCTAAAGGCACCAAGGGAGATTTTTGTTTCGACAATACCAACACAGGATAAGTTATGAGTTCTAACAAAATTTCTAAGCTCAACTTGGCTAAGATGATTACCAAGACCCCTTATATTCCATACACCAATATGCATAGCTATATAGAATATTTATATAACGCCAAAAAGGAAGGGACCACAGTTACACGGCGAGATCTCCTACGGCCCGTGCCATGAGGAGGGTCGGGCGGAGCAGCCTTTAGCCGGAACAGAGGGGGCATTCAACACGGCACCGAAGGGGTCTTGGGCGGACTCTTCTTAGTAGGCGCAACCTCAATAGTAGCCATCGGTTCAACACTTGTAGCAAGCTCACTAGGGCCTTCGGGATCCTCCTCCGAGCTACTACTAACCGCGCTGGCTACATCCTCGGAGCTCCTCATCGGACGAACCAAAACAACGAAGCGGACTCGGGAAAGGCACAGCAGGGATTATCGAAAGAACTCCTGAAGAACTGTGAGTCGCAACACCCTTATTCTTCCGGGCAGATTTACCTTCAACTTGAGAAGACTCAGCTCCATCCACCCGCTTTATGGATGAGATAGGATCGGAGGATGCAGCCCCGGATGAATGCTTCTTCTTACGAGTCACTTGCTTCCAACCATCTTGTTGGTCGGCATAGGACACTTTGAGAGGCAGCGTGCGGGAGGGCACGGAGGAGGTACCGAAGGCACGGCATGCATATGCCCATCCTCGCAGCAGATCATGGGATTGATCAACATGGGGTGGAACTTCTTTTTCCACACAATTGTGGCCAAAAACATGACATTTCGGACATGAAATTGGCCTCCATTCATACAATATAGGGACAACAAAAGACTCCCCATTTAGAAATACCTCAACAGATTCGCATTTCTCAAGCTTGCGACACTTCGACACAAACTCTAGCAAATGACAACCGCTTCATTTTCTCCGTCAAAGGATCCACATATAAGGGTTTTCCAACGGCACTTGCTATCTGACTTATTCCGAGGGCAGACCAATAGGCAAACGGAATGTTTTTCATACGAATCCACACGGGCACCGAGGATTGGAGATCCTTCCTCGCTCAAGGGTAGGGTCCCATTGCTTCAAGATAAGCGGTACTCTATTTACCGTTATCGGGCCTTCCTCAAGAATTTTCCCGCGATACTCCGGATCGGGAATGAAGAAGAAGAAAAATCCCTCATCATCGCAAGCATTTCGGTAAGGTGGGAATCCCACATATCTTTTAGGACCGATTCGGTCATTTTGAAAGGAACATTCTTGCCTACAAAGTAACCCATCAAGCAATGGTTCCATTTCGGGTCGGCCGCGTGCGAACTTCCTCGGAGAGGTGCACCACTCCCTCTTTCCCACAGAAGTTGGGGGCACAAAACTAAGCTCATACCCCTTAGCCGACAATCTTGCCACATTAACCCAAGAACGGTTTGGGGGTGTTTTTTGCTCAGTCGATCTCCGCCCAACAGGACGAGTGGCACAAGGGCCACGAGAAGCTGACCTAGGCCGACTCCTACCACGCCTCGAGCCCAATTGAGGCTTATCACGGCCCAACTGATCAGACGGAATCGAGGAGGACGCCATTCGATCCAGCACAATACCGAAATACCCAGGCGGAAACCCTAGAAGATTACGAGGAGCGAATGGGCCATACCTAGCGAAGGACGAGCTAAAAGGGGAAGTAGGGACACGAAATACCACCAGCAACAAGGCCACCAATCAATCAAAGCCACCCACGAAGTCACCCACAGAATCGGGACAGCTAGGCGCACCAGTAGAAACCATCGAGCCCTTCCATTTTACTCAAACGAAAACCAACCAAGACCAGCTTACTTGGGGTTTGAAGGAGGTCCTCAGATGCTTCAACCCACGAAAAATCAGCTCCAAAGGTCGCCGGAATCAACCAGGAACAGCAAAAGACCAGCTGGAGTGAACAGTGCAGAATTTCGCCCAAGTGGAGAGGATGCGTGAACAGTACTCCGAGAATCCGAAAATGGCAAAATCTATCATGATTGATGTTTATTCCTGCTAAATCCGACTTTTTGGCTGAGACGTGCAATTTTCCCTTTACGTGGTTGATATTCGATAGTCAGATGACCCAGTGGTGGGAGTCCTTGAGCACTAAATCTTGCTGCTTTGGTGCAGTTGAAGCTCTTGGATTAATGGCATGGATTATTCACACAATAAATGCTTAAATATGATAATCAGCGGTGAACTCATTGGTGGCATATTGATAAGTTATACAACCTAATTTTCTACATATTGGTGGCATGGTCGTTAATGCTGATTCCTTAGAAGTTTCTACGTCATAGGCTAATATGCATTGCTGCCAATAAGATAGCCCAAAACATCTAATATCAGTATTGTTGCTCTCCTAATACCTCTATATGGAAGTTTAGTATTGTGACAGCCTGAATTTTCAGAATTTGTTTTCGATTAAATAAATCAAGCATTTCATCAACGCGCCGATATTGCTATTCTCTGAGCTGATCACTCATAAGATAACTAGACTATCTGAGGAAGCCATTAAGGGATTTTAACGTAATGGACTTGAGAATTCGACCAGGAATCGTGTTAATCTGCAAGGGTCATTACGGCACCGTAAAAAATCAATCAGATACCGGAGATAGATCTATTCGATGGAGGTATGTGATTAGTGTGTGGGTGATTCCACCTAATTGCAAGATTTATGTCGAACGGCACTAAACCGATTTTTCTGTCATTCATGTACCCGGTGTCCATATTTGAAATCTCGAGATTTTCACGACAACCGAGAGTCGCCAATGAGTCGAAGATGTACATTGTGACTCGAGATAAATCGATTACGGATCAATTGTACTAAAAATTCATAAAAGCTACCCAGTAGGTTAGGTCACAATAAAGTTGCGTAAGATTGAAATTAACCGCGAAATTGAACCCAATTTCAGAAATTGAAAGTTCTGTCATGTCACGATTTATTTTAGGAACGTTGACTCATTTTCCGAAGAATTTTCGGAGATTTCGAGATTTTTTCGGAAAATCGATTCGGACGTTGCGGAAAAATAACGGAAATTCGGATGTGCTAAGTCGAAGGAAATTTGGACTTCCAAGCCGAGCCTTGGAGTATTGGGGACTTGCAGAAAATTGTACGGGATTTTTCTTCAACAAAATTGGACGTTGAATTGGAGAATTTCGGGAAGAAATTGAACCTAAAATTGTGAAATTCGGATTTGGCAAGGGGTTGGAATTTTTGGCATTAAGTTGGACAATTTGTGGATTATGTTACAATAAAGTAATAGGGGGGAACATTGTGATATTTATGCAAGTCTAGAGGGGGACCAAACATTTAATGGTTTGGATAATTGTGGACTTTTGCCCCATCCATCTAAAGCTTCTCTGGCACGCCCCATTTGATTCCCCCTCCTTCGCTGTCCCTCTCCCTTATACGATCCTCCTCTGCTTCTGCTTTCCTTTAATTTTCTTCTTCGCAAAACCACCGAATCACCTTCAGCAGCCCCCACCAAATTTCTTCTCCCGCGCGGCTTCAGTCCACCGAAGTGTTCTCACGCTGCCAGCTCGCTCTTGCTCCATTATCTTTTGTTTTTCCTCAGTCAATCTTCAGCAGGCGAAGCCCAAGTGTTGAGCTTCGAAACTCCACCAAATTTCCACCGAGGCTGCTGCTCGGTCGCTCAGCCCACGCCAGCACACCGCACGCTGGTCAACACCCCCTCGACGAAGCCCTTTTGTTGACCGTCCATACCTTTCTTTTTGGCCTACCTTTCTTTTTCCATTTGAACTGAGCTATAGCCCTGTCCATTCTGTCGTTTTCATGATGGCTGCTTGAACTTTGCCTCCTATATTTTTATAAGATAATGCCTGATTTTGTCGATGTTACTGTTCACTTTCAATCACGAATCGGTCATTTCCTTTGTGAAGCTTTTGTTAGACAAAATAATTCATATGCGGAAGCCATAATCGTTTATAGACAAACCTCCAACCATTGTTCTTGTTCACGTTCGTCAGAAAAATCTGAAAAACAAAAAAAGATTGGGCACGCACTACCAACCCAATTCCCTCACGAACTGATGGTGTATACTGAATGTGAGAATTTGAGTTAGACCTTGTGATTGCCCGTTAGAATGAACGATCGTTCCTTTATAAACCGTCTTCCATCAAGGCAGTTACCAAATGGGCGGTTGTCACGAAAAGATACGTATGTGGAAAAACTGCATGTTGAATAACCGCCACTTTAAAGAGAAAATGTGGGTCCGAAATGTGGGATCACAAAAATAAATAACATTCTCCCACTTGATCTCATCATTTTCATCATACGGATTATCCAACTAATTCCACGAAAACTTTATGCTTAAAGAAAAGAAACAAAACACATGAATCATGGCGACATGTCCTCTAAGAGTGAGTAATATCTTCCATGTATCACAATGCATCTTATTTCTTTAATGTCAGCCTATATGTGACAACACATCTTAATGAATAAACCCTATGTTTATTCTAGAACCAAGGATAAATGTTATTCTCATAAACAACAAAATGTGTACACCAAAATTGAGAATCAACATTTCAACTGAATAAGAGTTTCATACAACAAAAATTGTCCATATGACGACAAATTACATTATGGGACCTACTCCCATATTAGTCATATGATCCTTATACTTCATTGGTGGCATGCCTTTAGTTAAATGATCAGCTATCATCAATTCAGTACTAACGTGTTCTATGACCACTTTGTTCTCCTTAACATGTTCCCTTATGGCTAAATACTTAATGTCGATATGCTTACTTCGATTGCCACTTTTGGCATTTTTAGCCATAAAAACCGCAGCTGAATTGTCACAATACATTCTTAATGGCCTAGAAATTGAATTAACAATTCTAAGCCCAACAATGAAACTCTTCAACTATACACCATGTGAGGTAACCTCAAAATAAGAAACGAACTCAGCCTCCATAGTGGAAGTAGCAGTCAAAGTCTGCTTGACACTTCTCCATGACACGGCTCCGCCAGCTAACATAAAAATGTATCCAGATGTTGATTTTCGTGAATCAACGCAGCCCGCGAAGTCCACATCCGAATAACCGACTACTTCCAGGTTGTCAGTCCATCTATACATAAGCATGTAGTCTTTGGTACCTTAAAGGTATCTCATCACTTTCTTTGCAGCTCTCCAGTGGTCTATACATAGATTACTCTAATATCTTCCCAACATTCCCACAGCAAAAGTGATGTCAGGTCGAGTGCAAACCTGAGCATACATCAAACTTCCGACATCAGAAGCATATGGAATGTTGTACATTTGTTCCCTTTCTAGATCGTTCTTCGGGCATTGGTTCAAATTGAACCTGTCACCCTTCACAATTGGTGCTATACTTGGTGAACAATCTTTCATTTGAAATATCTCTAAGACCTTATTGATATAGGTTTCTTGAGATAGTCCTAAAATTCCTTGAGGTCTATCTCTATGGATCTTAATGCCAATGACATAAGATGCCTCACCCATATCCTTCATATCAAAACTCTTAGAAAAAAATTGTTTCACCTCATGTAGCAACCCCTTGTCATTGGTTGCAAGTAATATATCATCCACATACAGCACAAGAAAACAAATTTTACTCCCACTGACCTTCTGGTATATACATTGATCCATGACATTCTCTACAAAACCGAATGAAGAGATGACATCATGGAACCTTAAGTACCATTGGCGGGATGCTTGTTTCAAGCCATATATAGATTTCTTAAGCTTGCACACCAAATACTCACCTTTACTAGAGGAAAATCCTTCAGGTTGTTTCATGTAAACCTCATCCTCTAGTTCTCCATTGAGGAACGCCGTTTTCACATCCATCTGATGTAATTACATATCAAAATGGGCAACCAATGCTAAAACAATATGAAGAGAATCTTTCTTAGATACTGGAGAAAAAGTCTCCGTGTAATCGATTCCTTCCTTTTGAGTGAATCCTTTGGCAACGAGTCTAGCTTTATATCTTTCAATGTTACCCAATGAATCCTTCTTAGTTTTGAAGACCCATTTACAACCAATGGCCGTCGCACCATCAGGTAACTGAACCAAATCCTAGACTTCGTTAGATGCCATAGAACTCATCTCTTCCTTCATGGCATTGTACCACAAATTGGATTTATCACTATCCATGGCTTGTGAAAACGTTTCAGGATCATTCTCGGCTCAATATTGTAGTCGACTTTTGTAAATACACAATATAATCACTAGGAATTGCCGATTTCCTTATTCTAGCAGATCTTCTCAATGTTGCATCAACATTCTCTTGAGGAGCATGTTGTTCAACTGGTTGTTCAATAGTTTCTGGTAATTGCTGAACAACTAGATCTACTAGATTAGTATCGGCAGATTGTGGAACTTCAACGATTGGTTGTTCAATAGCCGGTTGAACTGAAGGGGCATTATGAGCAACAACCAACCTTAAACTTGAGGTGGAAGGTTGAGTGTCTGAATGATCTTTCTTAAGAACAAGGTCCTTTGATTAATCGCTCTCACTAATCAAGTCATTTTCAAGAAATTTAGCATTTCTTGATTTCACAATCCTAGTGGTGTGAGATGGACAATAAAACCTGTATCCCTTAGACCTTTCGGCATATCCAATGAAATACCCACTTATGGTCCTTGGGTCCAACTTCTTTTCTTGTGGATTGTAAACTCTCACTTCAGATGGGCATCCCAAACGCGTACATGTTGCAAACTCGGTTTCCAACCTTTAAATAACTCAAAAGGTGTCCTTGGGACAGCCTTGGTCGGAATTCGTTTTAATATGTACACAGCTGTTTTAAGTGCTTCAGTCCACAAGGACTTAGGAAGTTTGGAGCCGCTAAGCATACTACGCACCATGTCCAATAAAGTTCGGTTTCTTCTTTCTGCTACACCGTTTTGGTCCGGAGAACCAGGCATAGTATATTGGGCAACTATCCCATGCTCTTGAAGAAACTTTGCAAATGGACCAGGTGCTTGTCTATCTTCAGTGTATCTACCATAGAATTCTCCACCTCTATCTGATCTCACGATCTTAATTTGTTTACCACATTGTTTCTCTACTGCCGTCTTAAATACCTTAAAGGCATCTAATGCTTCATATTTATTATGAATCAAGTAGAGATACATGTAACGTGAGTAATCATCTATGAAAGAGATGAAGTATTTCTGACCACACGAGTCCATATCCAGACTATATATATCCGTATGTATGATTTCTAATATTTATGTACTCCTCTTGGCACCTTTCTTCGACTTGTTGGTATGCTTTCCCTTTATGCAATCCACACAAGTATCATAATCAGTAAAATCTAAAGTACTGAGTACTCCATCATTTACTAATCGCTTAATTCTTTCTATGGAGATATGTCTCAATCTCCGGTGCCACAATATAGAGGAATGTTCTTTCACAACACATCATTTTATACCAGCGTTATCATGAACATGCATCGCATCATAATAGGCATTGTCTTGTAAATTAATTCGAAAAAGACCATCAGACATAGTACCACTCCCAACAATTTCAGATTTAAACGATAAATAGAATGTCAAATCTGAAAAGTTAAAAGAGTAACCCAAAGGTACAAGTCTTGAAACTGAAATTAAGTTTCTAGAGAAACTAGGAACATAAAATGTCCTTTCCAAATTCAAAACAAAGCTACTATTGAGAACTAGTCTACATGTCCCAATAGCTTCCACATACGAACGCATCTTGTTTCCTGAATAGATGCTTTGTTCACTTCCCACTGGCTTCCTGTGGTTTTGGAAACCCTGCAAGGAATTCGAAATGTGGATTGTAGATCCAGAATCAATCCACCAAGTGTTGTGACTTACATAAGCCATATTAGATTCATAACAAATACAAGAGATTGGATTACCTTTCTTCTCAAGCCAGGCCTTAAATCTGACGCAATCCTTCTTTATATGCCTTTTCCTTTTACAGAAGAAACATTTGGATTCTTTCTTAATGTCAACTTAGGGAGGTATTTTACCTTTTCCCTTATACTTGCCATGGCCCTTATTCTTTCCTTGTGTTGCCAAATGAGCACTTTCTCCCAATTCCATAATCAGTCTTTCCTCCTCTTGAACACACATGGTCATGAGTTCATTAATTGACCATTTATTCTTATGTGTGTTGTAAGAGATCTTGAAATGTGCATACGGTTATGGGAGAGTGTTTAGAATATAATACACAAAAAAGGATTCAGATATCTCAACCTCAAGGTTCTTAAGCCGGGCTGCAATATCCCTCATTTGCATGATGTGCTCACGCACACCTTTCACATTAGTGAGCTTCAACGATGAAAACTTCATAATCAGGGTTATGGCATGCGCCTTCTCAGAACTCTCAAACTGCGCATCTATGGCCTCCAATAAGGCCTTAGCATTGCTATGCTGAGCAACCGAACCACGAATACTAGGAGATATCTTAGCCCTTATAAACATAGCACAAACACGGTTGGACTGCTTCCATTGATTATAAAGGGCTATCTCAGCTGCAATGCTCGAATTAGTAGGAGCAGGTGGTTTGTCTTTCCTTATAGCATAATCAATGTCCATCCACCCCAATTGAAGAAGAACTGACTCCTTCCAAACTTTATAGTTCTCACCATTCAATATGGGAACATCAAACTTAAATTCAGAGAAATTCACAGGTTGTAAAGCTGCATAGCATAAAATCATGCTTATGTCACAAAATTTGAGGCAAAATATACATAAATCATGTTTTACTAATGTAAACATGTCATGAATATGAATCACATAACATAAAAACTGTCTGTGGGCTAAGTTTTTAATTTAAATAGATTCATAATTACATCATGAAGAAACTACCATATTATATACCTTTTCTTAATCCCTGTGGGTAAATTAAGAAAATAATATGATATTTCATCCTAATTAATCATATTAATACAATGAAAATTCATGTGGGATAAAATTCATCATATTAATATAATTAATTACAATCAATGTCCATTTCTAAATATGATCTGAAGGCTCTTAATATATAATTTAATTAATTAAAGATGCCGTGGCTACTCTCTAATTAATTAAATATATGGATCATTGGACATTAAATTTCATGCATAAAATATTCATAAAAATGCATGAAATGACATAATAATTAATAAATGTACCAAGGGCAGAACAATAAATAAATTGGCCAAGGGCGGGATTGCAAAAACATAAAAATTTTGAGGCAAAAGCGTAAAAAGAGCCGCGGGGAGGGAATGTCAGGCGTGTGCCAAGCACGCACCCGTTTCCGCGGCAGGCGCGTGGTCTGTACGCGCGCGGTCCAACGCCCAGGCCCATGCAACGCACGCGCCTGCAACTGCCGGGAAGTTCCGCGCGCATGGGCGGCGCTCGCGTGGATCCCACACGTGCAGCGGTTGCGCGTGCGTGGGTTCCACGCCGTTTCGCCGTTTCGCCACGGTTTCGCCGGCGTTTCTTCTCTGGCAGCCCATCCTAGACACAAATAAATAATGGGTTTTGAAGAGTATGCCAGCACGGCCACGTAGGTCCAAGTTTCGGCGAAAATGACCAAGAAATTGGCCTCAAATCAAACGAAAAACTCCAAAAACGCAAATCCTCAACCACCATGACTTCTGCTGTCCGATTAGCCTTCGACGAACACCGATATACTGGAAAAACTCATGGCTAATGTTCCTCATGGCGGTGTGACCGTATGGGTCCGAAATCAAGAGGTGGGTCGCCGAATTTTGCCATGGATCGGCGAGTTTCACTCTTGGACACAAAACTCCGAATTACTGTTCATATTCAAAAATGCCCGAAAATACACCAAAAATTCGACAAAAACAAGGCAGAGGCACTAAACATGCTCTGATACCAAATGTTAGACAAAATAATTCATATGTGGAAGCCAGGATCGTTTATAGACAAACCTCCAGCCATTGTTCTTGTTTACGTTTGTAAGAAAAATCTGAAAAACAAAGAAAGATTGGGCACACGCTACTAACCCAATTCCCTCACGAACTGATGGTGTATACTGAATGTGAGAATTTGAGTTAGACCTTGTGATTGCCCGTTAGAATGAACGATCGTTCCTTTATAACCCGTCTTCCATCAAGGCGGTTACCAAATGGGCGGTTGTCACGAAAAGATACGTATGTGGAAAAACTGCATGTTGAATAACCGCCACTTTAAAGAGAAAATGTGGGTTCAAAATGTGAGATCACAAAAATAAATAACAGCTTTTACCCTGGTCATGCGGATAAATTCTTATTGTTGATATTCGATCATTCCGAGTCATGGAATTCAAGGCGATGGCCACTCAAGCTTCGAGCTTGCGGCCATGGCCACTTAATTGGTGGTCGTGAGGGGTACAAATCATAATTTTTTCTATTGTTGTGGTTGGTGAATCTTGTGATTTTTTGGTTTAGTAGGATTTGAGGAAGAAGAAGAAAAACAATATGTAGGGGACAGAGAGACAACCATTCAGAAAAAGAAAAAGAAAATCACATCGGCAAATAAAAGGAAACTAAAATCCATGCTAAAATTGAGTTAATGGCGTTAAAATCACATCAGTAAGTTTCATACAAGAAAAATAAAACCTGCTCTAATGCATGAAGGTAAACCCATCAAAGATCAGCAAATCATGTCAAAGAGAAAATGGCATTCTCAATTCTCCTCTGATTGGAGTTCTCTCTCTCGCTATGTAGAGCTCCCCTCTACCTCCATGGTAGTTTTCACTAATCAAACCCTCATTCCACCATTATTCTTCCATCGTCGTGTCTCTCCCTGTCTCTTCGACAATTGCGTCTCTCCTATGCTTGGAATTATGCTGTTTCAATGATTCCATCTTCTTCCCATACTTGTTCCACACCTTCGCAATCCATACCCAGACCTTCGTATTTCTTTGCTGTGTAATGGAATTTCGTCTGCCTCTGTTTTCTCTTATCCTTAATTGATGGCTTCTCTTCAATTGTTCACCTTGTTCTTCACAATCGTTGGCCCATAATTCAGATTGCAATTCCGCGAAACTTTTTGCATGTACCTATCCCCTTGCGATTATCCCTTTGTTGCACAGCTCTGCACCCTGCCCCCATGGATGATCATGACCAGGAAGAAGAATCTCGTTTAGCTGCCCTATGTTCCCGGATGGGTCGTCTATGGCCAGAGCAACAGATTGAAATTTGGGATGAGGCGCCACCTGTGGAGATAGTCGAAGCATGCAAATTAATGCTGGTTGGCAAAATTCTCTCCGATACTTCCATCAATTTTCAGGCTTTACAAAATACATTAAGGCGCGCATGGAAAACAGACCAGGTCAATTTATCTGCAAGGGAAGCTAGTTTATATGTAGCAAAATTTAAGTCTGATTTGGACAAACAACGGGTCTTGGAGGGTGGCCCTTGGCTGTTCTCTAACCACTTAGTCATTTTTAAACCCTGGCTCCCCAACACGCTGCTGCACTGTTATGATTTTTCCTCGTGTGCCTTTTGGGTGCAAGTCTTCGGTCTGCCACTGGAGTGGTGTTCTGATCATATGATAGAAAGGGCTGTTAGAAATAGGGTCAATTCCATAAAAAAGCACCAACTTTAGCCATTTTTCCAAATCTGGCCCGAACTATATTTTGTTCCAAAAAAGCCCAAACTTTTAGTAGCATCCCAAATCTGGCCTCCGTTACCATCCTTCCATAGTCACCGTTAGTCATCTCTGAGGCATTTCCACGTCACCCAGAAAATTTGTTCCCATTATTTTCCATTTTCTCGAAGATTTTCCGTTCGTTTTTGTTCGGAATCGAGCCGAGAAATCACCGGTTTCTCGTCCCAGCGAGCGTGAGGTCATGATTGCGACGATGGATTCCGACGAGGAGGAGGAGATCGAGTTCGAAGAGGACGAGAAAGTTAGGGTTGTGAAGGAGGCCGGTGTCCCCGTCGCCGTCGACGAGGACGGCGAGGAGACGATGAGGAAGAAGAGGAGGAAGACGGCATGCAAAGCCAGGAGGAAGCGAATGGTGAAGGAGATGGGTGTGGTGGCGTGGGCGACGAGAACGACGGCGAGGAAGAGTAGGACGACAAGGACGACGGTGGGTTATTGACCCACCAAAGTCTCTTTTTTTTTCCCGTCTCTTCCTCCTACTTCGACCTCGCTTGTCGCAGCCATGGACGGGGCTTTGTTTCAGATCTAGAGTTGGCCGTCGGGAAGATGAAGACAAAGACGAATAGCCTCGCGAGCAGATTGTGAATTTCTGAATCAACTTTAGCATTCAAGTATGGGTTTCTCTTTTTTTTTTTTCCTATTTCAGCGATGAGCTGCAATGAATACAAGGAAACCTTTAGCATTCAAGTTTCTGGGTTTCCTTTTCTTTTTCCCCCAAGATTCCATAGATTTCCCATAACCCAGCTTCCACAGATTCCGCATAACTCGAGTTGTTTGCGGCCATGTCTTCCATGTTTGGCCAAAAAGACAAGCCAAGACACCCATTGCCCCTTCCTTGTCTCAAAGATTTTTCCCCAGATTTTTCCTTCCTGAAGACTTCTATTTTTTCCAGATTTTTGGCCATTTGCTCAGGCCAAAAACGGGTAAAGATGACCACAAAGACAATGGAGATGGAGGACTCCTTTCGGCGAAGATGAAGCTAACAACAAGGACGACGGAGGGGTGGTCTGGTTTGGACGTGTAGTGTTGGCTTGGACGGGCATCGGCGGTGGACGCGCGGATGTCAAGCTTGGCGGTGACTCTAGTTGGAGGATGTCAGAGAGAGTGACTTGATGAGCAGAAGGACGAAGAGAACGCCACTAATGGTGACTATGGAAGGATGGTTAACGGAGGCCAGATTTGGGATGCTACTAAAAGTTTGGGCTTTTTTTTGGAACAAAATATAGTTTGGGCCAGATTTGGAAAAATAGTTAAAGTTGGTGCTTTTTTATGGAATTGGCCCGTTAGAAATATAGGAAAAGTACTGAAGGTTAAGATAGAAAGTAAGGAGGGGACATACCTACGTGCCGGGAAAGCTAGAGTTGAACTTAGTTTACAGGAACCTTTAAAGACGGGCCAGCTCATTAGAATCAATGGTAAGACCATCTAGCTTGATTTTCGTTATGAGCGACTTTCGCACTTTTGCTATTCCTATGGAAAAATCGGGCACTATGCTATGTACTGTAAGGACTTTCCCTTTAATGAAGCGAAGATGACAGGAACATAAAAGATGGCGTATGGCCAATGGTTATGAGCAGAAGTGAGGGAACATAGCCCATATTGGTGAACTTTCTACGAACCTCAAGACAAACCTGATGTGCCTGAAGAAGTGATGCAAGAAACTCCCCCACCAGCACCCCTCTTGGTTCCTATACAGCCTCCCACCAAGGATATAACCAGGGATTTGCCTCAGCTGACGACTAAGCCACTCATCCTGGGTACATCTAATCTTCATCAACATCAGGCCCCTGCAGATCAGCCAGTACAGAATCCACATTTAGAAGTGTCAGCTCTCGTACCAGCACAGATGAAGTCTCATTATGTTTCTACAATGGCCTCCTCTAGTTCCAAGAAATAAAGCATAGCAGACTCAATACCAAAGCAGGCACTACTAAGAAGTTGAAGCGTTATACTCCTTATAAATCACGCCTGTATCAGCAAGAAGATATTGACGAAACGCATCTTATGGACACTCCCATTTTGGAAGCTCCTGAAGCTGGAAAATGGGCTATGGTGGCTTGCCCAAAAAAGCTACCACTTGACAAATGAAGCTTTTGAGTTGGAACTGTCAGGGGCTAGGCAATCCCCTGACAGTTTGATCCCTCAAGGCCCTAGTGGCTAAGGAGAGGCCCGATGCTATTTTTTTGATGGAAACCAAAAACCAACAGGTTCAACTTCAACGCTTACAAAAACGCCTCAATTATCCTAGCTCTTTTATTTTCAACCCTATAGGTTTAGCTGGTGGGCTGGCCCTCTTTTGGAATGATCAGCTCGATATTTTTTTGAATCACTCTTCTTCTGAGTTTTATGATGTAACATGCACTAATCTCATGAGTGGTGTTAGGATGAGACTTACATGTCTTCATGCTCCGACCACTTTTCAACAACGTCAGCAGTTTTGGGCAACCTTGCGCATCATCAGCGCTTCCAATCATCTGCCTTGGCTTTGTATCGGTGACTTCAATGAAATCCTATATCATTGGGAGAAAGTCAGTAAGTGTTTGGCTAACTCTCAGCCGATGCAATCTTTTAGAGATGTCTTGCATGATTGTGCACTCATGGATATAGAAAGTAAGGGATGTTCCTTTACCTGGATGAATCATAGAGTTGGTGATGATCTTGTGAAGGAAAGATTGGATAGGGCTTTGTGCACTTTGGACTGGCGTCTTGCCTTTCCTGAGGCTGAAGTGCTGGCTTTACCTGCTGTGGGGTCTGACCACAGCCCGTTGCTCTTAACCACTAAGGCCTTACCTCATCGAAGTCCTCGGCCTTTTGTCTTCGAAGCTTTTTGGACCCAAGACCCGGAGTGCCGAGAAATTATTGCCCAATCGTGGAGATCTACACATCCAACAGCTTCTACAATTGTATCTAAGCTACAGGCAGTTACCTTCGCTCTAGCTCGATGGAGTAGATCCAAATTCTCCAAAGGTCATCAGCAACTTCAGCATCATGTAAACCAAAATCATGACCATTCTGATGTGCTGTTGATCACTCACCTGCAAGAGCAAATCCAAAAATTATGGCAGCAAGAAGAACAATACCGGGCCATGCGATCTAGGATAAATTGGCTGAGGTGGGGGGATAAAAACACTAGATTCTTTCATGCAACGACTATTCAGAGAAGACAACGTAATAAGATCAATATGCTGCTAGATGACAACCAAGTTTGGGTGTGGGATCCCCAATTATTACAACAGATGACGACAAATTACTTCTTTACTCTATACAAGACAGTGGGCAATCGAGACTATGGGCCTATTCTGAATCAATGTACTTGTATAATCACTGAGGAAATGAACTTATCCTTGACAGCTCCGGTCACAAAGGAGGAAGTCCATCAAGCCACTTTCCAATTGGGGAAAACGAAAGCGCCAGACCTCGGGATAGTTGGAAATATAACTTCTTAGTGCAACAATTTTTCCTATCTGGAGATATGCCACTTCATCTAAATCGCATTATTATCTCTCTGATCCTCAAGGTACCTCACCCTGAAAGGCTTGATCAATACCGTCCAATCAGCCTTTGCAATTAGGCCTACAAAATCATATCTAAGGTGATCGCTAATCGCCTGAAGCCCTACCTGTTTGACCTAATCTCCAGGGAACAGAGTGCCTTTGTGAGTGGACGACAAATACAAGACAACATATTAATAGTCCAGGAGGTGCTACATCAGATTAAGATCAGAAAATGCAAGCGCAAATTTCGAGCTATTCTAAAAATGGATATGAGGAAGGCATATGACCGGGTTGAATGGGATTTCCTCCAAGATTATCTACTAAAGATAGGCTTTCATGCAACATGGGTACAGTGGGTCATGCAATGTAAAACGACGGTGTCTTTTAGTGTTAAATTTAATGGTGAACACCTTCAATATTTCCAACCATCCCGGGGTCTTAGACAGGGAGATCCTCTTTCCCCTTATATTTTCATCCTCCTGATGGACGTCCTCTCTCATCTTATGAATCGAGCAGTTACCATGGGGTTTCTCATAGGCGTCAAACTGAACAGGTGGTGTCCTACTCTATCTCACTTATTCTTTGCAGATAATGCAAATTTCTTTAGATGGTAAGATACTTGAATGTCAAAATTTAGCCAATATCATCAACCAGTATTGTTTTGCTACTGGCCAGGCTGTTAATAGAAATAAATCTGGATTATTTTGTAGCAAAGGTTGTCCTCTTACCCTACAGGTAAATCTAGCTCGAGAACTTCAAATTCATGTGATTGATAAGGCTGGTAAATATCTTGGTATACCATCCGACTGGGGAAGATCAAAAAGGGAGATGTTTGCTTGGTTATCGGGAAGAGTTCATGCCAAACTAGAGGGGTGGAAAGAGAATCTGATATCTAAGGGTGGTAAGGAAATTTTACTCAAGACTGTTGTACAGGCATTACAACAGTATGCCATGTCTATTTTTAAAATACTTGTGTCAATTTGCAAGTCCATAGAACAGAAAATTGCTCGATTTTGGTGGCAGAGTGATGGTAAGAAATCAGGCATACATTGGAAAAATTGGGAAGTTCTTAAAAGTAGAAAAGACAGTGGGCTCTTGGATTTCGTGATCTCATCAACTTCACCAAAGCCATGCTTGGTAAGCAAGCATGAAGACTATTGCAGAACCCTACATCCCTATGGAGCACCCTTTTTAAAGGCCTTTATTTCCATTCTCGGGATTTTCTGCATGCTGATCAGGGAACCAAACCATCCTGGGGTTGGTGGAGTATTCTCCTTGGGAGGGATGTTATTTTACCTCACTTGCAATGGTCTGTTGGTAATGGACAATCTATTAATATCTGGGAAGATCGTTGGCTCCTTGAAGGGGTTATAGGAGGGCCTGCTGCACCAGATGCTCCACTATTGGTAGTTGATCTTTTTAACTCAACCAACAACGAATGGAACAGCCCCCTTCTCCATCAGTTCTTTGATGCCCCCACAACTGCAGAAATTACTACCATACAGGTTAGTCCTCACTACAATTATGATTAATTAATTTGGTTAAAGACTCAAAATGGTAACTATACTGTCAAAAGTGCCTATCATACCATCAGACAATCCACTTCCAGAAACCAATAGAACCAAGCATCATCATCATACAATCCCTCCAAACTCCTCTGGAAATCCATATGGACTGTCAATTTACCCCCCAAATTTTGACCTTTTCTATGGTCAGTTTGTAACAATGCATTAGCAACAAAAGACAACCTTTTTCAGCGTCGCATCACTACAGAACCGACATGCCCTATATGCACTCATCACACACCAGAAACCATAGAACATCTCTTTCTTTTATGTCCATGGACGCAACATATTTGGTCACATCCAAAGATCAACATTCAAATCATACCACAATCAATCAAACGAATGGATGAGTGGTTAACAGTACAACTAGAACGCCGGAGCACGTCACCTGGTCTGGAGATTATTGCTGCAATTTTATGGCAGATCTGGAAATCGCGAAATGGCTTCATCTTTCGCCAACAACGCCCCAACTCGTCCCGGGTAGTGCAGGAGGCCCTTGCATAGGTACGAATCGCAACACTCTGTTCCCAATCATCGCTGCGTACAGCTTGTTTTGCTTCATCAGCTAATCCGCACTGGCGACCACCGGATCCTATCGAGATGAAAATTAATATTGATGGAGCATATCAACTAACAAGTTCTAAAGGAGCTATGGCGTGTATCATCCGAGATCACACAGGAACTCTCATCCATGGCTTTACCTGTGATTTCTCCGCAACTTCGGCTTTGCACAGCGAGATCCAGGCTCTCCTCCTCACTCTTAAATATCTGCTGCAATATGGTAAGGATCGGGACCGGTTTGTGCTTGAATCTGATTGTCTGGTCTTGGTTGAAGCACTCCGCGAACCATTATCGACGCCATGGGAGATGCGATCTCTTCTTGCAGAAGCGGCGGCCAAACTCTCCGTTTTCCCTAACCTCAGATTTCGTCACTGTAGATGCGAAGCCAATTTTGTGGCCGATTAGGCTGCAAAGGCCCATTTTAATGGCTGTTTATCACAGAACTGGGCTACGTCCCCGCCCTCTTTGCTTTCGGATCTTTTGTATTCCGACGTCCTAGCTTCGGGCTGTTGTCAACCTTTACGATCGTAATATAATAGTTCCTTTTCCGACCAAAAAATAAATAAATAAATAACCCATCAAAGATCTATGCGATTTGAATTGAGCAAAAGATGGCAACTAGACCACGAGTAACAGAAATATTTCAATACAGTCATTGGTCCCAAGTTTCCATGTTAGACTCAAAGTGTAATTAATACTTGTAAGAACTTGGCACACAAAGACAATGATTGCGGGCAACTTTTTTCTCTTAGCGCGAAATTAGAGCATTGGATGTATTTCCCCTGTTGAAGTCAAATAGCATCACGTACAAGGATTATTTCTTGGTCCAAAACCATCGCCAAAGCAAAACCATCGAACACAATGCTTAATCATTCAGTTCCCGGTCATGGATAAAAGCTACACGAGCAATCATCGTGTCTCCAGCCTTCAAAATGATTAAGGGTCACGCCTAATCCTCCAACTCAACAAAGGGGTCGCAGAATAATCTACAAATAAATAAATAATTAAAGAAGAGCCTAAAATGAATTTATTTTAAAATATAATTTATTAATATCATTCATCGTTTCGAATTGATAAATTTAATTACATTCTATTTCAATAATTCATAAAACTTAGAGGGAAAAAAAAAGTAATTTATATTCCATCATTATATTTAACGTTTAACAATAAGTAAAAAAATCCACATTTCATCATCAAATATAACAAGAAGTCATTCATTTACATTATTCACTCATTTTGTTAGGGATTCACGAATAGGACTTTTTGGGGCTAGATGGATATATTAATTTTGGGGTGGCTGGGTTTATGACTTAAGTATATATATTTTTGATATATTTATATTTTAACCCTTAATTTAAAGATTCTTTCTATCTAAAGATAAATTAACACCATTAAAAAGCTGATCATCCTCCGTGACGGTTGATCAAACGAGTCAGTCGACAAGAGAGGGGGCAAAGAGGAAGAATTTGAAGAATACGAGATGGAAATGGAGGTGGGATTCTTGGAAACTGCAGTGAAAAATTATTGTTACTGGGGTCTTGATTTTTTTCCAACCCAGAAAGGAAAGGAAAGCTAACTCCAAAGATTGTTACGTGAAGGGATATCGGCGAAAGCTGGAACAATAGGTCCTTTGTGAATTGAGATATACCCTGTGATGCGACAATCATACTTCTCTGCACCATAATTCTAATTCCATTCTAGTGTCTGATTTTTAACACCAAACGAGGCCCCTATGTCAAGTCTGGTTAAGTTTGGACCTTTGTTTCTTCTCTTTTTTTGGGTCTGTAATTTGGACTTTTGTTTGGTTGCATAGTTTTTGAATGGATGGAATGGAAAACCATTCCAACAATTGCAGAAACTTTATCTTTATCTAAGTCTCCGTCTATTTCGTAAAATAAGTGATTTTTCAGGAAAACAGTTATATTTATTGATGCTGGGCTAAAATCTAAAAATTATTTTCATTGTTTGGAAAGAAAAATTAGACTTTATTCTACCAAAAAGACTTGCGCAATACATGTGATATAAAAGATACCCAGCAACTGAGGTCCTGATAGCAGGAGCCAGCCTTTCTCGAGTTCCAATCTCTAGCCTGGCCACTGGAGCTCGAGAACGGATGCCAAGGATCCGGGCTAGACTTTGATGAACCCAACTTGGGCGCTGATATCGTAGAAGGATTGGACAACATTGTGCCTTTAAAAAATATTGCCTTTACGTTGCGCCATTAAAAAACATTAAAAAACACCTACTTTACAAATCTTGCCGAAATTAACCGGTTTTAAACCGCTGGACATCGTTGCGCCATTAAAAAACATTAAAAAACACCTTGGACATCATTGCGCCATTAAAAAACATTAAAAAACCCTTACTTTACAAATCTTGCCGAAATTAACCGGTTTTAAACCGCTGGACATCGTTGCGCCATTAAAAAACATTAAAAAAACACCTTGGACATCATTGCGCCATTAAAAAACATTAAAAAACACCTTACTTTACAAATCTTGCCGAAATTAACCGGTTTTAAACCGCTGGACATCGTTGCGCCATTAAAAAACGTTAAAAAAACACCTTGGACATCATTGCGCCATTAAAAAACATTAAAAAACACCTTTACTTCACAAATATTGCCGAAATTAACCGGTTCCAAACCTCTTAAAGTAATGATCGATGCGTTATTTTCGGCAACGAACGAAACGATCGGAACTGCGCGTTATTTTCGGGTAAGAGGATCTTTGCTCTCTGCCTTCTGATTAGTAAAGCTCTCTCTTTCTTTTCCTAGCTGAGGAACAAAAAAAAAAAGCTCTCTTTTCTTCTCCCTCCACACCCGCCCCGCCGCCTGGGCTTGGTTACGCCGCCATCGTTGAGCTCGTTCCCCGCAGCCATGGACGAGCCAAGACTTGGGCTCACAGCTGTTGAGCAGCAGACCAGATCTGCCCGTTGAGCCACGACGGTTTTGGAAGTGCACCGACCTCTGCGTCTCCCCCTGTTGTGCGTGAACGGGCCGTTGTCCCTCTTGGCTGAGGATCCAGATCTGACACGAATGGAACTGCTTCTACGCAATCGTTATCTGTTTGATTCTGTTCCGATCAAATCCAGTCGCTTGCGGCCAGAATTAGAACTGAGTAGATGGCCAAGCTAGAGAATTGCTGCGCCGCCGCCTCTGCCGGTGCCAATGGCGGAGGTTGGCCTCGTGGCTACAGATTGGGGACGACGTAGGGAGAAATTTATTGATTATTAATTGATTACCGGTAATTTTTTTTTCTTTTCCATTTTCAGGCAAAAGCAGAGAAAAAGATGGGCAACGTCTTCCGCAGGTAAAATTACTATGTATATTTTGTGAATAAGTGATCCGTATCCCCTAGTACTCTAGACCCTCTCTAATAGATTCTTTGCTTATTTGCAAGTCTCAGAGCCCCGAATGCCGACGAAATTCTGCAGTTTCTTGACGGTGTGGACCATATCTTACAAGCCCACCCAGACCGTGACCATCTCAAGACCATCTGCTGGTTTGTTGGAGCTGTCCAGCTGATTCTCCAGATGTTGGACATGGATCCGAGACTTCGATCTATATCCACCGTCATCAAACTTTTTCTTCGGATTGCGAAGAGCATCGAAGGGATGTGGGCGTCACCTGTTGAGTTGCTTTCGCTGGCTTCAGTTCTCTGCTTGCTGCTGCTGCTGGTCGCATTCATCTCGCGAATTAGGCATCCGTGAAATTGTATTTAGAACGATAAAAAAGAGTGGGTCAGTCGTCTACGTATGGTGGTTTGCAGTTTTTGGTGGATGTGCGTCTTGCTTCGGCGGGCGGCCGACTCCCGTATCTCGTCGGCACCGTCGCTATCTATCTATCTATCTATCTATGTTTTTTGGGTAATTATCTTTTACGAAGCAGAATATATGATGATGGTTTCCTGGCGCAAATTCGAAATTGAAAAATGATGAAATTAGATAAGAGGGTAATTTTTTCCTTTTTGGGTCAGAGAGAAGCAAGGGAAATAATTCACCTTAGGTTGTTTAGGCCAAATAGAGTGTTTGGCAATTTTTTTCTTATCCACATTTCCTAAAGACAGTTTAGGCGGTGCTTTGAGCTTTTGCCTTTATGGGCACGTTGAGTTACTGTTCATCATCTTCTTCTCCGTTGAGCAGGACTGGCATAATTGTGAGTGGTTGCTAACGAAGGGCAAAGGGCAAGCAATCGTCGGTTAAGGACAGGTGGTCAAGCAACCTCTGATGACGGTTGTGGCAACCCAAATCTGTCGCGCGACCTCCATGAAGGGTCGCTTGAGGTCGACCTCCATGAAGGGTCGCTTGAGATCACACGATCAGGCGGCCCTCCCCGAGGTCGCGCAACTTCCGGCGATCCAAATTTGGGTTGCTGATGGTGCGACCCACCTTTGGCAACTTAGACTTGGGTCACACGACCTTCGATGACCCAATGTGACCTTGCCACGACCCATTGCGTCGCGTTCGGTGAGGTCGTGCAGAGGTCGCAACTGCCTAGTCACGCCCTCGTCAAGGGTCGCCCACCTTCAGACAACCCTCGTCGGTGGTCTCCAGGAGTCACCTAAGGTCCTGCAACCTCATAGGTCGCCCGGTGGCGACAGATTTCGATCGGTGGCGATTGCTCTTACCCTATCCGGTCAATTTTTTTATTTTTCTTTTGATGAATTTTTTCTACTTTTTAATCACAAAAGTCTTCTATAAATATAATCCCTTCTAAAAAATGCTTCATAATGAATTTTTCAGATTATAATTTAATAAATATAATTTACATTTTCAAACATTTCTTTAACTAAATTTTTTTGTATTTTTACAAAAAACTTTTCAAGTCAAATCAAAAACACCCAAACCCTACGGTCTCTTTACAACCAAATTCAAACCAGAGTAGTTGGATAGCTGAACCGAAAATCGCGCAAAAAAAGATGATAAGGTCGGCCACTTTCGGTGCCGTGCACGGAAAGGAAAGATGAAACAGACTATAAATAAATAAAAATAGTGCAAGTGGCGAAGAACGCGCCATCCTCGTGCCCCACCTAAAGTAAAATAGTGCAAGTAAAGGAGAACGCGCCGTCCTCATCCTCCGCCGAAAATAAAAAGATGAAAAAGACTATAAATAAATAAAAAAATAGTGCTAGTGGAGAAGAACGTGCCATCCTCATTCTCCGCTGAAAATAAAAGATGAAAAAGACTATAAATAAAAAAAAAAAAATAGTGCTAGTGGAGAAGAACATGCCATCCTCATCCTCCGCCGAAAGTAAAAGATAAAAAAGACTATAAATAGAAAGAAAAAAAGACTATAAATAGAAAGAAAAATAGTGCTAGTGGAGAAGAACGTGCCATCCTCATCCTCCGCCGAAAGTAAAAGATGAAAAAAAGACTATAAATAAAAAATAGTGCTAGTGGAGAAGAACGTGCCATCCTCATCCTCCGCCAAAAGTAAAAGATGAAAAAGACTATAAATAAAAAAAATAGTGCTAGTGGAGAAGAACGTGCCATCCTCATCCTCCACCGAAAGTAAAAGATGAAAAAGACTATAAATAAATAAATAAATAGTGCTAGTGGAGAAGAACGTGCCATCCTCATCCTCCGCCGAAAGTAAAAGATGAAAGAGACTATAAATAAATAAATAAAAAATAGTGCTAGTGGAGAAAAATGCACCATCCTCATACATCTCATCCTCTGCCGAAAGTAAAAGATGAAAAAAAAACTATAAATAAATAAAAAATAGTGCGAGTGGAGAAGAACATGCCATCCTCGTCCCCATCCCAGCATCACCAAAACCAACCCACTAATCCACCAAATCAAAACAGAGATAAAAGTCATCATGACTACTTAGCCACAGCGAGGGGGTGAGTAGTAGGGGTGTGTAAAGAAATCGAAAATTGCCCTAAACTAAATCGGACCATTCAAGAACTGGTGATTCCTAAGGGAGTCGGTTCGATTCTCGGTTCCAATTTATTGGAGCCAATGGATATCGGTCCAATTCCTGATTCCAAGTGTAGAATCGTCCACCCGGACTAGACTGATAAATTTAAAAACATGAAAAATCCTAAATTTCTGGGCTATTTACTAGTATTTACAACTATATTTTGCTCACTTATAACAAGTTTGGTGAGTGTGCTATCTTGTTTATGAAAGTGCTAGTATGAACACCTAGAGAGGGGGTGAATAGGTGTAAAAACAGATTCTGCAAAATACAGTCAAAACCTTTACTTTTAACCTGAGTCTGAATAACAACAGACTTTTGAAACTGAGTCTAAAGAGTAGCAGACTTTGAGCGAGATCAGACTTTAATAGTTAAATAGAACTACGAACAAAATAAAGAGATTTAGGGAAGAGAATAAGAACACAAGGTTTATAGTGGTTCGGCTTAATCCAAGCCTACGTCCACTCTCCCACGCTAACAGCCTTCTTGGCTAGATTCCACTATGCAATCAACAAGAGATTACAACTTTGAGTGCAAACACTTAATAGTAGATCACACTATCTCACTAAGTCACTCTTTTGGTATTTCTCTCAAGATCACAAACGGTTAAGCTCACCAAAGACAAGTGTATAATCGAAGTTGCTCAAACTTTGGAATTATAAATTCTGCGCTCCGTCTCTTACTTGCTCATCGGTCCTTCATCTCCTTAAATACTCCTCCACTTCCAAACTAGCCGTTGGACAACATCTTGAGGATCGTCTTCCAATCTACCTATTGGACAGATCTGTATCTAGAAGATTTGGTCGCCGTTGAGTGATAGAAGTAGAATCCCAAATTGATTCCGATCACCCATACAAACAGAATCTTGGTTTCCATAAGTAAAGCTTCTTCGTATAAAAAATTCTTGTCTTCAAGATCCAATTGTTAATCAATTAGATTGAGTCAATCAAATCAATCTTGATGTGGAATCCAAACTAGATCACTAGCCGTTATATCTTCGGGGCTTGTGTTACGTTAAATCGAATCTGGATGTAAAGTCGAGAGTAATAGACTTTACAATTTGAGTCTGAGTGCGATAGACTTTGCAATCTGAGTCTGAACATATTCTGCTTCTGAACAGATTTAGCTTTAAGGTCTGTACCCAGTTCAGCTTCAGCATAGCGTTTGTCTTCTGGTTCTTCCAAGTATAGACTTCGATAATATCCTTTACATGTTCTATCATCTGCATAGTCTATTACTCAACCATCAAACACGTTAGTAGCCTTTGATTTATTTTGTCATCTTCAAAACATCATAAGGGATTTCTCTAACAATCTCCCCCTTTTTGATAATGACAAAACAATCTCTGAATATGCAGATGTGTAATCATGCTTTTAAAGATATTAATAAATCAAGGCAATCTTAAGCACATAAATAATCTTTAAATATGAGTATTCAAAGAATGTAATTCAAATCAAAAGATAGCATAAGATAGCAAATAGATTGAGCATAATTATATATAGAAAAAATAATCGCAGCTCAATATTATCAACACATATGCATATTTATATTCTCTCCCCCTTTTTGTCATAATCAAAAAGCGATATCAATTGAAAAAGTATCACGTAGAGAATATAAAGCGATAGCAAATAATTTCAAAAATCAGCTTTTATAAATCGAATATTAAAGATATGCAATATAGCTCACTTTGATCATATATATCAGCAAATAAAAATCACGGATACATTATAAAATTCACTTATCCTTTTTGTCATAATAAAAAGATAATACCAATAAAATATTTGTTAATGACAAAAGGTAATAAAAGATGCACTAACCGGATTTTATAGAACTTAAATTCTGACGCATTTACCTTTTCCTTTCTTCCATAACAAGATCACGATCAATTTAAAAGATTTTTCCATAATTGATCAAAGCTCCCCCTCAATTTGTTGCCTTTTTGAGATGATCATAATTCTTTTCCTTTTCTTTTGGATTCACTTTCTCCCCCTGTCATCATGACTATTTGCGAATAGAAACAATTGTTGCTTGTGGATGTTGAACAGAATATTTTTCCATTATTCCCTTTGTAGCAACAACATCTGCAACAATCACTTGCGTTTTGAAATTCGAGGCAAAAATTTATTTTCTTCGATCAAGCTCTTCTCGAATTCAACCTTTCGTACGATGCATAAGGGATTTCCTCAATAAGCAAAAATTTTGCACAAGGAATAGAACTTTTGAACCTCCAGAAGATAGTACAGAATCTCCATGATTTTCAAATCTAGCTTTCCAAAATCCATATGGAAGATTCTTTTTACGACCTGCAAATTCTTGTTTAATAGATAATAATCTTTGCACATAATACATTCCTTTGATTTATGGATCAAACTTGCTAGTTATGAGATATCTTCTAAAAATATAGCAAGAGTGTCCTTGAATATGCAATAATATATTTCGAGATCAAAGGGATTTCCTTGAGCATAAATCTCAAAAATATATTATAAATGCATTTCACAAAAAGAAAGATGATATTGCTATCACGTGCCAAATCAAGTAAAAAAAAATATTGCAATGCCTTATATTTATGAGAAGAAATATTTGCAATATAAATGATAAGCAATCGTCCAAAATTAGGATAAATGCACGTAGAAATTTGTATGGCGTGATGATAAAAAATCTCTTACCCAAGGTATATGTTCGAAATATACCATTGATTAAAAAAGATCATTACCAATCTTCATAGGAGATACTTTTCTGATTGCACCAAAATCTGCGTAGATTCGCAATCATTCTTGCCTTATTGAATTTCCTACAATCAACTCATTTCCTTTTTGGTATCCATCAAGTTGGATCCTTCCTTTTCGTTAGAGTAAAATAGAAAATCTCCATAGATAAAAAAATATTCTTTCTTGATTCATCATAACAAAGTATTCAAAGAAAGAATATTATGCACAATGATATTTCGAAAGATAAATTCTCACTTAGTCATAGTACCATAAAAACAGAGAGAATAAAATCCTTGAGTATCTAAGAATATCTTGCATAATAAATTAATATTACGTAAAACAGATTTTTACTTGGCAAAATATGATAAAATCTGAGAGTATAAAATCAAACCAAATAAATTCATTTGTCTCTAAACAAAATGATCACACGTATTATATCAAATCTCAACGCACGAATCACAAAAATAAATCACACGATTCTTTCTTCAAAAATATGATCATTATAAAATCTGAATCAACTGAGGATATGACGAATATCAAGTATAATGAGAATTATTGCCCAAATCAAATTGAGAATAAAAAAATTTCTTACCAAATCCTCTTTCTTCTTCTCCTTTATTTCCTGCAAAAACAACTCATCTTTTCTTTGGTACCCATTTTTCTTGGGTCCATGAGAGTTAGTAGAGTATGTTGCTTTTATCCAATCTTTCTTAATAGATCACCAGACTTTAGGACATTCTTTCTCAAAATGTTCCGAGTCTCCACAATTTGAACACTTGAGGGCATTTCGACCAACAGGTTTTATAAACACTTTTTGAAAATGATTTTTGTAAAATGCCTTTGGAGGTCTTTGTCTAAGTTTCTCCTTAACTTTAGGAAAATCTATTAGAGAATCACTTTCCTTATTGAAGTCAAGTCCCGACTTATTATAGTAAGGTACTTGTATGGAAATGATATGCTCTAAAGTTTTCGAACCATTTGAAAATTTTGTCGAAATATTTGAAACCTCCTTTTTTAAAGAATCATTTTCTTTGACAAGTAAATCCCGATTTTCTTTTGTTTGTAGAAAATCTTTTTGCAAAATTTCAAACTTTTCTTTTCGAGAAAGATCCTTTGCCTAAGCCGAGAATTCTCCTTTTAAGTTCGGAGATCCTTTTAAGATAAGATTTGAGATTTAAGCAAAGCTCATTTATATATTTTGAGACTTTGATAGGAATTTTTGAATTGCTTACCTCGATTTCCTCATCGGATTCTGAGTCTATGTCTGAGTCAGACTCTGATTTTGAGTCTGTGTCTGTGTCAGACTCTGATTCTGATTCCGAATTTAAGTCTGAATGTGCCATCAAGCATATATATCCTTGCTCGTCATCTTCTTTCATGGTTCTTTTCTGCCCATTTTGCTTGTATTGTTTTCTTTCACTGAATTTCCTTCCTTTTCTACTTTGCTTTTTGAATCTCTTGATCATAAAAGCAAGTTCTTCGTCATCCATATCATTTTCTAAATCTGTATCATCAAAATCAGCGTTAGATATTAAAGAGATGGACTTCTTACCTTCGGGATCTTCATCATTGATTTGTTCCACTTCATAGGATTGAAGAGTGCCAATCAATTCATCAACGGAGAGTTGCATAATCCTCTGAGTTTCCCGGATTGAGGTCTTGACATGGTTCCAATCTTTTGAGAGACCTCGCAAGAGTTTGTTGACCTTCATTGGGGAAGAAATTGGATGACCTTGATATGCCAAACCATTTACAATTTCTGTAAAATGATCGAACATATCTCCAATCAACTCTCCTTGCTTCATCTTGAAGGATTCATATTTGCCGAGCAGGAAGTTTACTTTTGTCTCTTTTACACGATCATTCCCTTCATAAGTAACATGAAGTCT
The DNA here is from genome assembly GCA_014182565.1 of Eucalyptus marginata. Classification (NCBI taxonomy): domain Eukaryota; kingdom Viridiplantae; phylum Streptophyta; class Magnoliopsida; order Myrtales; family Myrtaceae; genus Eucalyptus; species Eucalyptus marginata. Next base: position 6,148,085 of record CM024590.1, read on the forward strand.
ATCCCGACTTCCTTAGCTGTTTCACATGAAGAAATTCTGTTATATTCAACAGGAGACAAGGCGCAATATAAAGAATAAATGGCTTTTGCATCAAGCGCTTCTCTTTGGACATCTCCGTCTCGAGACATAGGAGCAGGGGGTTTGGTTTCTTTGTCTTTGCCATTCTTATTTGATGTAGACGCGGCAGTGGGATTGATTCCTCTTTCCACAACATCTCATTGCAAGGGATCTTTGGATCTTAGGAATGCCTTCATTCTGTTTTTCCAAACGTTGTATTCCTTTCCATCAAAATATGGTGGCCTGGTGTTGCTTTGTCCTTCCATAAGTCCTGGTGTCAAGATACTAGCCATAGAAGATCTTTAGCTCAAAAGTAAAAACACTTTTATAAAACGAGCACTTGGCTCTGATACCAATTGAAAGTGCTAGTATGAACACCTAGAGGGGGGGTGAATAGGTGTAAAAACAGATTCTGCAAAATACAGTCAAAACCTTTACTTTTAACCTGAGTCTGAATAACAATAGACTTTTGAAATTGAGTCCGAAGAGTAGCAGACTTTGAGCGAGATCAGACTTTAGCAGTTAAATAGAACTACGAACAAAATAAAGAGATTTAGGGAAGAGAATAAGAACACAAGGTTTATAGTGGTTCGGCTTAATCCAAGCCTACGTTCACTCTCCCACGCTAACAGTCTTCTTGATTGGATTCCACTATGCAATCAACAAGAGATTACAACTTTGAGTGCAAACACTTAGTAGTAGATCACACTATCTCACTAAGTCACTCTTTTGATATTTCTCTCAAGATCACAAACGTTTAAGCTTACCAAAGACAAGTGTATAATTGAAGTTGCTCAAACTTTGGAATTATAAATTCTACGCTCCGTCTCTTACTTGCTCATCGGTCCTTCATCTCCTTAAATACTCCTCCACTTCCAAACTAGCCGTTGGACAGCATCTTGAGGATTGTCTTCCAATCTACCTATTGGACAGATCTGTATCTAGAAGATTTGGTAGCCGTTGAGTGATAGAAGTAGAATCCCAAATTGATTCCGATCGCCCATACAAACAAAATCTTGGTTTCCATAAGTAAAAGTTCTTGTCTTCAAGATCCAATTGTCAATCAATTAGATTGAGTCAATCAAATCAATCTTGATGTGGAATCCAAACCAGATCACTAGCTGTTATATCTTCGGGGCTTGTGTTACGTTATGTCGAATCTGGATGTAAAGTCTGAGAGTAATAGACTTTACAATCTGAGTCTAAGTGCGATAGACTTTGCAATCTAAGTCTGAACATATTCTGCTTCTGAACAGATTTAGCTTTAAGGTCTCGTACCCGCCCAGCTTCAGCATAGCGTCTCGTCTTCTGGTTCTTCCAAGTATAGACTTCAATAATATCCTTTACATATTCTATCATCTGCATAGTCTATTACTCAACCATCAAACACGTTAGTAGCCTTTGATTTATTTTGTCATCTTCAAAACATCATAAGGGATTTCCTTAACAGTTTATACACTTCCTAATATATTAATATTGTTGGTTCATTGGCCCTAACTGGGAGCGTCTTTGATGAGGTGGTTCTATTGTGTAATTTTTTGTTGCATATTATAATGCTAACACGTGAAGCTTGGTGGGATAGGTTAATGGACCCCTCGGGAATCGGACGGGATTGACAGTCTAGTTCTCGGATGGATCCATAAAATCAATGGGCGGTTTCTATTTGTAATTTTTCGGAACCCGTCTTTAGTGTGTGGTTCTTAAATCTAGGGTGGGAGCCGCTCACCCGAATCATGCTCATCCCTAGTGGGTAGGTCGAAATGCCCAGTTTCTTTCTTGAGCATCGCGAGGCACTTAGAAACCCTAACAAATCCCCCGCGCATTCGCAATACTCCTATGCCATCTCCGGGAATCGCAGCAACACAAATACCGCTCCCTCCCCTTCCTTTCTTTCTCTCCCTCTCTTTTTCCTACTTTTCTCTTCGTCTTTTTCTCGGCTTTTGATGGAGAGCCGCAGGACGACAAGGTGTACAGAGCATGCAATAGCATTACAGAGGATCAGATTGGTCAGATCTTTCAATTCTTTAATTCTTTATTTTTCCAAAAATTAAAAAGATAAAAGGGAAACGATTTTCAATATGGGAAAAATGGGAGGAAGAGAAGGAGGATCGACCAACCCACTAATTTACCAAATCAAAACTAAGATAAAAGCCAATATGACTACTTAGCCACGATGAGGAAGGTGGATAGTAAGAGTGTACAAAGAAATCAGGAATCGCTCGGAATCGGACCGGACAGCTTAAGAATCGGTGGTTCTTAAGGGAATTGGTCCGGTTCTTGGTTCCAATTTATTGGAGCCAGTGAGTACTGGTACGGTTTCCGTTTCCAAGTGTGGAACTGCCCACCCAGACTGAACAGATAATATATATAATATATATTTAATTTTTAATTAAAAAATGAAAAATCCTAAACCCCTAGGCTACTTACTAGTATTTATGACTACATTTGCTCACTTATAACAAGTTTGGTGAATGTGCTCTCTTGCTTATACATTTCCTAACATATTAATATTGTTGGTTCATTGGCCCTAACTAAGAGCATCTTGGATAAGGTGATTCCGTTGTGTAATTCTTTATTGCATATTATAGTGCTAACGTGTGAAGCTTGGTGGGATCGATTAATGGACCAACTCGAGAATCGAATCGGACTAACGGTCTGATTCCTAGATGGATCCATGCAATTAATGGGCAGTTCTCAGTTCCAATTTTTCAGAACCAATCTTTAGTGGACGGTTCTCGGATTTAGGTGGGAATTGCCCACTCAGATCATGTTCACCCCTAGTGGTTAGGTCGAAATGCCTAGTTTCTTTCTTGAGCATCGCGGTGCACTTAGAAACCCTAACAAATCCCCCACAAATTCGCGATCTTCACACGCCATCTCCGAGAATCGCAGCGATACAAATACCGCCCCTCCCCTCCCCCTCCTTTTTTATTCTTCTTTTTCTCGGCTTTTGATGCAGAGTTGCGGGACGACGAGGTGTACGCAGCACGCAACAGCGTTGGAGAGGTTCAGGTCGGTCAAATCTTTCAATTCTTTAATTATTTAATTTTCCAGAAACTAAAAAAGATAAAAGGGAAACAATTTTCAATATGGGAAAAAAGGGAGGAAGAGGAGGAGGATCGACACCAGTAGATTTCGGCCATGATTTGTCGCATCGAGTGGTGGTGGGTTTTTGGCCTTTAGGGGGGCCAACTATTCCCTTATCCATCGAGCCCAGCACCACCACCCTCCCCTGCCCTTCCTTATCCCCTCCATCATTATATTTTCGTCTTCCATCATCACCAAGAAATATGATTCATATTCATTTATATTTAATCGAGTAAATATGATAGACAATTTTTAAATTACTAATACACTTACGGTCCACATCGTAAAAATTAATCTCTCTGTTAAACATTACAGTCTTTTCGAATCGGGGATCACGTTAAAAATCTTTTAATTTGCTTTGGTTCTTTTCCTAATTTATAAAGGGGAGAAGCCTAGATCTGAAACTGCCCTTCGATTGAATTTTTGCAGGGAAGGTGTTTGGTGCCGATTTTTGTTTTCAGTCATGATTTGGGGACTTCACGATATTATTCTACGACCCCTTTGTTGAGTTGGAGGATTAGGCGTGATCCTTAATCATTTTAAAGGCTGGAGACATGATGATTGCTCGTGTAGCTTTTATCCATGATCAGGACCTGGATGATTAAGTATTGTGTTCGATGGTTTTGCTTTGGCGATGCTTTTGGACCAAGAAATAATCCTCGTACGTAATGCCATTTGACTTCAACAGGGGGAAATACATTCGATGCTCTAATTTCGCGCTAAGAGAAAAAAATTGCCCGCAATCATCGTCTTTATGTGTCAAGTTCTTACAAATATTAATTTCACTTGGAGTCTAATGAGGAAACTTGGGACCAATGACTATTGAAATATTCTGTTACTCATGGTCTAGTTGCAATCTTTTGCTCAATTCAAACACGTAGATCTTTGACGGGTTTACCTTCATGCATTACAGCAGGTTTTCTTTTTCTTGTATGGAACTTACTAATGTGGTTTTAACACCATTAACTCTTTTTTAGTATGGATTTTGATTTCCTTTTATTTGCCGATGTGGTTTTCTTTTTCTTTGTCTGAATGGCTATCTGTCTCTCTCCCCTGCATATTGTTTTTCTTCTTCTTCCTCAAATCCTACTAAACCAAAAAATCGCAAGATTTACCAACCACAACAATAGAAAAAAATTATGATTTGTACTCCCTCATGACCACCAATTAAGTGGCCATGGCTGTGAGCTCGAAGCTCGAGTGGCCGTTGCCTTGAATTCCATGACTTGAAAAGATCTTGCACACTTGACTGCATGAAGCTCAAAGTTCAAGTGGCCATGGGTTCCGTTAGCTCAAATCGAGTGGCCATGGTCACGAGCTTGAGTGGCCATGGCATCCGCAAGCTTGAGCATGAATCGCTCTAATAGTGGTGAGCTTAGAGCTTGAGTTGGTAGCTATGGACGTCACAATGGACTCCTATCTCTCTCAATTTGTATTTTTTTTTATTTATATTGTTGGATGTGGTGCCAATTTGATGTTACATAAATTGAGTAAGTCATAGCATGACACGCATATAACTATGTCCGTGTCAACAGTCCATGTCGACAAGAATTGACGTTCAAAAGAAAAGTATAACCCAAGGAATGCTCGGTGTTTTTTAAAAAGGTAGACCAATGTCTTGCGAAGAGAAGAAAAAAACAGTAGGAGAATGAATTTAATTTTTGAGTAAATAATAATGACCAATCAAGACATTATCCATTTTTTTTCCACCAATGCTAGTTTTTGCTAGCCGGCCCCACTCTTCAAGCCTAAGAGGTAGGGATCGAACACCGCACTGCCCATCCAAATGGGATGGTAGCTAACTAGGCGAAGCTTAAGCCGATCAATAGGAACTCATCTTAGATTCACTTTTGTTGTGGAAATTTTTTTTCATAAAAGCATCATCGATCTCATTACATAAAAGTAAAATATGCAAAGCAAAGCTATATATCTCAACATATTCCAAGTAAATTCACAAGACGAACAGTGATGGTGGCGGTGCAAAAGAGAATGCATTGCAAATGGAGCGAAATTTGGATGAGTGTTGACACATATTTTTAAACAAATAAAAAACAAAACAAAGAAAAAAGAAGAAAAAATGCTTAGGGGTCAAGTCGTGCCGGATCCAACCTTGGTCCGGCCCGCCTCCCCTTCTTTCCCCATGTTAGGCCCAGCCCAGCCCTCCTCGCATGGCCCACCACTGCTGGTCGTCCCCTTCCTGCAGTCCTTCGCGCGCAGGGTTGAAAAAGCAAAAAGCAATAGTAGGAAACATAAGGGAGCAGAGGAGAAAAGACTGCAGAAAGCAAAAAGCAGAATCGAGGAGGGACCAGAGGCAAGGCCTTGAAGAAGGAACTCGCCACCAAGGTCGCCCGCAAGTTCGCCCGGGCCACCGATAGCGTCAAGAAGCCCCACTGCTTCAGGCCTGGGACGGTGGCGCTGCGGGAGATCCGCAAGTACCAGAAGAGCACGGAGCTGCTGATCGGGAAGTTGCCGTTCCAGCGGCTGGTGAGGGAGATTGCCCAGGACTTCAAGATCGACCTACTGTTCCTGAGTAGCGTCGTCGCGGCCCCTAGGAGACCGCTGAGGCCTACTTGGTCAAGCTGTTCGGGGACACCAACCCGTGTGCCATCCACGCCAAAAGGGTCACCATTATGCCCAAGGACATCCAGCTCGCCCGCAGGATCAGGGGAGAGATCTGAAGGAAGGAGGGCAAGACTACTAACCACCGCCATCACCTGCTACCCCGACGCTGTCGCTGCCCATCCTCCCCTTCGGCCCGGCCCGCGCTAGCCTTCTCCCTCCTCCAGCCATCCTCGCGCGTGGGGGACCTGCAGAAAGCAAAAAGCAGAACCAGGAGGGGACAGAGAGGAGAAAACCGAGAGGAAAGCGGAGTAGAAGAAGGCGAGAACCGACCGACGCTACCACCGCCAACGAGTCTCCGGGTCACCGCTATAGCCGCCGACCAACGCTACCGCCGCTAGCAAGTCGCCTGACCCTCGTTATGCCTCTAACTCCTCCGGAACCCAGGTAAACATTCTGTCAAATGCCTGGTGTGCGTGTGGTGAAATTGAGCCGGCCGGAGCTCCTTTGACCAGTTCGAGCGAGCTCCGACCCTTTTACCCGTCCCTATTGCATTTCCTGAACTCCGGTAGGTCCCCTTAGTTCATCGGGTTCATGCTCGGGCCTCGGCCGAGCCCGAAACCTTGCTTCCTGTGATATCCTGAATTTCGAGTTCTAGTTTCAATTGAATAAGTTGGCCTTTTCATCGACGCGCCTATAGTTCTATTCTCTAAGATGATCACTCACGAGATAACTAGCTTATCAGGTGAAGCCGCTAATAGATTTTAATGCATTAGACTTGAGAATTCGACCAAGAATTGACTATTTGACTGTGCTAGTCTATAGAGATCATTACGGCACAATTAAAAATCGATTAGAGACCGGAGATAGGTCGATTTGACAAAGGTATGTGATTAGCGCGTGGGTGATCCTACCTAATTGCAAAATTCTTATCGATCGGCATTAGACCAATTTTTCTGTCGTTTTGGTACCCTGTGTCCATATATGAAACCTCGAGATTTTCACGACCACCGAGAGTCACCAATGTGTCGAAAATGCACGTTGTGGCTTGAAAATAATCAACCACGGGTCAATTGCACTACAAATTTCTAAAAACTACTTGATCGGCTAGGTCACGCTAAAATCGCGCCGGATTGAAATTAACCGTGAATTTGAATCCGATTTCAGAAATTGAAAATTCTGTCATGTCACGAGTCATTTTAGGATCGTCGATTCATCCTCCGAATATTTTTTTGCAAACTGAGATTTTTGGCGGAAATTCAAAGTAAGGGCGTTTTTGACCGGAAAATTTAGGGGACCGCTTTTGATCACGTTTTTGGGATGCAAGTTGGTTCTATTGGCGAGGAAAAATGTGAATTGAAGTGTGAGCATCTTAGTTGGATTTATGGGGGCCGGATTGAATCAATTCAAGAGGAAATTGAAGTGGATTTGGGGGAAATTGGTGCCAAATTCGTAGGCCATGGTCCCCCTCACCTTTTGAACCATTTGGGACATGTTCTAGGGGATTTTGTGTGCACAAAATTGGCTAAGGAGGTCTGCCAATTGAGGTGGGACCTTGTCAAGGGGACAAAGGGGATAGAGGAAGACTTTAGAGGCCAAGAGGACCCTCAACAAGGCAGCTGGCTTCATCTTCCTCTTCAGAGCTGCTTTCCCCATTGTTAGACCCCTTAGAGAGCTCCAAAGTTGTAGAAAACCCAGCCTAAGCCCCCTACCGTTGCCGAGCCGCCCGGACCGCCACCGCCCGCCGTTCGCCCGCGTCACGCTCCCGTGCAAGCCGCGCCTGTCATATGCACCGTTCTGCCTCCTTTCGCATCTAGCCCATCCCCCGAACCTATCCAGCCACCGTCGCAAGCCGTCAGAGCCGCCTGGCCACCCGTCCCACCACCGTGAAGCTCCGCCTGCCCGCTTGCTCGCCCGCCTATCGCCAGTCCTTCTCTGCTTGCCGTTCCAGCCCCGGAGTAGCAAGCTTGGTTCTTGAACAAAACCGAGCAACCCGACCAACCGTGGGCCTTCAAGGCCCATTTCGGACCGCTTTTGGGCCTCATAAGGTGCCGTCGCTTCGGAGTTTGTTGCCCGTCTCCGCATTGCCATCGTCATGGACTCATCGGATTTCAAAACTGGTGAGTTTACTCACTAAACTTTGCTTAGGGAGTTAATTATGCTTAAGGGTTGATTAGTTTAGGCTAATTAAGGTTTAGGTGGTTAGTTAGAACGTATTAGCAATTTAATTACTCGTTATTGCATATTAGGTGGTTAGATCGGCTTAATAAGCAACTAGATAGGTTGTATTATTTATCTAGATAGGTTCGGAAATTTTTCGGGCCCTTTTCAGTATTTAATTAGGCGTTTCCGGACTAAGTTTGCATTTATGGCATTTAATTGTATTTATTTAATTATTTATTATTTTTCGAAAATTATATTGGGATAGACGGTGACCGGGATTTCGTGCTGATTGCAATGGTATTCTTGGTTTATTTAATTGAGTGTTGATTTGTGCAAATTGAGTGGAAAATTTAATTTTGGGTATTTATCCCAAAATTGAGTAATTTTAGTATTTAATTAGAAAATACCAGCATCGGTTTACAACGCCAAAAATGTGTTTATGGACTATATTAAATAGTGGGATTTTCTAAAAGAAAGATATTGTGTTTTTGACTCAAGCCGACCGTGTACCCACACACGACTATTTTTATTGGGTACTTTTAACTTGATGGTTTATTAGCTTGTGAGATCATATGTGCATGTCAGCTTATGCGAGCATATTTATCGTCGGCTTTTGGGACCCTTTGCATGTCAGCTTGTGTGAGCTAAGATCGTTTTATCAACTAAAGTGAGCACGATATATATATATACCAACTATGACCGTTTCATCAGCTTGAGTGAGCACGATCTGTATATATACCAACTATGATTTTTTTATCAGCTTGAACGGGCACGATCTATATAACTATCAGCTTGAGTGAGCTATAATCGTTTTATCAGCTTGAGTGAGCACGATCTATATATTTATCAGCTTGAGCGAGCTATCTACCTATCTATATATTTATCAGCTTGAGCGAGCTATCTATCTATCTATATATCAGCTTGAGCGAGCTAAGACCATATATTGCAACTGTTGTGAGTAGTGGTGGTGACAGAGGACTGTTATATGGAATTGAATTGATAGATAGTACCATGAGTATGGAATTGAGCTGATTGATTGATTGATCGATGAGTTGATTTGAGTTTATTGGGTGAGATCATGAACTATATTGACTTGAAGGAAGGAACTGAGGCAAAGGTAAGTCCTGTATCTCGTGTCTGCATAGGTAGCCTTTAGGCGTATTTCCTTCCTAGTTGGAGTTTAAGGGGTGGACTTGCTGAGACGTCGTCTCACCCAGTTGTGGCCTAACATTTTCAGGTCCTTAGATGGCTGTTCCTCCTGAGCACTTCGGTCAGCCGAAGAAGGTCACCGAACAGATCTCTCAGATTCCCCTCCCTAGGAGCCAAGGAGCCTGGATTTACGAACTCGTGAGATCTATTGTCTGGGTTGATGCGGGTCTATCCCAGAGGGTACCCAATCAATTCAGATCGTGGTATCGTTACGGGCGAGATAGACCCAAAGAAGGTCCCCTACTGGAGTCTAAGGTTCCTATATCGGTGCTAGAGATTGTTTTTGGCAAGGGTACGGCTGACCCTCCTAGTGGTTCAGTGGTGGACCCTAGTTCCCCAGAGCCAGAGACCTCGGAGCCTTCGGTTGAGGATTCGAACGCTTAGAGGACTTGCAGCCCTTTTGTTTTTGGTAGACTTGTGAATATAGACTAATATTGTAAATGACTTAGTTTGCTATGTATATAAGTGTGTTGTGGTTTCAAAATCGTGGCCTTGCTTTCTTATCCCATCTTTGTGTTGTCTGGGGATTTAATTATTCGCTTCTGCATGTGCATTAAAATAAAAAGGGTCGGTGACACGTCCTGGGACGTCGCAATTTAATCGACCACCGAGGGATGGGCACGCGCTCAAGGATCGGGGCGTGACACTTCCCAGGACGCCCACCACCCGTTCGCTAGAATGCCCAGCCGAAAACCAGCTTTGTCGTCTTTAACCCCAACTCGGTTTTTCGGTCATCGAAGCACCACCGTAGTCTAACCGAAAGCTGAGCCATGCCCCTGCCTAGTCGAAGCAGAAATGGCGCGCCCTAGCCGGACATCACCTGCGCTGATCGTTGGTGCCGCTTCCCCTATTGCGACTAGACAGTCACGGATAGGGGCTGCGGGCCGGTGGAACGCCAGCCTCGACCAACATCCTCACCACAGCCGCTGAAACCCCTAACCTCAAAGGTCGAGGGTTGCTCCCGCTCACCCAGTCGAGGCGGCACCATCGCGGCCCTAGCCAGACAAGCCGCCTGTGCTACACGCCATCGCCATCCCCTGTCGCGGAATAGGGTCAAGGGTCGAGCTGGGCCGGATTACAAATCTCTCCTGCTCGGTCCAACTTTCCTGTGGGCCTGTAGAAAGAGGGGGGGGGGATCTTTCTCTTTTGCAGAAAAAAGAAAGGGGGTTGGGCCCGTCGGCAGGCCTAACCCCAAACCAAGTAAAGGCCCAACCACTTCTAGTCAGGCCTGGTCCCTTCTCCGGCTGGTCGGACCCAGGCGGGTTTGACCAACCCGCCTGAACTCGGTCAGACCCGAGTCTAGTGAGACCAGACTAGACCCGGCCCAACAAAAAAAAATTTAAAAAAATTACGAAAATCTAAAAAAAAAAAAATTGCAAGATTTGATTGGGAATTGTCATGTCTTGCCTTCTTAGTGTAATTAGGCCTTTATTTGCTCGCACATTGATTATGTCGCATGTTTAATTTATATGTTTAATTACGCTTGCGATTGTTTAGTTGCATGCGCTAATTTTATTGCAATTAAGGACTCAATTGCTAATTGCCACTTTATTGATTGCGCACCCGCATGATCACCTCACATGTTAGTGGATAGATATAAAATCAATCCAAACTGCCTGATAAAAATCTTTTTAAAATGAATAAGATTAGGTACCGAAAGGGCACTAATTGATTAATTAGTGTAATCAAGTCCTCAACCCTAGATTTTCTGGTTGCGTAGGAAGTGAGGTACACTCCTATACCTCACTTGATTTCTAGCCGACCCCAATAGGCTAGTGGCGACTCCTTATTGCAAAATTCTTAAAAATACCCTAATGTCGTGCAGGGTATAGGCTTGGGAGAGTCCGTGCCTAATCATGGATCATAGGCCCGTCCTTTAGGCAATACCCCTAAACCTATTCCCTCCCCCGAGGGAGAGGTTGCTACAGTTTGGCAACTCCACTGGGGACTTGGTTTAGACCTTAGAGGACTTAGGCCTAAATCTATCTTGTTCAAAAAATAAGTTTTGTTTGGCAACGAGGATATCAGGTACCTCGCTAACATGAGTGTTAAATGCTTTTGCAGTTGGGAGTTATAAGGGGAGGAGTGATTGTTAACCCTTTGTCTTGCAGGTTTGGAGTTGGGAATTGATGTTTATGTTTTGAATTTATGAAGTGTTGCTTGCTTATAAATTGTCATGCCTGTGTTCCCTACATTGCACTACACCATAGCACACACTACCTGCCATCGGACCTGGGCCGCATAGGATTTCTTAGGATGGTGTTGAGGTGGATACCACTCTGACTACAACCATGTAGTACGAGTCGCCCAACCCTGAAATTTCCTTCATGATGTCAAAGGTCCCCACCCTGGTTTGCAACCATGTGACATGGGTCAGTTCTTTGACGAAGCCGAAGTCATGGGTAACACGACCTAGCCGCGATCTTGTTGGTTCAGTCTGTTGATCCTATGGCTCCATTTTGAGCCATATAGAGTAGAAATCAAACCACATCTCATGTGCATGTCTATGTAATTAAAAAAAAAAAATAGAGAGAAAAGTCTCCCCATTGTAAGTATCATTCTTTTTTTTATTCATTTTTTAATTGAATTTTTATTTAGAAATTCGCGGAGACCAATCGAATGTCCTCAATTAGGTAGGCTTATAATTGAAAAATTGGCAATCACTCTTGATAAGTGAACATTGAATGCAAGTTCTAAACACTTTGATTGGGCCCTGTTAAACACATGTTTTTGTTTAAATTTCAAGTTATGGGCTCAAAATCACATTTTCCAAAAAAAAACTTTCAAGTTGTGATTATATATTGGGGCACAAAAATTGAAATTGCATTTTTAATCAAATTCTCTCCTTCTCACATTTTGGGATTGAAATTCAAATCAAATTTTGTGTACAGATTTTTCAAAATAAAAGTCACCTCATTTTTACAGAGTAAAATCACAAATCAATTTTTCAAAAGTTAATGTCACTTTTGCATATGAAAATTTTAGAATAAAAGTGGACATTCTATTGATGGCCGTGGATTGATTTTTTTAATGATGTCTTCTCTTATGATAAAATTTTGGCGAAATACAAAAATCCCATAATAGGGACTATGGGGCATATACTGTCGCCTTGATTTCATTGTAAAAGGCGACCTCATTAAGAGATCATTCTCTCATTTATATATTGACATTGTTGTCTTTTTGCAGGTTATGAGTGACGCTCCTTGACATTCTCATGTTTGATCACATAGAGAAGTGAACTCCAAAGTTATGACAAGCGTTGATTTTTACTCTCATCTATGCAAGAGTTTCTTGTTGATCCGCAAGATGATGCTTTGCAATAGTAAAAATGGTTGAATGCTAGAGAAGTAGAGTGTGCCTTCTTTGAATGACGGAACAATGTGATGACAAAAGAAGAAGAAGCTCAGCTATTAGAGAGCCGCATCATGTGCTACTAAAAGACTAGCATTGGGGCTCTTGTACATTTTGACAATTAAAGCATTTGAACATTTGGCTGCAATAACTTTCTGCAATCAACTTTGAAGATTTGTGCCGTAAAATGTTACCTTGTTATATGCTTTATTGCAAGGAAACAAGGAAAATGCCTCAAATGTCAAAACATTCCATGGAGCACTCGCTTTGCATGATGAGACAAATGAAGGGAGTTGCCAAGCATCCAAAAGGGTGAATTCGAAGGAAGAGTAAACTGTATCGATTCCAATTATCCATTTCTGATACCGTTTCTGACATGACTTTCTTTTCATTGTCAAGGAGACATCAAGAGTACCAAGTTTTGTAACATTCCAACAAATGCGATGGAGCATTATCAAGTCCTGTTCATCTTAAACACAGAAAGATTCAAATGAAACAGAGGGGCAATATTATCCCTTCCTCCATGAGAGATACCTTGGGATGTTGATCGCCCGACATTGGAAAATGATGTATTTCGTTCCTAAACTCGATTCTCTTTAGAATTAAAAAAAAAAATGACATATCCTTTTCTTTGGTACAGGACAAACTCGAACAGAACAAAGGTTTGTCAAATAAAGAGTGGGGGAGCAACATTTGATTTAGAAAAAAATATCTCCTTCCCCCACCAATGAAGTGTGCTAGAACAACATCATCAAATTCATCAAGAAAGGATGTATCGTTCCTCAATTGAACCTAATTAAGTATGGAAATAACCCGTTTCATCTCCTCTTCTCACAGGGTGATAAATGGGGGAAAAAGTTGCACCTTGACCGTCGAAGCAGTGTCTTCCACCAAAGAATCATGCTAAGACCTAACTGTCCATTTTGGCATAAAGGGATGTGTATAGTTCCTAAATGATTCCCAATCGAGCGAGGAAATAATATGTCCAATCTTTTCTTTGTAGGCATTAAATAGGCAAAGCATCTAAAGAACAATATCCCCAAATGTGGAAACAAGGAGCAATCCCCCTCCTTCCAAAGCAAGATCTTGAAAAACACATCTAATGATCCATATTTAAATTTTTCAAGCTCATTGTCAATTAAATGTCTTTTCAAAAAGAGCATTTGAAAAAGTAGGAATTGAACTTTGTGAATTGTTGTATATAATAAAGAAGTGCTTTTCATTAATAAAATTAGGGCCATATAGCCATTTTTCAATCAATCCTAGCCACTTCAGGCAAAGTTCATACCCGAAGAATGAAAACACGTGAAGGGTAAATTGTGTCGATTCCAATTGCTCATTTTGATAACGTCTCTGATGTGATTCTCTTTTTCTTTAATAGGAAAACATCAAACACTTAAAGGTGAATGCAAGTGAAGGGTATTGTCGAGTTACCAAATATCCACGAGGGTAAATCCAAGAAATGTTAGCACCCAAAGGATGAAAGCGAATGAAGGGTAATAATGTATCGTTTCCAACATTTTAATCCCTAAAGATTTTTGTACTAACATATTCTTTCACCTTCTTTACAAGGTTACCGAGTCTCCACACCGTAGGTAAGTACCCTTCTTCTCAAAATTAAAAGAAAAAAATGGAGAATTTCCATTACAAAAAAGAACCTTTGGCGCTTTCCTAGAGACAAGCACAAAAATGAATAATTGAGAAAAGAAAAAAAAAAAACTTTCTACAAGTTTTTTGAACATCTTTTTATCTCAAAATTGTTTTCTTGTTTTGTGGGTTATTCATTTTGATTCAAATTTCCCTATGGAGATTGATCTACTCAGATGATCTCGGCAGAGTGAAATAGAGACATTAACCATGCCAAAGAAGAGGTGCTGAGGATGAAGAAAGGCAAGCCATTTCCAAACACATCCTTCAAACACTTTTGAGAGTTGAGTGAAAAGCGACATTCTCTTAGGACGAAGGATTCATTCGCATTGAGTGCAAAGATCGAAATGATAAAGGTGTTTCCTTCATCAATCCCAAGCATCACACTAATCTCTTGCTACCCTTTTGGGCCGAATAAAGATGATCCTTCAAAGTACCCCTGTTGAGAACGACCCTATATTGGGGCAGCATAGGAGATTGCAATCGTGTTGTAGAACGAAAGATTGAAAAAGATTCTATTACTTTCACTTGCATCAATCTTCTAGTGATAGTTTCAGAGGAATTCTCATCAGAGCTTGACTCATCCCAAGGTGAAGAAGAGCATTTCCTTCTCTACCCAAACACTGATATCCGTTGCTTAAACCATTTGGGCCTAGTTGTTTATTTCTAAAGCCTGAGTGGTGATCATCTCCCTTCACTGGAGCAAGGCATAAGGATTGACCACATACAATTGACGTTTACGAGAAAACGTGAAAAGCATCTCGAAAGTCATAAGAGCTCCAAAAGTTCAAAGAGCAAAAAGTTTGACAAAATAGGAGGCATGAAAAAGTAGTGTGCCTAGTAAAAGCAAGGCCAATGCTTGTCAAGAAAAAGAGCCAAAAAGGCTACATCTTATGTGAAAGAAAAATTATCAAAGTCCAAGTGCCTGCGTAAAAAAAATCATCGCAAGTGCAAAAGAAATTAGAGAAAAGAGCAAAACTCCCATGCAGAAATGATTAGTTAAGGGACTTTCGAGATGTGCTGTATTTCAAAAGCCAAATGATTTCGAAAGATTGAGTGACATGGTCACGATGCCATGATGATCACCAGCTCTTAAAAACCCTCTTGAAAATTTTAGGCCTTTTGAGCCTCTCCCGATTCAACATTACAACCCTCTTCCGAAGTCTCTTCTAATTGGGATGATTCGAGTGGAAGTGGGAATGCCACAAAGAAGCTACCACTTGAAGGAGTGCAAGCAATTCTATCTTGTCTTATCTTCCAAGTTCTCAACTTGTAAACTCGACGAAGATAGCGACAAATGTTCCTTTATTGGCCTCAAAGCAATGATTCCTTTATGTAAGCCCATGACCAAACCTATATTGCGGTCCTTTCAAAAGACCTTTTTGATCAATCAAATTGTGCTCGTTGCGAATGTTTCCGGAAGCCTTTGACATAGGTTATGTGAGATACCTTCAGCAACCAATTATCTCCCACATGAATGGATGGGGGTCAAATAGCCATTTTATCTAGAGTATGTGAGAAGCCCTGACTAAGAAGCTCTAGTTTGTCATGCTTAATAAGCCTTTTTCACGAGTAAAAATCGTTTTGATAAGGACTTGTCTCCCGGAGGATTTGATGATTAATGATACATCCCCAAGCAAGATGACAACTTTGCGCCACATGATCTAATCGACATCGAATGTTTCTCAAAGCGATCAGACTTAGATTGATTAGCTTGTTCAATTACTACTGCAATATTGCCAATACATCTCTTGATGCTGTCCCTAACGACATTTGCTCAAGTTGAGTCTGACAGGATTCCCCAGTGAAGCCATGCAGTTTTCAAGGGGTTAGTGGATGCTTCCCTAAAGACTACAAGGTTTATGGTCAACCTCAAATCATGTCATCTACAAAGGTTCACGGTCAGCCTTAAACCATGTCAATCTCCAAAGGTTCATGGTCAACCTTAAACCATGTTATTTACACAGTTCGCGGGTCTATCCTTAAACCACACGTTTAGTAGGTTCATCCTTAAACCACACGGTTGGTGGGCCTATCATTAAACGACACAGTTCGTGGGTCATCCTTAAACCACAAGGTTGGTGAGTCTATCCTTAAATCACACGGTTAATGGGTTTATCCTTAAACCACACGGTTCGTAGGTGTATCCTTAAACCACATGGTTCGTGGGCATCCTTAAGCCACACGGTTGGTGGGCCTATCCTTAAACCACAGGGTTCGTGGATCTATCCTTAAACCACACGATTTGTGGGTCATCCTTAAACCACAAGGTTGGTGGGTCTATCCTTAAACCACAGGGTTCGTGAGTATATCCTTAAACCACGCTTTTAAAATGTTCATGAGCCTATCTTTGAATTGCGATTTTCAAAAGGTTCATGGGTTTTCCTTAAATCATGTATTTCCAACCCAGTTGAAATCCGCTATTACACGGTGAAACCTCATTTCCTTCTTCTTCATATGACACGGCGTGCTTCTGTAGCTCGGGGTCTTTCCTTATTCTTATGACCCAGCGTGCTTTTGTAGCCCAGCGTGCTTTTGTAGCCCAGCGTGCTTTTGTAGCCCAAGGTCTTTTCTTCTTCTTATGACACGACGTGCTTCTGTAGCCCGGGGTCTTTTCTTTCTTTTTATGACACGGTGCTCTTCTGTAGCTCGGGGTCTTTCCTTTTTCTTATGACACGACATGCTTCTGTAGCCTGGGGTTTCTTTTTCTTCCTATGACACGATGTGCTTCGT
>CM024590.1:6164990-6442630 GCA_014182565.1 Eucalyptus marginata
GAAAAGTAGAGACTTTCACTGTGAAGTCGAGATCGCATAAGATGTAAATTCTCTTTTGATTCATAGTAGAAACCAGCCAAAAGGCTGTCAGCGTGGGAGGGTGGACGTAGGCTTGATCTAAGCCTAACCACTATAAATTCTGCGTTCGTATTCTCTTCATTGAACTTCTTTATTTTGTTCATAAATCTATTTAACTGCTAAAGTCTGAACTTGCTCAAAGTCTATTATTCTTTAGACTCAATTTCAAAAGTAAAATATTATTACTGTTCTTTGCGAAAATTGTTTTCAGACCTATTCAATCCCCTCTAGGTGTTCATACTAGCACTTACAATTGGTATCAGAGCTTGTGTGCTTAATTTTTGAAATGTTTTACTTCTAAGCTAAAGATCCTCTATGGCTAGTATTTTGGCTCTAGATTTGGTTGAAGGTCAGAGCAATACCAGACCTCCTTACTTCGATGGAAAGGAGTACAATGTCTAGAAGAACAAGATGAAGGCATTTATCAGATCCAGAGATCCTTTGGAGTGGGATGTCGTAGAAAAATGGATCAACCCTAAAGCAACATCAGCTTCAGATTGAGGAAAAGAAGTCATTGATGCTGATGAAGCAACATGAGCTGAATTTATCAAGAGACAAGCTCTTGATGCGAAAGCAATCTACTCTTTATACTATGCCTTATCTCCTACTAAGTATAACCGAATTTCTTCTTGTGAAACAACAAAAAAAGTTTTGGACAGATTATATGTTTCCTACGAAGGAACTGACCGTGTGAATGAAACCAAAATAAACATTCTGCTCGGACAGTATGAAGCCTTCAGAATAAAGCCTAGAGAATCTATTACTGATATGTTCAGTCGCTTTACAGAGATTGTAAATGGCCTGGTTTATCAAGGTCAGCCAATCTCAGGACCAATGAAAGTCAACAAGCTACTACGTGGGCTTTCAAAGGATTGGAATCATGTGAAGACTTCAATTAGAGAAACTTAGAGGATCATGCCTCTATTAGTTGACGAACTGATAGGCATGCTTCAGTCGTACGAAGTGGAACAAATAAATGATGAAGAATGTCCTAAAGGTAAGAAGTTAATTGCTTTAAAGTCTAACATTGATTCTGATGATACAGATTCAGATGATGATATGGACAATGAAGAGCTGGCGCTTATAATCAAGAAATTCATAAAGTTGAATATAAAGGGAAGAAGATTCAACTAGAAGAAACAAAGCACGCAAAATTTCCAGAAGAGACCAACTGAGGACAATGAAACCAGCAAAGATGTGATATATTTCAAGTGCAAGAAAAATGGGCATATCAGACCTAACTGTCCTCTGTTAAAGAAGAAGAAAGGAAAAACTGAGAAGTACAAAAAGGCACTCAAAGCTGAAACTTGGAGTGACACCGAGTGTGAGGAAAGCGAAGAAAAATATGCCAACATATGTCTAATGGCTCATTCCGACTCAGACTCATAATTAGAAATAGACTTTGATTCAAATTCAAACAAAGAAATTAAGGTTAGTGATTAAAAAATTCCTGTCAAAGTCTCTAAATACATAGATGAACTTTGTCACAGTCTCAAATCCTCTCTTAAAAGGATTTTTGAACTAAAAATGGAGAATTCTAAGCTTAGGCAATAGGAAGTTTCTTGGAAAGAAAATTTTGAAAGTCGAAAACAAGTTTTGATAATTTGAAAGAAAATTTTGATTCTCTTTCAAAGGAAAATACTTTTTGAAAAGTGATATCTCAAATATAACAAAAATATTTTCAAAAGGATCAGAAACTAGAAAATTCTTTGGCTCAAATACCCTACTTCAACAAATCCGGTTTAGGTATGACTTTAGAAACTGTTCCATTAATCGATTTTCCCAAAGTAAAAGAAAGAATTAAACAAAGACCTGCAAAAACATTTTACAAAAATCATTTTCAAAAAGTTTTTGTAAAACCTATTGGCCGAAGTGCCCTCAGATGTTCAGAGTGTAACAGCTTAGAACATTTCGAGAAAGAATGTCCTAAGGTTTGGAGACCAATTAAGAAGGACTAGGCTAAGACTGTTTTTAATACTAACCCTCCTGGACCCAAGAAAATATGGGTACTAAAGAAAGTTTGAATTTTTCTTATGATCACAGGTCACTATTAAAAGGAAAATCAAATGGTATTTGGATAGTGGTTGTTTGAGGCATATGACAGGAGACTCGAGCTGCTTTATAAAGCTTGTGAGACTGAATGGAGGAAAAGTTTTTTTTGGAGGAAACATCAAAGGAAAGATTGTAGGATGTGGAACTGTGAATATTAGAAGCCTAACTATCAACAATGTTTCCTTGGTAGAAGGTTTGAACTACAATTTGCTGAGCATAAGTCAGCTTTACGATACTGGTTTTAGAATATACTTCCAAGAAGGCACTTGTTCTGGAACGAGTCAAGACTTGTCTCAATCTTTCACTAGGCTAAGGAATGGCAACATTTACCTTCTAGATGTAAACCCAGAAAGTTCTCAGTGACTTATTTCCATTCAAGATGAAGCAAGTCTCTGGCATCGGAAGCTTGGTCATGTTAACTTGAAGCAAATTGCCAAGATTTCTTCTAAGAAGCTTGTTTGAGACTTACCAGAAGAATGAGTTATGCACTCCCCGTGTCTTGGGAAACTAGTCAGAAGTTCCTTTAAACCTGTGAATCAAATCTCTACCAATCGAGCTTTGCAGCTTTTTCATATGGACCTTTTTGGTCCAACTAGAACTCAAAGTATTGGTGAAAAGAAATATTGTCTAGTAATCGTGGATGATTACTCTCACTTCACTTGGGTCTACTTTCTAGCAAGTAAGTCTAAAACCTTCTCCTATTTCTCAAAATTTGCCAACAAGGTTCAGAATGAAAAGGGTTATGCTATTTAGAGCATACGAACTGACCATGGAGGTGAGTTTGAGAATCATGACTTTGTTAAATTCTGTGATGAATCTGGTTTCCAGTATATTTTCTCTTCTCCATACACTCTAGAACAAAATGGGGTTGTGGAAAGAAAGAATAGATCATTACAAGAGATGGCCAAAATATCCTTTCGATTTTGGGCAAAAGCAGTTTCAACAGCTTGCTATATTATCAATAGAGTATTCTTGAGACCTATTCTAGAGAAAACTTCTTATGAAGTGTATAAGGGAAAGAAGCCGAATGTTTCTTACTTTCATGTCTTTGGCTGTAAATGTTTTATTTTGAAGAATGCAAATGATTGATCTAGAAAGTTCGAAGTAAAATCAGATGAAGGAATCTTCCTTGGCTATTCGACTTCAAGCAAAGCTTATAGAGTCTTTAACAAGAAGACTCAATCTGTGAAAGAATCTATGAACGTCAAATTTCAAGATTATCTGGAGAATCTACCAGACCAGACTCAACTTGAAGAGTCTGAACTTGTTCCAGACTTTACAAAGTCTATTTCCCCTGAAGAGGTTCAGACTTCTGGAGAACAACAACAAGCAGAACGAGAAGATTCAACAAATGCAGAAGATCAACCAACTTTCAAACCAAATAGTAACTAGAAGCACAAGTCAATTCATCCCAAAGAACCCATCATTGGCAACATTGATGAAGGAATTCTCACCAGATCTAAAGGAAGAGAAGAGTCCAATGCTCTAGCACTTGTTTCTAAAATAGAACCAAAAGGAGTAGACGAAGCCTTGTCTGATGAAAGCTGGATAGAAGCTATGCAAGAAGAACTCAAACAATTCAGCATCAACGATGTATGGGAGCTGATTCCAAAACCCAAAGGCAAATCCATTACTGGAACGAAATGGGTTTTTAGGAACAAGATGAATGAGAATGGTAAAGTGGTCAGAAACAAAAAAAGACTCGTGGCAAAAGGATATACACAGGTTGAAGAAATAGATTATGACGAGACATATGCACTAGTAGCGAGGTTAGAAGCAATTAGATTATTACTTACTTTTGCTTATAAAAATTTCAAGTTATTCCATATGGATGTCAAGAGTGCATTCCCAAATGGGTTCATACAAGAAGAAGTCTATATGGAACAACTATTAGGATTTGAAGATCAAAGAAAGCCAGACTCAGTTTATAGACTGAAAAAGGCATTGTATGGATTGAAGCAAGCACCTCAAGCTTGGTATGGGAGGTTGAGTAAGTTTCTAACTCAGAATAGTTTTGAAAAGGGAAAGGTTGATACAACCTTGTTTGTAAAGAAAGAAGGAAAAGACTTTCTACTGGTACAAATTTATGTAGATGATATTATTTTTGGTTCCCTAACGAAAGTCTTTGCAAGAAATTTTCAAGATCTATGCAAGATGAATTCGAGATGAGCATGATGGATGAGTTAACTTTCTTTCTAGGATTGCAAGTTAGACAATCGAAGAAAGGTATATTCATTCACCAAGAAAAATATGCCAAATATCTCATCAAGAAATTTCGTTTGGAGAATTGCAAGAAAACAAAGACTCCAATGTCAAGTTCTTCGAAACTAGACAAGGATAAAGAAGGGAAGAAAATAGATCAGAAGCTATACAAAAGCATGATCGGTTCACTTCTTTACCTTACGCTTCTAGACACTGATATTTTATTTAGTGTTTGTATACGTGCAAGATTTCGGTCGACCCAAGAGAATCTCATCTAAGTGCTGTAAAACGCATTATTAAATATGTTGTGACCTATCCAAAGCCGGGTCTATAGTATCCAAAAGAATGAGACTTTACTCTTCTTGGATATTCAGACGCTGATTTAGCAGGTTGTAAATTCGATAGAAAAAGCACATCTGGCACTTGTCAACTGCTGGGAAATATGTTGGTATCTTGGTTCTCAAGAAAGCAAAGTACTGTGGCTCTTTCAACTGCAAAAGCAGAGTCCGTTGCTCTTGGAAGTTGTTGCTCTCAAATCTTATGGATAACACAACAACTGAGAGATTTTGGGATTGAAGAATTGTGTACCGAGATCAAATGTGACAACACAAGTGCTATTAATCTTATTAAAAACCCAATTCTTCATTCAATGGTAAAGCATATAGAGATTCGACATCACTTTATAAGAGATCATGTTCAGAATGGGGCGATTATGATTCAGTTCATTGATTCAAAAAATCAGCTAGCAGACATCTTCACGAAGCCCCTGGAGAAAAATCTATTTGAGTATATTCGCACCAAAATAAATATTATTTCTATTTTGGAGTAAAGTCTGAAGTTGGTCAGACTCAGAATTTCCAGACGCTACTTCAGTAAGAGAATGTCTCGAATCCAGGTATTTTATTTTTAGAATGAAAATGTATGATTAACCAAATTGTTGCTTGCCTATTTTATTTTTAGAAGTTATCTTTTTCGAATTTTTGGATTTTCAATAGTTTTTATTTTCAGTTTATTTCAAAAGGCGGTTTTCTTTTTTCCTTGTGACGGTTCATTCATCTCTTTTCTTTGTGACTTTTCATTTTCTTTATATATATATATATATATATATATATATATATATATATATATATATATATATCCTCTTGTATTTCTTTCGAACACTTCTTTCCAAACCCTAAAATACAGACTCTCTACTCTCTCGTTTCTACTCTCAAGTTTGTTCCGCAAGTTTCCATCTTTTTCACTTGAACTTGTTTATGAAATCCTCCAAGCCTGTAAATATGTCTTACCAAAGGAAATCCTCTTGGATTGCTAATCAAGGACCCAGAAGCATGCCAAAAGGGTAGACACATTTCGATCTTACTGAGGAAGACTCTCCACGCAACTCTCCACAGCATTCTTAGCAGTACTTTATACAGAATGTTCCGCACCAACCTCTGGAAGAAGAAATTGTAGAAGACACAGAACCTCTCAAAGCCTCGAGACCCCAAGTTCACTATAAGATTTACACTCATTTGAAGTAGGTAGGTACTCCTATGACCTTTATCGATGAGTTTCTAAGAGAGAAATGTTATAAGAACGAGACTCTGTTTCTAAGAAGGATGGAACATTTAGGTATAGCGCCGAAAGGATCGGCAGACAATGCTTTTTCTTTATTTTTCTACAAACCCTGGGTTCGGTTCTAGTCATCCTAAGAACAAGGATGATGATGAGAGATTTTATTCGAATTTTCAACCAAGAATGGGTGTCGATGTTGATGTTCCTAGAGAGAGAACGGGATTGTTTCATTCTAAGGAACACAAAAATATTTACTCACAATTGCTGAAGAGAGGGGTGATGAACCCTCGAACTGTTGATTTTGATTTCTTAGACTCAATCAAGGTTAACTTGAGGGAGAAGTTAGCCTTTCTTTAACTCGAGGATTTTTGTTCTGAGACAACTATTGCATATCCAGAGTTGATTGCATTTTTCTATTCGAATATGTCCTTTCTTGATTAGAATCGAATTCAATTCAATGTGAGTGATAAAGCCTATGTGGTGGATGTTGACACACTGGTAGATATTATTGGGGTGGAAACGAGTGGTTTTCAACCAATAAATGTCTCATTTGGTCAAGCAATGAGATTTCTTGTCAATGACAGAATACTAGAAGGAGACATCACTTATTCTAGACTGTCAGCCTCAAACGTTTTGTTGCACAAAGTTATCATTAACTGCATCAGACCAAAGGCTGCTTCAAAAACAGATGTTTCTAGATTTGAAGCAAGGCTCATGTTTGCTATCTGCAATGAGATGAGGTTTTCACTTCCTCATACTATCCTGATGCACATGTACGGGACAATTATGAAGGATAAAGGACAGTTGCCCCATTCTGCGCTGGTTACAAAGTTGTTCAGACATTTTCAGATTGAGTTTCCCATCTCTCTTTGCTCTCAAACTGTTGCTCCTATGGTTATAGGACTGAAAATGTCACGCCCCGAACCTCGAGCACGCGCACATCCCACTGCGGTCGATAGAAAAGCGACTTCCCAGGACACGTTGCCGACCCATTCATTTTAATTACACATGCGGAAGCGGATAAATAATCCCCAGACAAAATTTTATTTGGGATAGAAAAGCAGGATCACATTTTTCAAATTCAAACCACACACCTTTATACATGTCAAACTAGTTTAGTTACAGGACTAGGCTATTAACAAAAAGATCTATAAAAGATCGTCCTCAAAAACTAAGCTGTCCTAAGATCGACGAGATAGGTCCATTCGCCAGCTCTTCAGTCGGGATCGGCGAAGTCAAAAATCCTCTCAGCGACCCTCACTGGTCTACCAAAACGCTCTGGTGGATCCGCCATCTAGGGACCTGAAATATTTTCCCCAAACCGGGATGAGACAATGTCTCAGCGAGTCCTACCCCCTAAAACTCGATTAGGAAGAAAATAAGCCCCAGGGTGCTCTAGCCACACAAAGTGGATGGAGGACTTACCTCGCCTCAGTCCCTTCCTGCACGTCAGTACAATTCATATTCAAACAATGCTCGCACAAGTTGAAACTACCGACACACCCATCGGTCTATCAATTCAATCAATCCAATTGATATCATACTATCCACACATCTATCAATTCATACCATCTATTAAACCATACCATCTATTCATCCATCAATACAATCACGGCTCACACAAGCTGAAATGGATGCAATGCTCTCACAAGCTGATATAGATGGTAGCTCGCACAAGCTGATATATATATGATAGCTCGCACAAGCTGATATATGGATCGTTGCTCTCACAAGCTGATAAACGATCATTGCTCTCACAAGCTGATATATAGATAGATAGCTCACCAAAGGCATGTGCTTGATATAGTAGCTCACCAAAGTATGATATATAATAGCTCACCAAAGCATGCTTGATATAATAGCTCTCCAAAGCTGTATATAGCCCAAGCTGATACATATATATAAACAAATGCTCGCCAAAGCTGATCATTCAATAATAAACCATAGAACTGGATATTCAATCCAATAACAACCAACGATTCAAACTAGTCATACAAAGCAATTACGATGCTAAAAGCCAACACGGTATTTTCAAGTTAAATACCACAACTTCATCAATATCACTCAATTCCACACTTTTGGAATTATTAACCATAATCATCAATCACTCAATTTCTCAATTTAAACATATAATTAGCACAAACCGTCGCACTTCTTTGCGATCGATCGGACGAAATTCTAACGACCGGCCATCCCGGCAAAATTTTCGAAATTATTAAATAATTAAATTTAATTCCGAAAATTAAATAATTAAATATTATATTATAATAATATAATTTAATAAAATAATATTTAAAAATTCGAAATAAATAATTAATTAAAAATAATTAATTAGGGCTTAAACAATATTACACTAATTTAATCATACAATTAGCCCTAATTAAACACCCATTAAACTAATCATACAACTAATCTAATTTACATTAAAATAAACTAATCTAACCACCTAAACCTAATTAGACTAATCTAAACACCCCTTAAGCATGATTAACTTGCTAAGCGAGGTTTAGAGGATAAACTCACCGGTTTTGCGCGCCGGTGAGTTCACGACGCCAAGGCGGTCGATAAACCCCAAAGCGGCGACACCAACGGAGGCCGGGAAGGGCTTGAAAACGGGCCACGAAGTCTCCAAAACCTTGCTGTCTTCTGCTTCTGATCTGGGCTGAACTGCAGAGAAGAAACCAGCAACTTCAATGGCGAAAACGGGCCGCTCGGAGCTCCGGCGAGTGGGTGGTTAGCAACCGGTGGCTCCCGGGGTCTTGGGGATCTTGCTGGTGGTTGGTATGGGTGGAGGGAATGGTCGGAATGGAAGAAAAACGGAAGAAAACGCTGAAATGGCGAAACCGGGCGAACTACCAGGCGGACCGACGGACCGGCGGCCGGTAACTTCACAACGACGTACCGGACGGACGGCGGCTCCGTTTTGGGCGAGGCCGGACTCTTTGGAACGGTCTGGACGTCCTCTTCGCGGAGATGGGTGGCTCGTTTGCTGATTCAACCGGGAAGTTAACTTTTACTCGGATCTTTGGCGAAAAGGTCGGCTGGAGCAGAAACTGGAAGAGAGGAAAACTGGGGAGAAAAATGGTCCGATGGGCATGCGACTGACTTGGGCTGTTGATGGCTGATCTCCTCTGGTTTTCTCAAGGTCTCAAGGCTCCTCAACAATGGAGAAAGCCACAAAATAAGGAGGAAGAAGGCTGCTGCAAGAGGGGGACCCCAAAGTGGCTTCCATGCCTTCAACACTTGGCCATTCACTCAAGTGGCTGCCCCACCTTGTCTGCCCTATCCACAAAACCACTTGCAGCTCACAAACTTCCCATAGAAGCTTTCTCAATTGGTCAAAAGGTTGTGCACCATGGGGGCTACGAATTTGTGGCATTTCCCCTTCAATTCCCCTTCCATTCCAATCAATTCTCACTCAAATAAATCCAATTGAGCTCAAATTGAAGTCCAAATAAATCCTTGGTGTCCTCGTCCATCTCATGACTTTTCCCCGTCATAAGATCCAACTTGCATCCCAAAGATGCGATCAAAACCCCTACGACAATCCCGAACAAAATCGGCCTTACTTTGCTTTTCCGCCAAAAATCCCGATTTGCGGAAAAATAATCGAGGATGAGTCGACGTTCCTAAAATGAATTGTGACATGACAAAACCTTCAATTTCTGAAATCGAGTTCAATTTCTCGGTTAATTTCAATCTGGCGCGACTTTAGCGCGTCCTAACCTACCGGGTAGCTTTTAGGAATTTTCGTGCATTTGACCTGTGGTTGATTATTTTCAAGCCACAATGTACATCTTCGACACATTGGCCACTCTCGATTGTCGTGAAAATCTCAAGGTTTCAAATGCGGACACGCGGGGTACCAAAACGACGAAAGAATCGGTCTAGTGCCGGTCGACAAGAATTGTGCAATTAGGTGGAATCACCCACACTTAATCACATACCTTTGTCGAGTCGGCCTATCTCCGTCTCTAATCGATTTTTAAGCGTGCCGTAATGACCCTTGCAGATTAGCTCGGTCGAGAGGTCGTTTCTTGGTCGAATTCTCAAGTCTGATGCATTAGAATCCCTTAATGGCTTCACCTGATAGACTAGTTATCTCGTGAGTGGCTAACTCAGAGAAGAGAGCTATAGGCGCGAAGACGAAATGCCCGACTTATTCAATTGAAACTAGAATTGTAAAATCGGGATGTCACAGAAAATGATTTTGAAGATGAGGTTGCAAGATTTGAACAAAGCTATTGAGCGCTTGAAGAAGGAGTCCTCAATCAAAACCAAAGAAGATTTTGCTGCAAGGAAAAGGAAAGGCAAAGAAATTGTGAAAGAACCTGTGGATAAGAGAAGATCTCTCATCCTGTAGGACGAAGAGGATGATGATGATCTTACAATTTTTGCCATTGCCTTGAAGAATCTTCGAGGTTTTGTTGGTTTTGAGAAACCAATGCAAAGAGAAGAAAGAGACAAAGAAGAAGTAGAGCTAAAAGAAGAAGAAGAAGAAGAACCAGAGAAAGAAGAAGCAGCAAGAGAACAAGAAGCAAGAGAAGAAGAAGGAAAAGGTCATGAGGATGACTCTTATGAGTCGACAATTGCCATATCTTTATCTGAGAATTCTGAAGTAACTCGGAGTGGTCAAATTGGAGTACGTAAAGAGAAAGCACATCACTCTCGTTCTGAAAACAAGAAGAATCAAGAAGAAGAAATTCTTTCTACACCTGTAGGCACAGAAACGGGAGGAGCTGTTGAGAAAACAGAGACTTCTTCTCCTCTTTTTGTGAGTGATGGTATCGGTTGATCTCCTGCACACCCAGAAGATGTCTATGCTTCTCAATTTCCTGATGCCGACATTGCAGAATCTACTCCGAGTCTTGGAACTAGACAAGTTGATGTTCCCTCCTCTCTCAATTCTCCTTGAACTCAATTCACTGAAGCCAGTGCGCAACATAATCAAATGCTAACTATCTAAGGATGATAAAGCTTCTTTTGGAAGTTAAGGCTTAGCAATATGCTATGAAGATTGAGATACAAAAACTCCACACTACATTGAGATCCTCTTCTGACTTTCACACTGAAAAGGTACAGTCCTTAGATACTCAGGTACAGACTTTGAATCAGCAAGTATCTCAGACTATAGCCAAGAATAATCAGGCTCTTCAGATTCTCAAGTTTGTTCAGACTCAAGTCAAGACTGTTCATCTCCGGTGCCAAAAGGTTGAAGAAGCAATGCGTCAATGGGGGATTTCCAACTCGTTTGAATTCTAAGACAATCTTGATTCCTTTTATCTCTTCTCTATTTTGAATTTCTCCACTTTTTGCTGTTGACAAAAGGGGGAGAATTTGCAGATTTGAACTTACTTTACTTTTATTTTTGAACTTTTAACTTTTTGCAGATTTGATTTAAGTTTGTTTTGAACACTTATTCTGCAGCAATCCTTGCAGTAATGATGTTTATTGATGAGGATGTTTAAATCTTGATATGTGTTTAATGTTTTCAAGATTAACATGTTTTGTGTGATTGCAGAATCGATGCTATCCAGATCCTAAAAACAGTTAAGATATCATGTATTGCTAAGAGTTGTTTTGCATGTTATAAATCTTTAAATTTGTAGGGAAGTTTTGTCACCATAAAAAATGGGAAGATTGTTGGAGAAAGCTTCTTTGATATTTTGAAGTTGACAAAACTTATCCAAAGTCTATTATGATGACTCCCAATTTTTGTGTGAAAGTCTGAAGACTCTCAGACTTTGTGTCAAAGTCTGCCCACTCTGACTAATTCCAAACTGAACGAAAGTAAATGATAAAGACTTTTCCATATAAGGGATTATCTTTCTTTCTTCAAGGATTTGGTTCGCGTGGATTATATATGGTCTTCTAGTTGGAAATATCATCTACGAGATTGAATATCTTTATTAGAATCAATTAAGATACATCAAATCTTTTTGGAAGGCAAGTAATTTTGGAAAGAATCTACTTATGAAAACCAAGATCCTGATTGTATGGGCGAACAGGATTAACGGGCTTTCATCACAATCTTCAAACAGCTCGAGATCTCCTTGATTGATTATGTTCAACGGGTTGATTGGAAGAATTCCTTTGGAAAGTGCCAACGGTCGAGAAGGCATGAAGGAGTATTTAAGGAGGACTCTCTAGTTGTTCGAAAGAGTGCGTGAAAAGAGAAATTCCAAAGTCTGAAGCTTCCCAATTTCTTGTTATTCCATATACGTGCTCTAAATTGTACTCAAAAGAGAGAGACCTATAGTGTGACTTCGTGAGAGAAAAGTAGAGACTCTTCACTGTGAAGTCAAGATCACAAGATTGTAAATTCTCTTTTGATTCATAGTAGAAACCAGCCAAAAGGCTGTCAGCGTGGGAGAATGGATGTAAGCTTGATCTAAGCCAAATCACTATAAATTCTGTGTTCATATTCTCTTTCCTGAACTTCTTTATTTTGTTCGTAAATCTATTTAACTGCTAAAGTTTGAACATGCTCAAAGTCTGTTATTCTTTAGACTTAGTTTCAAAAGTAAAATATTATTACTGTTCTTTGCGAAAATTGTTTTCATACCTATTCACCCCCCTCTAAGCGTTCATACTAGCACTTACATGAATTAGCTCAGCGGCCCTGTTCCTTCTTCTCTGGGCAACATGATTGACCTGGAATATTTATTCCTCCTTGAGAATCAACTTTCCAGTTCCATTCCTAGAATCCTGGGGGATTTGATGAACTTGGTGGTGCTACAATTAGATACGAACCAGTTCATTGGCTTCATACTAGATAACTTGTGCGGGGGTGGATCACTTCGTAATCTCTCCTTAGGTGGCAACAACCTTGTAGGTTTCATTCCCAAAAGCTTGAGAAATTGCACAAGCTTACTTAGGGTACGCCTCGAGGAGAATCTACTCACTGGAAACATATCCGATAGTTTTGGCGTCTACCAGAACTTGGACTTTATAGATTTGAGTTTCAACAAGTTCTATGGAGAAATCTCGGCTAACTGGGGAAGTTGTCAGCGTTTGAGGACTCTACGAATTGCTGGGAACAACATCACCGGTAGCTTGCCTCCTGAGATCGGAAATGCAATTGAACTACAAGGACTTGATCTTTCTTCCAATGATTTAGTTGGCGAGATTCCAAAGGAACTCGGGAAATTGACCTATTTGGTGAGGTTGAAGTTGAGCAGGAATCACCTTTCTGGCAGTATAAGTCCCGAGATCACATCCCTATCTGGCCTTCAAATGATGGATTTGTCCAGGAATAGGTTAAGTATGTCTATCCCGGAGAGTATTAGGCAGTTGGCAAACTTAGTCCTCTTGGATTTGAGCGACAACCAGTTAAGCCAAGAAATTCCTGGCTAGATCGGGATGCTAATCACTTATCCGAGCTAGACTTGAACAATAATTCATTGATCGGCGAGATTCTTGCACAATTCAGCAGTCTGCAAAGTCTAGTGAAACTTCACCTCTCACACAACAATCTTTTGGGCCCTATATACGCAATTTTTGAGGATATGCCAGGTTTGGCCACGGTTGACATATCCTACAATGAGTTTCAGGGTCTGGTTCCAAACACCACAACGTTCCAAGATGCTCCAACAGAAGCATTACAAGGCAACGCTGGATTATGTGGAAATGTCGATGGACTTCAGTCTTGTAGTCAATCGAAGCCACAGAAGAAAAAATCCAACACTGTTAAGAAAGTGTTTCTCATTGTTTTCCTCATACTTGGAGCATTTTGCCTATTATCTTTCGTCGGAGTATACTACATTTTGTGTAGAAGAAAGGACCACCGACAAGTGGAGCAACCATAGGAGAGAGAGAAAACGTTTTCTATTTCTACTTACGATGGAAGGATATTGCACGAAGAAATCATTGCAGCGATTGAGGATTTTAACGAGAAATACTGCATTGGATGTGGAGGATATGGAAGAGTCTACAGAGCAAAGCTAAGATCAGGCATTGCGGTGGTTGTGAAGAAGCTTCATCAGATGTCTGATAGCGGGCAAACGAATTAGAAGGAGTTTTAGAATTAGATAAGGGCATTGACAGAAATATGACACCGCAACATCGTGAGACTCCATGGCTTCTGTTCACATCCCTGACACTCGTTCTTGGTGTATGAGTATCTAGAAAGAGGAACCTGTCTGCAACCCTGAGCGATGATGGAGAAGCGAAAGAGTTGGTTAGGACAGAAGGGCAAATATTGTGAAAGGCATAGCTCATGCTCTGTCCTACATGCACCATGACTGTGTGCCTCCCATTGTTCACCGAGACATATCAAGCAACAACATCTTGCTTGATTCTGAGTATGAGGCATGTGTTTCCGACTTCGGCACAGCCAAGCTTCTCAAGCTGGACACATCGAATTGGAGCGCTGTCACTAGGACATATGGATATGTCGCACCAGGTAACTCAATGGATATCTATTGCTCACCTATGGTGAGCTTAAAAAGTAATAATCCGCTAGTACTGATGCATTTTCTTCTTATGTGTAGAGCTTGCCTACACAATGAGGGTGATTGAGAAATGCGATGTGTACAACTTCGGGGTCATGGCAATAGAGGTGATCCATGGAAAACATCTAGGTGAAACCATCTCATCCCCTTTAGCTGCATCGGATAAGGGGATTGTGACAGTCCTGAAAGATATGTTAGATCCACGCTTACCAACTCCAATGCCTAGCACTCAGGAAGAACTTCTAGTCATCTTCAAGCTCACAATTGCTTGTTTATCCGCCAATCCACAACTCAGGCCATCCATGAACATGGTTTCTCAGGTGCTATCAGCTCATCCGGCCGCTCACTAGTGTGGCCATTGTCCAGAGATGGAGTGTTAAAAAATTTTGGACGTGTGCGCTGCGAAAGAATGGTTTTGGTATTGATGATAGTTTTTGATTAGTAATGTTGTGTGCAAGTGTATGATATAATTTGTAGTGGATGGACAAGGGATAAGATAGGATAATTGAAGGATAAAGAACATGGGATATGGGAAATAGTTTCATTAGTTGGATAAAATAATTTTACAATAGTTGAAGGAGGTATTGGTGGGGAGCTACATGATGTGGTTTTTATGGGAAGCTCCCTACACAAAACATGGAGCACTTGCTCCTTTATATAAAACTGTTAAAGAAGATTCCGGACTTCTCTTGAATGCAAACCATGTAGGCTTCTCTAGCAAATTCTAAATTGTAGTTCTTCTAGAGACTTCTCTTACATGTTGGACATTTTCCTCTTCCTTCCGAAACTTCATCTAGGAAATTCTAGAAGTTTAGCAACTCTAGGAAATTCTAGAAAATGGATCACCATTTCCAACACTCCCCCTTGATCCATTTTCGGGATACTTCGGATATTGTAGTTTGTCCCATGTCTTTTATTCCGTCTTCGTTCCACGATCCCTTGCATTCTCTTGTTGAAACACTTGCACTTGCCTTTGAATGTGCATGACTTTTCTTCAACGATGTCCCATATGTCTCGGGCATCAAAATGTTCTTAGTTGTAGTTGTTAGCTCGGGCTCGGGCTCTGGCTCTCGTAGGCTCTGGCTCTGGCTCCGGCTTTGGCTCTCTTGGCTCTCGCTCGGGCTTTGGCCTTTGATTCTGGCTTTGGCTCCGGCTCTGGCTCTGTTGGCTCTCGCTTGGGCTCTGGCCTTTTTAGTTGAGGATGGTGAGGATAAACGCCCATAACCATCTGATATGCCTAGCTCTGATACCATGTTAAAAAATTTTGGACGTGTGCGATGCGAAAGGATGGTTTTGGTATTGATGATAGTTTTTGATTAGTGATGTTGTGTGCAAGTGTATGATATAATTTGTAGTGGATGGACAAGGGATAAGATAGGATAATTGAAGGATAAAGAACATGGGATATGGGAAATAGTTTCATTAGTTGGATAAAATAATTTTACAATAGTTAAAGGAGGTGTTGGTGGGGAGCTACATGATGTGGTTTTTATGGGAAGCTCCCTATACAAAACATGGAACATTTGCTCCTTTATATAAGCTGTTAAAGAAGATTCCGGACTTCTCTTGAATGCAAACCATTAGGCTTCTCTAACAAATTCTAAATTGTAGTTCTTCTAGAGACTTCTCTTACATGTTGGACATTTTCCTCTTCCTTCCTGAAACTTCATCTAGGAAATTCTAGAAGTTTAGCAACTCTAGGAAATTCTAGAAAATTGATCACCATTTCCAACATGGAGACAACCCAGTAATATGAAATTGCAAGAGTAACTATAGCTTCCAGCAATTGAATAGGTATCTCTAGCGGTGCTTTTTATCTTCATAGATGACTTTAGTATGATGAAGTGAGCTTATAATACATGACAAGCGAAGATTCAAAAGCTACAAGAGGACGCTCTAGTTGTGGCAACAATTATCACATTACTCATCTTTGACTCGTTACAATATCTGCTTGCAGTAGTAACTATCACGTTATAATACCTATTACTGCTAAAACTATAATAGCTATTATTTATAATAGCGCCCTACGTGATTGAATAATATAAATCACGATAACAATTTGCTTATGTAATGATTACATCAAATTAGTTAACCAATGATGGATATTTGCAGTTTTATTAAGTAGTAATAATTAGTACAATTACACTACATGAATGGCGATTCAACCGTGCACAGAGGAGCAGTCAAAGAAAGGGTAAGATGTCTAGATTAAATAAAAGGAAGAGTAAGATGAGGGGAGAATGGGAAATCCATATAAAAAAGTAAGAGCACCTTTCAGAAGTTGAATGTGATACTGAGGGCATGAACTGAAGGTATTAGTTCATCGAAAAGGATTTGTAAACCCTCCAGTGTTTCTGAATTTTCTCTTATTGTTTGGCCCTTACTCCATTCTCAGAAATTCAGCATGCCCTTGTCATGATTTAAACTAGCTCTAACAATTTGATCTTTTTGGAGAAACCTCTATAAACACAAAAGTAATGACGGTACGCCGTAAATGTAGAACCTCCTAGGAGATCGCCCACACTGCTCACCCCTCCCCAAAGAAAAGTTATGACATGTGTTGGAAATTGTGATCCATTTTCTAAGAAATCTCTAGTCTAATCTAGAGAAGGACCACGTAGGTAGCAAATTTACTTAATTAGCAAATTAAGAAATGCAGCTGTAGAAGTTAATGGCCGTGGCTGAAGAAACTCAAGAACGTGGAAAGCAAGCAACAAGTTGACAAAAATAATAATCGCTGGAGACGAGATGTAAAGAGAAGTCCAGCCCCGCAGGCACGTGCCTGGCAATTGGCTGGGCGCGTGGCGCACACGCCCCAGTAGTTGCGCGCGAGTGGGCCGAGGGTTGCCTTGATGTGGGAGTGGGTGGCGCGTGTCCCACATGCGTCTTCTTCTTTTCGCACTAACAAACGCGATTTTCTCCATCTCCATTGCACCTTCCACGGAATGGGTGCCCTCTGGCAGCCCATCTCAGACTAGAATAATTAATGGGTTTCAGAGACCACGCTAGTGCAACCACACAAATCCAAGTTTCGGCAAAAATGAACAAGAAATTTGGCCCGAATCAAGCAAAAATTCCCAACACAAACCCTAACCACCGTGACTTTCGCTGCTTAATTAGCATAATTAAGAACAAGGCAGAGGTACGTTTTGGCTTTGTCCTAATTATATATGGATGAAAATAACTCATGCATGGTCAAAATCAAATGTGGAAACATGAAAATTTTACTAACCTTCTCCCATTGATGTAGTTCGATCGATAAACTAAATCGTCAAGCATTGAATTGATTTGGTGAATGGGTGTCGCTAGCCAATTACCCTCTCAAACTTGATGGTGTATTTTTATGATAATGAAAGGGTATAGCTTAGACCATGTTTATATCCCGATTTGCAGCCCTTCATATAACGTCTTCCATCAAGGCGTCATCATACCCTTTAGGCATTATACTAGTTATTACTAGGGGTGATCGGGTCCAGGGTGGGTAGGGTCTGAGACCCCACCATGTGCCCCCTTTAACCTTAGGTTATCTTTTTTGGATCCCCTCCGACCCTTGTTTGCATTGGACCCATTCCCAACCCACCCCGTTTTTCCGGTCAGGAACAAGGTTAACCTGTTTATATTGGAACCCGTTTTGCATAAAAATTGTTGTATCTTTATATTAACCTTAGAGAAGCAAGTCTGGATGAGTTGTCTACTGAAACAAAAAGGCCGGACCAAGCACATCCTTCGACTACTCAGACCAAACTCATTGGGAACATGTATAAAATTTGGACCCCCCCTTGAAAAAACAACCAAGTATATAATTCGACCATCTCACATCCCCAGATCCCACAAGGTACATTGAGTTTCTCATATTCCAGTAATATACAAGCTAGCAGTGAAGACTATATCACGCTTTATGGCATTGGAAGCTGATTCCATTTTCTTGACCACAGCACAGCTATAGAACTACTCCATCCAGCTGCACTAAACAGGGTCTAATAGCAAAGTAAAATTAGAATGGAGCTGCAAAATATGCTTTTTCAACAATCTTCTTGCCAGAAACGAAAGGAGGTCTAACACCAAACATGTACTTAATCTCCAAATACAAAACCAGGTGATTCTAATGTGAGAAATAGCAAGGCTGTCCCAATTCAAATAGTAGAAATAGAAAGAAGCAAGTCAATAGCTATATGTATGGAGATTTGAACTTGGAGCTCTTCATTCTTTCACAGAAAGGGGCTACCAGTAAGCAAGGCATCCACGAAATCCTCATCCCATATCTGCAACCAACCAGGACCTCATGTTAATCTGATCGATAAGCTCGGAAGATATATGACATTCAACGGTATATGCTTCTATATATATGCAGAAGAAAAGGTTGTACATTAGGATATGATTCCTCATCAGCAAACAGATCATCCATCGAAGTGGTTGGCTCTGGGAGAGTTATAGCATGGTTCTCATTGTTCACCTGTTGCTAAATATGTATGCACACACTGTTAGAATTAGTACGAGCACCTAGAGGGGGTGAATAGGTGATTAAGATGATTTTATAAAAAATAACAGAATGTATAAACAATTTATTTAATGATGGACTAAGGAATTGAGAACACTAATCGATGTAAGTGAAAGCACTGTAAAGTAAAAGGATTAGGGATAGAGAATCAAGACTCAGTTTATAGTGGTTCGGCTTAGACCAAGCCTACGTCTACTCTCCCGCATGGACAGCCCACTGGTTGGATTTCACTAAGAATCAAAAAGAGAATTTACGGTCTCACGCCCTTGATTCCACAAAAGTAGAGACTCTACTACACTTCCTCAAGGTCTCACCACACTTCCCGCTCTTTTGATTACAAGTATAGCTCGAAGAATAAGATCACACAATAACAAAGGGATTCAGACTTTGGAATTCTTTTATCTTCCACTCTTGAACAACTTGAGCGTCTCCCTTAAATACTTCTTCATGCCTTCATTACCGTTGGCACATTCAAAAGAAGTTCTTCCAATCAACCCGTTGGACAGAATCAATTTAGAGAGATCTCGAGCTCCTCAAGGAAAATGTTGATAGCCCATCAATCATGCTCGCCCATACAATCAGGATCTTGGTTTCCATAAGTAGAACCTTCCAAGTATAAATTGCGGATCTAGAAAATCTAGATAATTCGAATACGAATAGTAGATCTTGAAGTACTAATTCCAGTCGTGAGATATTCCTTAACCGTTAGAGTCAAAACCATATTAGAAAGAATCAGAATAGAAGTTTTAACTTTGTCGGTCTGGAAACTGTCCATGAGAGTAGACTTTGAAACTTGAGTCGAAGGTCTTCGGACTTTGGTCTTCGAGACTTTGCCAATAGAGTCCGCAAGTCTTCGACTAGACGATGGAAATGTTTTGTCGACTTCAAAATACCTTAAGATGATTTTTCTAACAATCTCCTGTATAGTTTTTGGTCGACTTTATTTTTCTAACACTAAATAATATGTCAGGTCTAGATACAGTAAGATAAAGAAGTGAACCAATGATACTGCTGTATAGTTTTTGGTCGACTTTCTTCCCTCCTTCATCTTTGTCTAACTTCGAAGAATTTGACATAGGTATGTCGATCTTTTTGCAATTCTCCAACCCGAACTTTTAACAAGTTCTTTTGCATATTTTTCTTGATGAATAAAGATTCCTTCTTTCAGTTGTTTTACTTGTAGACCAAGGAAGAAGGATAGCTCACCCATCATGCTCATCTCGAATTCATCCTGCATAGACTTAGAAAATTTCTTGCACAAAGTCTCATTAGATGATCCAAATATAATATCATCGACATAAATTTGAACAAGTAAAAAGCTTTTACCTTCCTTTTTAATGAATAAAGTAGTATTTACCTTTCCTTTAGTGAAACCACTTTGAATTAAAAAGTTACTTAACCTTTCATACCAAGCTCGAGGAGCTTGTTTTAATCCATATAAAGCCTTCTTCAGTCTGAACACTGAGTCTGGTTTCTTTGAGTCTTCAAATCGAGGAGGTTGTTCCACATAGACTTCTTCTTGGATAAATCCATTCGAATGCGCTTTTGATGTCCATTTGGAATAACCTGAAATTCTTATAGCATGCAAAAGCAAGTAATAATCGATTGCTTCTAACCTTGCTACAGGAGCGTAAGTCTCATCATAGTCTATCCCTTCTTCTTGCGTGTATCCTTTAGCCACGAGTCTTGCTTTGTTTCTTGTCACTTTGCCTTTTTCATCGACTTTGTTTATGAAAACCCATTTAGCTCCAATAACAGATTTACCTTTTGGTTTAGGAGTTAATTCCCAAACGTCGTTAATGCTGAATTGTTTGAGCTCTTCTTGTATTGCTTCAATCCAGCTTTCATCAGCTAAGGCTTCTTCAATATTTTTGGATTCTATTTTAGAAATAAGCGCCACAGCACTATACTCTTCTCGCCTTTTGGATCTTGTTCGAATTCCCTCATTAACGTTTCCAATAATGAGTTCTTCGGGATGACTAGACTTGTGCTTCCAGCACTTGGACAGTCTGATAGGTTGTTGATCTTTTTCTTGAGTTGATTCTTCATTAATAACTTGTTGTACTGCTTCTGAATTTTGAACTGCTTCAAGGGAGGTAGACCTAGTAGAGCCTGGAGTAGATTCTGATTCTTCAGTCTGAATTGACTGAATTTGTGGAGAGTCTTGAAATTTGACATTCATTGATTCTTCCATAGTCTGAGTCTTCTTGTTGAATTCTCTGTAGGCTTTGCTTGCGGTTGAGTAACCAAGAAAGAATCCTTCATCCGATTTTTCTTTAAACTTACCAACTCGATCATTTGCATTCTTCAGGATAAAGCATTTACAACCAAATACTTGAAAATATGAAACAATTGGTTTCTTACCTTTAAAAATTTCATAAGGAGTTTTATCAAGAATTGGCCTTAAAAACACTCTATTAATAATATAGCAAGCAGTTGAAATAGCTTCAGCCCAAAACCGTGAAGAAATATTACTTTCAATTAAAAGAGTCATTGTCATTTCTTGTAAAGACCTATTCTTCCTTTCCACTACTCCATTCTGTTCTGGTGTATATGGAGAGGAGAATTTATGCTGAAAACCAGATTCATCACAAAATTTAGCAAAGTCTTGATTTTCAAACTCACCTCCATGGTCTGTACGAATGCTTGAAATAGTGTGACCTTTTTCATTCTGCACTTTCTTAGCAAATTTTGAAAAGTGAGAGAAAGTCTCAGACTTACTTGCAAGAAAGTAGACCCAAGTAAATCGTGAATAATCATCCACTATTACTAGGCAGAACCTTTTTCCACCAATGCTTTGCGTTCTTGTGGGTCCAAACAGATCCATATGCAGAAGCTGCAGTACACGATTAGTGGAAACTTTATTTATTGGTTTAAAAGAATTTCTAACCTGTTTACCCAGTACGCATGGTGTGCATAGATCAGACTTTAGGTAATTGAGAATAGGCAATCCTCGAACAAGCTTCTTGGAAGAGATTTTGGCAATTTGCTTCATGTTGGTATGGCTAAGCCTTCTGTGCCATAAATTAACTTCATCTTGTACTGATATTAAGCATTGTGATCTTTCTTGATTCACATCCAGAAGATAGATATTTCCATGTATACGTCCAGTAAAAGATTGAGTTAAGTCTTTGCGATTCTGAGCAACTTCCTTTACGGAAATTGATCTTGAATCCAATATCGCACAATTGGCTTATGCTAAGCAAATTGTAATTTAATCCTTCCACTAAGGAGATATTCTTGATTGATAGACTTCCAATTTTTACTGTTCCACGACCAATAATTCTTCCTTTGTTGTTACCACCAAAAGAAACTTTTCCTCCATCTATCTGGACAAGTTTTATGAAGCAACCTGAATCTCCTGCCATATGTCTTGAGCAGCCACTATCTAGATACCATTTAATCTTCATTTTGATAGTGACTTGCAATTAAGAAAAATTCAAGCTTTCTTTGGTACCCACATCATTTTGGGTCCAGAAGTGTTAGAGCAATAAACGCAGTCTTTGCCCAATTCCTTTTAACGGTCTCCAAACCAAAGGACATTCTTTCTCAAAATGTTCGAGCTTTGACACTTTGAAAATTTTAGAGCATTTCGGCCAACAGATTTTACAAAGACTTTTTGGAAATGATTTTTATAAACAACTTTTGTTGGTCTTTGTTTGATTCTTTCCTTCACCTTTGGGAAATCAATTAGTGGAATAGTTTCAGAAGTCATACCGAGACCTAACTTATCAAAGTAGGGTCTTTGTATCGAAAGAATCTTATCCAATTTTTCAGAACCATTTGAAAATCTTTTTGATATGTTTGAAATATCATTTTTCAAATGATTATTTTCTTTGGAAACAAAGTCTGAGTTTTCTTTCAAGATAGTAAAGTTCTTATCCAACTTTTCAAACTTTTCTTTTCAAAATTTCTCATGTTGCTTCAATGTAGAATTCTCCCTTTTTAATTCGCAGATCCTCTTAAGAGAGGTTTTTAGACTAAGACAAAGTTCATCAATATATCTCGAAACTTTGACAGGAATTTTTAGATTACTAACCTCAAGCTCACTGTCTGAGTCTGTATCTGTCTCAAGGTCTGAGTCTGAATCAGATTTTGCCATTAAACAAATATTGGCATAATCATAATCACTTTATTCACATTCAGTATCACTCCAAGTCTCTGCTTTGAGTGCCTTTCTGTATTTCTCAGCCTTTCCTTTCATTTTCCTTAATAGAGGACAGTTGGGTCTGATATGTCCCTTTTTCTTGCATTCAAAGCAAGTCACTTCTTTGTTGGAATCATCTTCCTCAGTTGATTTGTTCTAAAACCTTTGTGAGCTTTGTTTCTTCCAATTGAATTTTCTACCCTTTTTGTTCAGCTTTCTGAATCTCTTTATCATGAGTGCCAGTTCTTCATCATCTAGATCTTCTTCAGAGTCTGTAGCATCAGAATAGTCATTAGACTTTAAGACAATAGATTTCTTACCTTTTGAATCTTCTTCTTCGTTAGTGTGCTCTACTTCGTAAGACTGAAGAGTTCCAATCAGTTCATCTACAGAGAGTGGTGCAATCCTTTGTGTTTCCCTTATTGAAGTCTTTATATAATTCCAGTCTTTAGAGAGTCTACGCAGCAGTTTGTTGACCTTCATATGTCCTGAGATTGGATGTCCCTGATAATCAAGACCATTCACAATTTCAGTAAAACGGCTAAACATGTCAGTTATTGATTATCCTGATCTCATCTTGAAAACTTCATATTGTCCCAAAAGAATATTGATCATTGTCTTTCACTCGATTAGTTCCTTCATAGGTAATGTAAAGCTTATCCCAGACTTCTTTTGCTGTATCACAAGAGGATATTCTGTTATACTCAGTAGGGGATAAAGCACAATATAATGAATAAATGGCTTTAGCATCAAGAGTTTGTCTCTTGGTTATTTCTTCTTGAGTCATCTTGATAGGAGCAGCAACTTCTTTTCCTCTCTCTGATTCTTATGTAGCAGTAGGAATGATTCCTTTGTCTACCACTTCCCATTCCAAGGGATCTTTCGATCTTAGGAATGCTTTCATCTTGTTTTTCCATATGCTGTAGTCTTTTCCATCAAAGTATGGAGGTCTGGTGTTGCTTTGACCTTCAATTAACCCTGTAGGCAACATACTAGCCATAGATCTTTAACTCAGAAGTAAAAACACTTCTAATAAATGAGTACACAAGCTCTGATACCAATTGTTAGAACTAGTACGAGCACCTAGAGGGGGTGAATAAGTGATTAAGATGATTTTATAAAAAGTAACAATATGTATAGACAATTTATTTAATGATGGACTAAGGAATTGAGAACAATAATCGATGTAAGTGAAAGCACTGTAAAGTAAAAGGATTAGGGATATAGAATCAAGACTCCAGATTTATAGTGGTTCGGCTTAGACCAAGCCTACGTCCACTCTCCCGCACGGATAGCCCACTGGCTGGATTTCACTAAGAATCAAAAAGAGAATTTACAGTCTCACGCCCTTGATTCCACAGTGTAGAGACTCTACTACACTTCCTCAAGGTCTCACCACACTTCAGTCTCTCTTTTGATTACAAGTATAGCTCGAAGAATAAGATCACACAATAACAAAGGGATTCAGACTTTGGAATTCTTCTATCTTCCACTCTTGAACAACTTGAGCGTCTCCCTTAAATACTTCTTCATGCCTTCTTTACCGTTGGCACCTTCCAAAGAAGTTCTTCCAATCAACCCATTGGACATAATCAATTTAGAGAGATCTCGAGCTCCTCAAGGAAAATGTTGATAGCCCATCAATCCTGCTCACCCATACAATCAGGATCTTGGTTTCCATAAGTTGAACCTTCGAAGTATAAATTGCGGATTTAAAAAATCTAGATAATTCGAATACGAATAGTAGATCTTGAAGTGCTAATTCCAGTCGTGAGATATTCCTTAACCGTTTGAGTCAAAACCATATTAGAAAGAATCAGAATAGAAGTTTTAACTTTGTCGGTCTGGAAACTGTCCATGAGAGTAGACTTTGAAACTTGAGTCTGGAGATCTTCAAACTTTGGTCTTCAGACTTTGCCAGTAGAGTCTGCAAGTCTTCAGACTAGACTGATGGAAATGTTTTGTCGACTTCAAAATACCTTAAGAGGATTTTTCTAACACACACCACATATTAAGAGAGGTGAATATTCAGTTTTAGACACATAGATATAAGCATATGTTTCCGTGTTCACGAAGATGGACTCACCAGATTGGAGCTTTCAATGGAGGGTAGAGGTAACCTGTTTTTTGGGGCCTCGTTGTCGTGGTCATTGAGCTGAATATCCGTAAAAATGGGAAAAAAAAAAAAAAGATTACCAACCAATGATTACTTGAAGAACAAGGCTGATTGTCATAAACATAAACAGGCAAGAAGCCGCACCGACTAGCTGTTTATTGTTATGAATCAAATTTCATATCCAATGGCAGCAAGGAAAAAATAAAACAAGGTGATAGCTCAGTAGTCAAAACCTATTACACTTGCAGAAATTTAGTTTTCAACTAACAACTGTAAATTTCAAAGAAGAAATGGTGCTCAAACATGCCTGGCCAAGGCCCCGTTCAAACCAGACTAAATTAGAATGGACAAAGTGGAGTAGAATTTGATAAGCATTATTCTGCACACTGGCAAAATGAACTTTAATATAGAATTCTCTTGCAATCAACATACTCTCTGCTATTCATCTAAAGACAGGAGTAATAACAGGTGATAAGCTAGCAAAAGAACGAAGAACTTACATTCTTTGTCGTCAATGTGTTGATCACTGACGATTTTCCCACATTTGGATAGCCAACAAATCCCACGGATATTGCCTGCTTGTCACTTTTCAGGCGAGCGAATTGTCTCAAACTCTCAATACTGAGAGGAGCGAACCCTGAAAGGCAATGATTGTCATTACTCAGCATGAAAACAAAGAGTTTACAGTAATACATTACTAACCGGGGAGCTGGATCTGGCGGCGAAGCTCGGGAGGGGAGCTCGGAGCAAGGCTGGTGAGAAGCCAGGAACTAGGTTGATAGAGGTGGCATCGTGATTTCGGGGGGGCGTGGAGCAGGGAGAGGAGGAGTGGCGACGTCGGGATCTCACGGGCTGCGGGTGTCGCGGGAGGAAGGCGACGGTGGGCGAGCGGAAGCAGCATCAACGCTCGGATGGAACCAGGATCGACGGAGGTCGCGATCTCAGGAAAGTTTGCGGGTGTGAGAGCCTGAGAGTAAAGATAGAAACAAATTAGGGTTTTGGTCCTTTTGGACTTTTGGGCCGCCTTAAAAACCGGTTCTCAAACCAGTTCCTGAACCGGTCCGATCGATCCGGTTCCCGGGTGGGTAATCCCTCGAAACCGGTTCCCAGACCGGTTCAAACAGGGTCTGAATTTTGGGAACCGGTTCTCGGACTAGTTTCAACCAGAACCGGTTCCCGACCCTGTTTTCCGGGTGGGCCGATCCGGGAATCGGGTTGACCCGGTCCGGTTGCACACCCCTAATCTTAACAATGCCGTAATTTTAATCTTCTAACCGTTTAATACCAGCCTTGACTTTTAATGGAGAAAACTATTAGGATTCGCCATACAATTACAAAGAAAATTGAGAGTAAAAATGAAAATGAGAATTTGAAATACGAGATTTTATATGGGTTCACTATATATATATATATTCAGTAGTTATTCATGGAACTCCGTGTCATCTTGTCGATGAGAGTATAAACCACACCCAAACGGAAACCAAAATAATGCTTTGACCGGTTTCATTTGTTTGTTTGTTTTTTTATTTTGACTTTCCACCGTTTCCCTTTTTTCTTGGCCTAATTTAGGATCATGGCTTAATTTAGGATTAGACTATTTATAAAGGCCCGAAAAGCACCAATCTGAATGGGGAAACTCTACATATTTCAGTAAGTTAAAATCCTTCAATATGAAAAAGAGAAAAAAAAATCACATACCACAAAATAGATAATCAAAAGTAAAAAAAGTATTATCACTAAGTTAAAAGAAATCATTTATGTCATTAGAAATATCCATCAAATTCCAAAGATGATAAATACTTGAAACGTTGGCTTTGCAACTAATAACAAAATCATCGTGTATTGTGACTTCTCATTAATTCCGCTCGAATCATTGCTGTAAAAGTCTCTT
This sequence comes from Eucalyptus marginata, assembly GCA_014182565.1. NCBI lineage: Eukaryota > Viridiplantae > Streptophyta > Magnoliopsida > Myrtales > Myrtaceae > Eucalyptus > Eucalyptus marginata. The sequence goes on from CM024590.1 coordinate 6,191,985, forward strand.
TGGTGGCCTAAAATATTAGTGAGGTTGTTTTCATCACCAATAATTTAAGATTGCATGGTGTCGTGACTCTTTCATCACTAGCATTTTCAATTAAATTGTTTATGTCGTCTTTATCACTAACATTATTTTCATCAGTAAAGTTGCTGTCAATAAGAAAGCCATTCTTCCAAACAAGATAAGAGAAAAAAATCATGTTTAAATGTCTAATATATATATATATATATATTGACAAATACCAACTAAAGTACGGCGTCACAGTACATCTTACTTTCTTATAATCAAAGAAGTAAAGACTAATGAATTTTTCTCCATGGCTGTGTCAATCCATGACAAAATCCTAAAATAATCTAAGGTTTAAAGTATACTAAATATTTGCATTCTAAATTCTTTTCCCTTTTGAGCTCTTAAATTTCTTTTATTTAGGAACAATATTCACCAAATCTCTTCTTTGGCTAGAGAATAATATCCACTATTTTAAAAGCTGCAATTAGATTCTTCATATATTACTTGTTGTTCAAATATTATCAATTTGATTTATTTTTTAAATTAAAAAAGAAAAAAATAAATACCATCTTGTTCCTATGTAAAATAGTAGTTATCCCATCGATTCGTTGACAAAAAAATTATGAAACTGGCAAAATCAGTATCCCTGCTCCCAACTTAAAAATTGGTGGTTGACATTCCACCGTCTGTTTTGTAAAATGACTGTGCGGTCATGTACTCATTTTCCAATTTCAATTCACTATAGTATTAAATGTTCTATGTTGTGACAGAATGATAGATTGTATTTAATTATATTGAAAGCTTATCCTTCCTCCAAGCTAGAGATACCTTGCGAAGCTTTAGCTTTATTCCAATGAGGTAAATTCTAGCCTTTTAAGAATAGGTAAACAAGATTAGCTAATTAGCAGCTCGAGCCCATGTACATTTTTGTTTTGTTTGGATTTGAGGTACCTTTGGAAATTATGGTCATTTAGGAAGGAGAGAAGTGATTTAAAATAAAATGAAGCGCCTTTGGGATTATCTAAATCTAGACTAGATCTTAAGAAAATTTGGGCTACACCATATGAATGTATAATTGTTGATTCCCATTTAGGAACGATAGTCTCTTAGATCTATCTAGTGTTTTTCCTAGTAAAGGACTTGATCAAATATGAATGGGTTGAAATGGATCCAATTCAAATTGATCCATATAACCCATACTAACCCATATTTTTGTAATACAATTTTGACAACCCATACTGAATTCTATTTGGATCCAAGTCATACCCAACTCAACTCAAGTTCTAATTATTAGCAATTTTCTCCTTCAAATATGGAAAATAGTATATTTGAAAGTTGGATGTGGATCGCATTTTCTTTTTTTTTTGCAGCCGTTAGAATTTTTCTTTTTTGACGGTGCTCTCGGGGCCATTTGGCTTGATAATCAGCTGTTGTTTGCGGTCAACCGCGTCAAGAATTGGCTTCATGAATGACGAGTGAGAAGACTTGTCTTTTGCGCTTTGAATTCAAAGTTGTGCAGCGCAAATTAAAGTCTGATCTTGTGGAAAGTTGAGTTTTCCCGCACCTCACGAAAGACGGTGAGTGAGAAGACTTGTCTTTTGTCTTTTGCGCTTTGAATTCAAAGTTGTGCGGCGCAAATTAAAGTCTGATCTTGTGGAAAGTTGAGTTTTCACACACCTCACGAAAGACGTTGACTTACATCACTTTCCTCAAATACTTGTCCGTCGTAGGGTCTGGATTTCGTATAATAGGTCAGACACCCCCCCCAAAAAAAAAAAAAAAAAAAGAAGGAATTTCCGAAATAGGGACTGACCGAATGAGAAAAGTCACCTGCGAAGACTACAAAAGTAACAAATACCAAAGCCTTCAAGGAACCAAAAATTCGTCCCAGTGGGCTCTCAGATGACTACTACGGCGTGTGAAGCAGTATCGACGTACCTTTTCTTAGTCTTCACTGTTTAGTTGTCAATTTATTGCATATTCCCTCATCCCATTATAATGGAAAATGATAGGAAGGTGAGTTCTCACAGCCTATTTAAGCATCGCTCCTTGCCTTGGGAAAAGAAGAACCAACTTATTAGAACCAAAAGAGAAGAAATAGAAAGAATCGATGGATTCTTCATTAGAATTCAAGAGGGTCACGAGCCTTGTGGCTGCCCTTGCCCTTTTCGCTATCTTTTTCATTCCACTTCCTACTCATGCTTCCCCTGCAGAAGCCCAAGCCCTCCTCAAGTGGAAGTCCGGTCTTAGTAACCATTTGGTTACTTCCCTCTCTTCGTGGACTCCCTCTCCTCATCATGCCACCAGTTCCAACTCGACCATGAGTCCATGTGCTTGGTATGGCATCTCCTGCAATCAGGCGGGGAGCATAATCGGGATAAATCTCACTAGTGCTTATGTTGAAGGTACGCTCGACGAATTCCCATTCTCATCTTTGTCTCATCTTACATACATGGACTTGGGTATAAATAGTCTCTCTGGCCATATTCCGCCTCAAATCGGTCTCTTGAGCAATCTCACCTATCTTGACCTCTCTATCAATCGGTTCATGGGGAATATACCCCCGGAGATCGGCCATCTAACCAAACTCAAGGTCTTGTACTTGGTTTCCAATGAGTTAAATGGATCCATTCCCCAAGAAATCGGACAATTGCATTTGCTCAATGAGGTCGCGCTATATTCGAACCAGTTGAATGGACCCATACCTTCCTCATTAGGTAATTTGAGCAAATTGGCTATATTGTATGTCTACAACAACTCCCTTTCTAGTTATATTCCTCCTGAAATGGGAAATATGGCAAATTTGGAACTGCTCCACATGGACACCAACTTCCTAACAGGACCGATTCCTTCCACTTTGGGGAACTTAACCAAATTGACACAGCTGAACCTATTTGCTAATGAGCTTATTGGTTCCATCCCACTGGAGCTAGGGAATTTGAATCGCCTTAATGAGTTGAGCCTTTATGAAAATTATCTCATAGGTTCAATCCCACCAACATTAGGCAATTTGACGGAGCTTACCTCGCTTTATCTCTACAGTAATAAGCTTTCTGGTCACATTCCTGGATCCTTAGGAGATCTAGTGAACTTGGAGGTGCTACACTTGGATTACAACCAATTAAGTGGCTCCTTACCAAAGAACTTGTGCCGAGGTAGGTTGCTCCAAAACCTTACAGTGAGTGGCAACAACTTAACAGGTTCTATCCCTAGAAGCTTGAGAAATTGCACAAGTTTAGTCAGATTAATCCTCCGTGGCAATCGACTTTCAGGACAATGGCCAGTAGAAGGTTTCTCAAAAACCTCATTGTTAAAAATTAGTTTGTCCGACAACAAATTTGAAGGTCCACTTCCACTTCCATCGCCATTCACAAATTACTATGATATCGCAAATAATAAAATAGTGGGGAAGATCTCTTCATCAATATGCAACGCCACCAACCTCAAAGTCCTCATCTTGTCTAATAATTCCTTAGTTGGTGGCCTACCCAAGTGCTTATCAAACTTGAGCATTGGTTTAGTGGTTTTGAACTTGCGAATGAATAGGCTTTCAGGCACAATCCCTCTAACATTGTCACGACGAAGTAGCTTGAGAACTCTTGACTTGAGTCAAAATCAATTTGAAGGAACATTGCCACAATCCCTTGTCAATTGTACAAGGCTGGAAGTTCTGGATTTAAGCAAGAATAAGATAGAGGATAAGTTCCCAGCATGGCTGGGAAAATTGCTAAGGCTAAAAGTTCTTATTTTGAGATCCAACAATTTTAAGGGTTTCTTAGATTTTCCAAGGGTAGCTCATCTCTTTCCCAAGTTGCACATTTTGGATCTCTCGAACAACAACTTCGTTGGTCCTTTACCAACCGATTTGATAGCAAAACTTCAAGGGATGATAAATGGAAAAAATGCACAAGAGCTGCAAGACAAATCATTGTACATGACGCAGGCACTTGGACTTGGAATGGGGTTCTATGAAGATTCCATCAATGTGATCATGAAAGGAAGGGAGATTCAGCTAGAGAGGATCTTGACCATCTTAACAACCATCGACTTATCACTCAACTCTTTTCAAGGGAACATCCCGAGTGTCATTGGAAATCTTCATTTTCTCAAAGGGCTCAATCTTTCCTACAACCACCTCATGGGTTCCATTCCTTCAACTCTTGGAAATTTGACTAACCTTGAATGGCTAGATTTATCTTCAAACAAGCTTAGTGGGAGGGTTCCTAGAGAACTGGGAGATTTGTCATTTCTTGGGTGTTTAGACCTCTCAAGGAACCAACTCGTAGGCCCCATACCTCAAGACAAGCAACTGAGCACATTCACAAGTGATTCATTTCATGGAAACCCAGGCTTATGTGGAACTCCATTACAAATCACTTGCCGCAGTGATGCTCAGCCTCCTCCAACATCACAATCGTTCTTCCAAGAGGATAGTACAAGAGAGCATGGTGGTGGTTTTGATAGCAAAGTGGTTGGCATAGGTTATGCATCTGGAATCGTCATTGGAATATCCATAGCATATATTTTATGTGAAACTGGAAGACCCAAATGGCTTGTGAGAGAAGTGAGAAGGATGGAGAGAAGAGCCAAATTGATGAAGAAGCCAAAGTGGAAGGCCATCAAATTTCATGGAGCCAGATGAAATTATTGGGAAGTGGTCACTTTGTATAAAGTGGAATGTAGGGCAGGAAATACAATTTTTGTTTGTTAGAATGCAATTTCCCATTTGGATGCTTGTTTTTATGATGCTGTCATCCTCTTCTTGAAGTGTGATTACTGAATCAGGCCGATTGAATAGATGGACAAAAAAGAGAACTTTCAAAAAACTCGCTTTGCATCAACACCCTATGTGTCCTTTCTTGTTTAGTGTGCACCATTCTTATTTCTCCATGGGAATGAAAGAGAGATGAAGAGCTGTCGAGGCCCATTTAGCCCGGGGATTTCGTGATTGAGTGTGCCATTGAAATATGTCAAGGATTTCTAAATTTGTCATTGTCCCATTGCAGATTTCTGTTGAAGTTGCATGCCGATATTAGAATGTTGACTTGCAGTCTTGCACCTATCATACTTGTCTACAATAGTGAACAGGGGTAATTAAGGTTCAAACGTCGAAGCACCTTCGAAGTTTAGATTCAAAATAATCTTATTGCAAAATCCTAGGGTCTCCTGGGCCAAAAAAAACTGAAAATTTTCAAGTTTGAGGATTTTTGAAGTTGCTGGTAATTTTTATATACTGTTCGCCAAAAAGTATAACCGCTAACTTGCTCATAAGTTGACTTGTCAATATGTTACCACCATCATAATGAATTTAGTAAGTAACTTCTTCTAAATTCTAGGTTTATTATCACCAAAATCCCAAATTAGTACATCCGTGCCACATTCAACCAAACTAATTTTTGCATCACAAAAATCCTCAAACCCCTACTCTTGTCGCATTTACCTCAAATTAATTTTTCATGTCATGAAAAAAATATAAAAATAGTACACTCATGCCACATTTACCTTAAATTAATTTTCAAGCCATATAAAATTATGGCTTTTAATAGATTCCCGAAACTTGACAGAGCTCTTAGGGAAAAAGTAATAGATTTTAGCAAATTTCCCGATCTAAAATTTTGGTGGCTAAATGTGGTATAAGTGTACTAATTTGGCAATTTGTAACATGAAAATTAGTTTGAGGTAAATGTGACATAAATATATTAGTTTGAAACTTTTTATGGCGCAAAAATTAGCTTAAAATAAATGTAACATGGGTATACCTACCGTGACCCTCCCAGCGAGGCGAAAACAGATTTAGAGATAATTGTTGAGTTGAGATCTTGGTTCTCAATTGACAGGAGTTCTTCCCAACCCTCACCTTGCGCAACATTTGGAAAATTACAATTAAAATAGATTTATCTATGAAGTCCAACCTAACAAGGAGTCACCACTAGCTTATTAGAGCGGCTAGGAGCCAAGTGAAGCATGGGAAATATGTTACTTTTAAGCAACTAGAGATCTAAGATCAGAGACTTGATTACAATAATTCTCTAACTAGTACCCTTTCGGTACCCTAACTTGATTGAATAGTTGCCTAAGTGATTCACACGATCCTTATCCATTTTATGACACTATGCCGCTAAATGATGTTCACATGCAAGTGCGTAATCAGAAGAAAGTAGACAATCACAACGAGTACAATTAGAATAAAGCATATAGAAGCAAATTTAATGAAATGTCAAGCAAAGAACATACATTGCCTTGTTATTAAGTCTGAGGACAGCACCTCCTATGACCAATGTTCAAATCAGATCGAATTTTTTCTAAGAGACGAACCTACCTAAATCTAAACTAAACTAAAATGCTATCACATGAATCCTATGCCTATGTTCTACAAGAACTACAAAATTAAGCCACCAATCACATCAATGCGCTTCAAAATCACGCCCAATCCATAGCCCACAGCAACGTTCAGGATGCAAGAAAGCCCCTTCCGCTCATGCAAATGATGTTTAACCATGCCAAATCGACTAGGAATGAATTTCATGCTCACGTGCATATGAAGACATCTAAATTATACTTAAACGGGACCAAAAATTTCGCATAACAAGCCTAGGTGTCTCCAGTCAGCAACATTCAAAGTGCACAATCCACAACTCATCTAAACAATCGACATAACAACATGCCAACATTGCCAAGAAATCGACATGCTAATATTTCAACATGAGCAACCAAAGTGACACCCGAACACAGGTTGACTAAATTAAAATTCACGCCCAAAAAAACAGAAGAACGTTCAGTACGAAGGCAGAAGCAACAACCCCGAGCTTCACATGAAAATTGCGCATAAGCATACTAAAACGACTAGAAAATTAACCACATATTGAGAAGCCATCAAGAGCAATCAGAATGATTATCAAACGACCTTGAGATTGACTCAAATCGCATTCCATGAGGAATGACCAGCAAGTATTCTTCAAAGCAGTCTGCAATTTAATCATAGAAAGGAAAACTAAACATGCTAAAAGTGATTAAAACCATGGACACATTAAGACTCAAATTCTAAGCAAGCAAAAATGACATCCGACCAGAGCTAAGTCTAGAACCAGCAGATTAAACACGACTCATATTCATCAAACAAGGCTAAGCCCAAATCCATTAACTAATGAAACCCAAAGTTCATCAACCCTAATTGAACCTATTCTTATTATTTTCTTTCCCATATTCATAACAAGACTCATGTCCTTGGCTATTACCTTCAATCATGGCTGTTTGCCAGACGTTACCCCATTTACTACGACTTGCCAAGATGGACTGTAACTAAGGTTATGAAGTAAGACAACCCATGTGGAGATAAGCTAGAACGATTTACGAAAGATCGATAATTGTGACATCAACTCCAGCCAAGCTCTCACCAGTAACCATCAGTCACAGGTGTTGGAACATAAAACACAAAAACAATGAACCCAGACTTCAGAAACAGATTCAAATATTGAGAAATCACTAGGATTCGGACGTCAATGACTTGAAGCCAGTTAAGATCATTCAATCTAGATCGCTTTACTTTCGGATTACACGAAAAATGCGGTTAGCTCGCACTAAATTCTCATAAACATTTCATCGAACAGGGGATGGGCGTCTCAACTGAATGATCTAGATACCACGACTCAATTCCATATTGATAACAAAACTGCTCAATAAGTTAGAAACACCTATAGAAACTCGTTTTCATAGATCTAAACGTAATCGGTACCAAAACTCTCCGACCCATATTTCATAGATCTTTCTCTCCCAACAGAGGTCGTTTCCCACCCAGAAAGAAAAAACCCTGCCTTCACCCGCCTTTCCTCAAAACCGATTCCGCCTCTCTGCGTTGGTCGCTCTCCCGAACGATTTCCTAGTAGTCATGGACAGAGGAATTGATTATCGCCTCCCCCTCCACCTTCTCCCCTGGCCTTGTCTGCGCGCTGTGCTCTTCTTCCTCACGTTTCAGAAGTGATGGATTGAGCTTTAAAGATTGAAGGTCAGGCTCCATGGCTCTTGGTTTTATTTGATAGAAAAGCTTATGATCCTCAAGAACAAATATGTTATTTTGAGGAATTTGATCTTTATTTAAGATTTCATATCTCTTTCACTATTTAGATCAAGGATATTGATAACAAGAAATAAGATGAAAAAACTATAAAAAAAAGTTATATTAAAATTCAAACTGGCGTAAAGTCTATTGTATTAGATTTAAAGTATGATAATTTTAATCATGTTAGTTGTAATTGACTTTTATCACTTGTTCGTGTATATAATAACCAAGTTAAAAAATAGGTCATAAGACAATATCAATATTAAAAAGCACACTAAAAATAAGTTATATCAATTTAATCTCTTCTTTACTAAATCCATTAAATTATCTTTACTACTTTTCGTAAATCGCCAATTTTTCCTCAATTTAAATGAATATTTGAGCTTTAGTCTTCACGTGAGTCTTGCAATTAAAAAACCCAATGCCTTATTTCTTACTTTGCAGTAAAAAGTATAGTTAATTTCATGTATATTGAGTGGATTCCATTTTCTAGGGAAAAATGGCATCTACAACAACATGACGGCCTATTGAATATATATGAAATAATTTAAAACTCAATTGACCATGAGATTGTGGGTAAAACGTTTAGGATTTGTTTTGCTCTTGTCCCAAAAAGTATTTTTGCTAATTCCTGCTGGATGAAGAGCTTATAAAGTTGTACTTAGTCCATCATCAGCTCTTTGATGACACATCCTAGATAGATGAGGAATGTGAACATGGCGCCTTAAGTAAGATGTTTGCGCATGACATCGTAAACTCCAGAGTCCTATGATCCTCCATAACAAGTACGTTATCAATGTGGTATTGCTAATTTCTTTCAGCTATTTTCTATTATGCCACTGAGTTGTTGGTTTCTAGATTCTGCTTTTTGGTCATTTAAGCTCCGAACCGGGCTATTAGGTGACATCCAAGCTTGTTGCACCTTGTTCTTCGTTCGTAGTAAATTAAATAAAATTTCCCCTGACGTGCCATTAAGTAGTGGTGGTTGTATCTTGTAGAATTGGACGTGATTCCCTCTCATGCTCTCCCGCAACTGACAGTAAGATGGATTTTCAGGTACAGAGACCGCAATCACAGGAGGAGAAGTCGCAGCAGAAACAGGGGACGATATGATTGCGACGAGTGCAGAGACAGGGAAAGGAGTTACCGTCACCGGAGCAGGAGCTACAGCACAAGTCCAGATCGTCGCGGAGATCGAAGGGCACCCAAGTATGATGACGAGGACTGAAGTCAGAGTGGATCATACACGAGGTGATGGCCCTCCCCATTTCCCCTCTGTGCTTCTTCTGATTGTTGAGAATTTTTAGATGATTGGAGACTTTTTTCCCTCATTTTCAGTTCGGGCCCCCGCGCGAAGCTGAATATGAGAGGAGTTCGTCTCCAAATCAGAGACCTTCTACACTCGAGAGTCCTGATGGACGAAATGGTGAAAGAGCTTCTCAGCTCCACAGCCTGCCGATTCCCCTACTGCATCTGCACAAGGTCCATCCTGTACTCTTCGTTTGCCATTTTTTGGTCATGATCCAGTAGCCATCCCCAAAGGTGATCTGCTAAGAGGGCCGTCTGGTTCTTCTATTTTCATACAGCTGTAGGTGTTCCACTATGGCGCCCTCTTACTTTTGGCAATTTTTTTTGGGCGTCGACGAAGTTCCCTGAAAATGGGTTCGATTCGTTGGCCTCACATTCGGCTGATGCATTACTTGGGGGATTCTAACATGTGATGGTGATGAAAAGTCACGGCATTAGTGATCTTGTAAAAAGATAGAGCGCGATTGATCTTATTAAGTGTTTAGACTCCCCAACCTCCCGTTACTTTGGTAAAAAATTGTATATGACAATAATGAAAGCTCACTATTCTTCCAAAAAAATTGTCCAAAATGTCCTGGACCTATTATTCGGCGACCAATTTAGTCCTAAACTCTTCAATTTTGTCAATTTAGTCTTAGATCTTTTGACAATTTGCCGATCATAGCAAGGGCCACAATGCCGTCGCCTCACTAAATCTGGCAAGTTATCAAAAGGTTAAAGATTGAATTGATGAGTTGTCAAAAGATTTAAGATTAAATTGACAAAATTAAAAAGTTTAGGGTCGAATTGGTCACTGTACAAGATTTTGGACTTTTTGGATAATTTTCCCCGATTATTCCAAGTTAGAGATACCTTGCAAAGCCTTAGTTTTATCCAACGAAGTAAATACCGGCCTTTTAAGAATAGGTAAACGGGATTAGCTCATTAGCATGTGGAGCCCATACACATTTATGTTCTATTTGGATTTGAGTATGATCCCTTAATTTTTTTTTTTTTTTTGACCGAGGAACCGCCGAAAACTCCCTTATGGAGTCACACTGCCCTCCAATGCCCGGTGGCACCGTCGAACATTGTCGCAAACCACTATTTAGACGTAAACCTTAGGGAAGATTAGCACAGGACCCCACCACCATGGCCCCCCACTTAAGACGTGTATTGACAACGCAGGAATTCGAACTCTCGACCTCAGCGATGAAGGAGAGAACGCCAACCAACGCAGCTGTCCACCGGTGGGTCGAGTACGATCCTTTCATAAGGAAAGAAGCAACTAAAAAACTAGAGCGCCTTTGTCATTAACAAAATCAAGAATAGACCCTAAGAAAATTAGGGCTACACCACACCGCGTTTATTATTATATAATTATTGATTATGGTTCTCTCTACCGTTCTCTCTACCCTTCTAAGAACGATAATCTCTTAGATTTATTTGGTGCTATTCTCACTAAAGGGTCAGGTCAAGTTTGGGTCGATTGAAATTAGGTCTGATTCAAATTAACCAATTTAACTAACATTAACTCATATTTTTGTAATACAATTTCGGCAACCCATACTCAATCCCTCGGACCCAAGTCATATCCAACTCAACCCACGCTTCAATTCATAGCAGTTTACCCCATTTAAATAACTGACGTTGATTGTGTTTTTTTTTTCTTTTTCTTTATTTTTGCAGTCATTAGATTTTGTTAATCAAGCAATGCAATGCTACCTACTATTTAATATATTACGAAAATGATAAACGCAATAAACTAAAGTGAAAAAGAATCGCAAAGCTTATAAATAGAGGAAAATAAGCTCTTATTATGAGTAGAATTCGATGAAAAAATTTGATATAATCAAGATTACTTCCAGAACATAATCAAACGAAAATATATCATTATCCAGTGCAACATGCGGGAATATCTCCATTGGAACTATCGAGCATTTCAAAATTCCCAACTAATCACGTTATCATATGTCAAAAATGGCTCAAACAAGCGGGCCCCAAATGATGTTGGATTTTCATTGCCAATCTTCCTGTTTGATTAACATGGGTCGCGGGTAAGTACAATTTAGACTCACTAAAACACTTCTTATTAGACTTTTTTATTTTAATACCATAACAACCCATTCTTCAAATTTTAGCTAACCGAACTCGGCCATTAAAGAGCGGTGCTTTGATCCATTTTGACATTTGTCCCTGTACTTACACACAATCATCAATTTTATTGAATACATGGATTTTTTTTTTTTGGAATAAGAGCATTAAAATTTCTAAAACTTATTACGAGAGTACAATTGAAATTTACAAATTTTCAAAAATACAATCAAATCTTAAAGTTATTATATTAGTCTAATCAAGTCCTTCCGTTGATTCTACTTGTTAAAATTTTTAGGACTCAATTACATTTTCGTGATAAATTTTAAAATTCATTTGTATTTTCTGATAAGTTATAGAAATTAAATTGCACTATTTTAATAAATTTTAAAATCTCCAGTGCATTTATTCCTATTTTATTTTGGCCGTGCTTTCGGTGCCATTTGGCTAAATCATCGGCTGTCATTTCTGCAAGACGGGATAAACTGGGGCAAGATTTGACTTCGTTAATGCCGAGTGAGTAGACTTCCCTTACGAACGCTTGGAGTTGCATAATGTGTGGCACAAATTACGATTTGATCCTGTGGAAAGTTAAGTGTTCACACTCCTCACACGTCACGAAAGACCTTGACTTGTACAGCACTTTCCTAAAAGACATCTCTATCAAAGTCTCTAGATTTCATTTAATGAGTGGGACTCAATTCCGAAATGGAAACTCACCAAGCCAGAAAAGTCACCAATCAAGACTTCAAAGTAAAAAAATTCCTAAGTATTCAAGGAACCAAAAATTCGTCCAGTTTGCTTTCAAATACTGCCTATAACCTTTTTGAGCATCGCTTTGCGCATCAGGAAAAGAAAAACCAATTATCATAACCAAAGGAGGAGGAGGAGAAGAAAAGATGGACTCTTCATTAGAATTTAAGACGGTCATTAGCCTAGTGGCTGCCCTTGCCCTTTTCCCTACCTTTATCATTCCACTTCCTGCAGATGCTTCTCCTGAGGAAGCCTCAGCCCTCCTCAAGTGGAGGTCCATTCTTGGCCTCCATTCGGTTTCTTCTCTCCCTTTCTGGACTCCCTCTCTTTGTAAGGCCACCCATTCCAATTTGATGGTGAGTCCATTTACTTGGTATGGCATCTCTTGCAATCAAGTCGGGAGCATGATCAAGATAAATCTCATCAGAGCTAATGTTAAAGGTTCGCTTGACAAATTCCCATTCTCATCTTTGTCTCACTTCATGTACATGAACTTGAGTGTAAATAGTCTCTCTAGCCACATTCCGCCTCAAATCAGTCTTTTGAGGAACCTCACTTATCTCGACCTCTCTATCAATCGGTTCTTGGGGGTAATACCACCAGATATCGGCCGTCTAATGAAATTGGAGGTCCTACACTTGGCTTTCAATGAGTTAAATGGCTATATTCCTTTAAAAATTGGGCAACTACATTTGCTCAGTGAGGTCGCGTTGTGTAGCCTTTAGGCGTATTTCCTTCCTAGTCGGAATTTAGGGGGTGAACTTGCTGAGACGTCGTCTCACCCCGTTGTGAGATAACATTTACAGGTCCTTAGATCACTATACCTCCTGAGCATTTTGGCCAACCGAAGAAGGTCACCGAATAACACTCTCAAATTCCCCTCCTTGGGAGCCAAGGAGCCTGGGTTTACGAACTTGTGAGATCCACTATTTGGGTTGATGCGAATCTATCCCGGAAGGTGCCCCATCAATTCAGATCATGGTATTATTACGGGCGAGATAGACCCAGAGAAGGCCCTCTTACGAAGTCTGAGATTCCTATGTCAGTGTTGGAGATTGCTTTTGGCAGGGGCACGACTGACCCTCCTAGTGGTTTAGTGGTAGACCCGAATCTTTCGGATCCAGAGTCCCCGGAGTATTCAGTGGAAGACTCGAATGCTTAGAGGATCTGTAGCCCTCTATCCCCCTTTTTGTAGACCTTCTATATATCGGCTAATATTGTATATGACTTAGTTTGGTATGTATATAAGTGTGCTATGATTTGAAAAATTTGTGGCTCTGCTTCTCTATCCCATCTTTTTGTTGTTTGGGGATTTATTTATTCGCTTCCGCATGTGCATTAAAATGAATGGGTCGCCGACGCGTCTTGGGACGTCGCAATTTAATAGACCACCGAGGGATGGGCATGCACTCGGAGGATCGGGGTGTGACGGTAGTGGACCTAGATCACAAGTAGGAGGGTTTGGGGTAAGGTTAGTTTAGTAGCTCTTTTTGAATCTTGACCACCTGTATATAACCTTGTAGGGCTGACCTAGTTTGTTTATAAAATATGTTTTGTTTAAATTGATTGTCCTGCTTTTCTATCCCATATTGATTGTTGTCTGGAGATTGTTATTTCGCTTCCGCATGTGTATAAATCAATTGGGTTGGCGACGTGTCCTGGGAACGTCACAATTTGATCGACTACCGAGGGATGTGCGTGTGCTCGAGGTTCGGGGCGTGACAGTGTATGCCTACAACAACTCTCTTTCTGGTTCTATACCTCCTGAAATGGGAAATATGATAAATTTGGAAGTGCTCCACATGGATACCAACTTCCTGACAAGACTAATTCCTTCCACTCTAGGGAACTTAACCAAATTGAGAGAGCTGCACCTATTTTCCAATAAGCTTAACGATTCTATCCCTTTAGAGCTAGGGAATTCGAACCTTCTTATCTTGTTGAGTCTTTACAATAATAATCTTACTGGTTCAATCCCGCTGATATTAGGCAATTTGACGGAGCTTACCCTTCTTTACCTCTATGATAACTAGTTTTTGGGTCACATTCCTAACGAGATAGGAAATCTTCGCGTTATGCATGGCTTAAACCTAAGTGGAAATCAAGTCACTAGCCCAATTCCTTCATCTTTGGGTGACTTGACCAGCCTAGTTTATTTGGGCCTCCACCTCAATTAGCTTTCTGGTTTGATTCCTAGATCTGTAGGGGATCTAATGAACTTGGAGGTGCTGCCACTAAGCTTCAAAAATCTTTCTGGTAGCATTCCTAATGACTTAGGAAAAATTCAAATTATGGACCTATTGCATCTAAGTGCAAATCAGTTCACCGGTCCAATTCCTTTTTCTTTCGGTAATTTGACTAACCTAGTCTATTGACGCCTCAGCGAGAATCAACTTTCGAGGAATATATCTTTATTGATTTGCAATGCCACCAACCTTTCACTCCTCATCTTGTCTAATAATTAGCTTATCATACTTGAGCAGTGGTTTATCTATTTTAAACTTGCGAATGAATAGTCTTTCGGGCACGATCCCTCGAACATCTTCACTACGAAGTAGCTTGAGAACTCTTGATTTGAGTCAAAATATATTTGAAGGCACATTGCCACAATCCTTTGTCAATTCCAAAAACTTGGAAGTCCTAGATTTGAGCAACAATAAGATAGTGGGTAAGTTCCCAACATGGTTGGGAAGACTGTTAGACCTAAAAGTCCTTACTCTGAGGTCCAACAATTTTAAATGTATTTTAAATTTTCCAAGGGTAGATCATTTCTTTCCTAAGTTACACATTTTGGATCTCTCAAATAACGACTTTGCTGGTCCTTTACTAGCTAATTTGATAGCAAAACTTGAAGGGATGATGAATGGACAAAGTGGGCAAGAGCCACAAAACAAATCATTATACATGAGGCAGGAAGCTAGAATGTGATTCTATGAAGCTTTCTATGAACATGATCATGAAAGGAAAGGAGATTCGCTAGATAGGATCTTGAACATCTTCACAAGCATTGACTTATCACTCATCTCTTTTCAAGGGAACATCCCAAGTGTTATTGGAAATCTTCATTTTCTCATAGGGCTCAACCTTTCCCACAACTGTCTCATGGGTTCCATTTCTTCAACCCTTGGAAATTTGATTAACCTTGAATGGCTAGATTTATCTTCAAACAAGCTTAGTGGGAGAGTTCCTAGAGAACTGGGCGATTTGTCATTCCTTGAGTATTTAGACCTCTCAAAGAATGAACTCACATGCCCCATACCTCAAGACAAGCAATTGAGCACATTCACAAGCAATTCATTTCGTGGAAACCTAAGCTTATGTGGAACACCATTACAAAAAACGCATGCCCTGGTGATGCTTAGCCTCCACCACCATCATTCTTCCAAGAGGATAATTCAAGACAGCATGGTAGCAAGTTTGATAGGAAAGCAGTCAAGATAGGCTATACATTTGGAATCATAATTGGAATCTCCATAGCGCATGTTACATGTGAAACTGGAAGACCCAAATGGTTGGCATAAAAAATAATAAGGATGGACAAAAGAGGAGCCAAATGGATGAAGAAGCCAAAGTAGAAGGCCATCAAATTTCATGGGGGCCAATGAAATTGGTGGGAAGTGGTCCCTTTGAACTATGTGCAATGTAGATCAAGGAAGACAATTTTTGTCAGATTAAAATGCAATTCGGCATATGGATGCTCATTTATATTCTGTTATCATCTTCTTTAAGCGTGATGTATGAATTGGGTTGATTGACTAGATGAACATGCTCGCTTTGCAACTCCTATATGTCCTTTTTCTTGTTAGCGTACGCCATTCTTATTTGTCCATGGGAACGAAGATCAAGAGCTGTCAAAGCTCATTTGGGCAAGGTTTACATAATTTTTATTTATTCATACATGATTGAATGTGCTGTTTAATGTCCTTAAGGATCACTAAATCTGTCATTGTCCCACTCCAAATTTTTGTTGAAGTTGCAGGTCGATATTAGATCTTTGACTTGCAGTCCTACCTATCACACTTGTTTGCAATAGTAAACTGGAGTCCTAAAGGTTCAAACCTCAAAGCATATTCGAAAATTAGATTCAAAGAATCTTATTGTAAAATTCTAGGGCCTCCTAGGCATGAGTATATTAGTTTAAAACTTTTTTGTGACATGAAATTAGTTTAGGGAAAATACAACATGGGTGTACCTATCGTGACCCTTGTGGCAAGGCGAAGAGGAGAAGATGAGTTTAGAGGTGATGTCGAGTTGAAAACTAAAGATCTTCAGTTGGTTCAAGTTTTCCAAAGCCCTTATCTCAAGTGCCATTGGAAAATTAAAATTGAAATAGATCTATCTATGAAATTGGGAGTCGCTACTAGCCTATTGAAGCCGTCTAGTAGCCAAGTGAAAAATAGAGGGTACCTCACTTTTATGCAACTAGAGATATGAGATCAAGTACTTGTTTACAATAGTTCTTTAACTGGTGCCCTTTTGATATGCTAACTGCTGTTGGCTAACGGTATTACCTACAAGGGATGAATAGGTAATCTCAATAAACTTCACAAATATTGCAGTATTAAATCTATCAAATTTGATACAAGCTTAATTGGGTGAACAAAGTCTTAATATAAGCACTAGGGATGAGCGGTTCTAGGTTTCGTGCAGATTTCATATGAAACCTGGAACCTACCCATTAGAACAGATTCTTTAATTTTCGGAACCTAGAACCTATCTCATATAATTTAGAACTTGGAACCTAACCTATTACAGGTTCCCGGATCGATTCCCGTGTCTACTCAGGTTCCACTTAGGTTATTAATTGAACAATCGCAGTGAATTAAAACCCTTAATGACTATCACTTGTTGCTAAGTCTTAGTCATAAAATAGAAGCTCAAACTAGTACTTCTAGATTACACACTCATCATTGAATAGCATGGAATATCGCATGATTGTGCGAAAATATGAACCAAGAAACACGTTAAAACTAATTCTAGGTTCTAAGTTAGAGGTTCAAGATTCCGCTAACTAAGAACCTGGAACCTACCCATCAAAATAGATTCTTCATCTTTTAGAATCTGGAATGAGCCTTGCATATCTTGGAATTTGGAACCTATGGGTTGCCATCGGTCTGGTTCTCAGACAGTTTGTATCTAGTCTTAATCGAACGAGGGTCCTTGGAGTAAAAAAAAAGTATCCATGTCAAGAAAAATTTTGGTGATTGGGGATTTTTTGTGACACAAATTAATTATGAGTAGATGTGGTACTAATGTACCAATTTGGCAATTTTTGCAACACGAAAATTAATTTGGGTTAAATGTGGCACCGATATATCAGTGTGCATTTTTTGTGACACAAAAATTAATTTAGGATAAATGTGACACGAGTGTACCTGTAACGACCCTCCTGAATGTCAAGTTGAAAACCAGCAGTCCTTAATCGGCGCAAACTCGGGTTCTCCTAAACCCTTACTTTGCGACATTGGAAAATTACAATTCAAATAGGTCTATCAATGAAATCCAACCTAACAAAGGGCCGCCACTAGACTATTGAGGCCGGCTAAGAGCCGAGTGAGCATGGAAGGTATCTTACTTTTACGCAACCAGAGTTCTAAAATTCGGGACTAGATCCACACGATCCTTACCCTATGCCGCTAAAAGATATCCATGGGTGAGTGTGCAATTAGAAGGAAGTACATAATCACAACCAATACAATAGAATAAAGTATATGGAAGTAAATTCAATGAAGTGTTAGACAAATGCACGGTCTTGTTATTAAACCCTGGGACAGTAGTAACACCCACGAGCCATGTTCAAATCAAATCCAATTTTTCCTAAGAGACTAATCTATCTAAATCTAAACTAAACTAGAATGCTATGACATGAATCCTATGCCTACGTGGGCTCAAGAACTACGAAATTAAGCCACCAATCACAACAATACACCCAATCCACAGCTCATATCAACGTTCTATATTCAAATAAGCCCATTCCGCTCATACGAATGATGTTCAACCATGACAAATGTGTGTCGCCCCGAACCCCTGAGTGTGCGAACATCCCTCAATGGTCGATTAGTTGTGACATCCCAATATGCATCGTCGACTCATTATTTTTATCTTTCAATTAAACACAAGCGGAAGCATTTGATATAAACAACACTCAGTCAATCACAACAAATAGGGATAGCATGGAAAACACCACAACATCAAATCAAACACTTCAATTACAAATTTACTGTTGACCCTAGGAAGTTTAGTGATTACAAGCCCTTACACCGGCAACTTCCAACCAACCACAAAAACCAACAGTGGGTTAGGGTTAACCTAAATTTCACTAACGCTAGGCCAATCTCTCTTCTCCAAAAGGACCCTGAACCGAGCATGACGGTTTTCCATACTACGGGCCTGAAAAATATTAAACAACAATGGGATGAGATATAAATATCTCAACGAGTTAACGACCTAAGCCTCAACTAGAATGCTAATTCATCTCGAAGGCAGCCTAAATATGCAATGTTATATCGATGGCAAATCAATAGCAAAGCAACCCTTGCTTTGCCTTAATATTAAACATGGTCAGGCAACCAACCCCAAAGACAAATATTAAAGCTGTCAAGTAACCCATAGGCATCCTTACCTTGCCTTGGCGCATCCTGCACATTAGTTAATCACATATGCCAATATCAATGCATTAAGCATAACTATTACTCAGAACACATTCTATAATATCGATGCATATTGCCAACACACGTGTTTCAATTATTACGATCCCTCGGGCCACGGCCACCACAAGGATTGGCGGTCTTCCGACATGACTGGGTATTGTCCCACCCCATCGGGCACGGCAACGTCTAGAACCCCCGCCCAGATAGCATTCCATAAAGGAGTATCGGTCCGGCCTAAACCACGAATCGACATCTGGACCCTCGCCGAGCATCCGATAAACATCAGGCATCACCCCCAAACTCTCATTGGGTGATGGGTTCAATTAAGTGACTACTCAAGCACGCCAACACTCAAGCCAATTTTATCTGCTGTCAATTAGCCAATTTTATCTCCCGTTAGTGATTGGACATTTTTTGTGATGCAAATTAATTATGAGTAGATGTGGTACTAATGTACCAATTTGGCAATTTTTGTAACACGAAAATTGATTTGGGTTAAATGTGGCACCGATATATTAGTTTGCATTTCTGTGACACGAAAATTAATTTAGGATAAATATGACACGAGTGTACCTATAACGACCCTCCTAAAGGTAATGTCAAGTTGAAAATCGGCAGTCCTTAATCGGCACGGAATCAGGTTCTCCTAAACCCTTACTTCGCGTGGCATTGGAAAATTACAATTCGAATAGGTCCATCAATGAAATCCAACCTAACTAGGGGTCGCCACTAGACTATTGAGGCCGGCTAAGAGTTGAGTGAGCATGGAAGGTATCTTACTTTTACGCAACCAGAGTTCTAAAATTGGGGGCTCGATCCACACAATCCTCACCCTATGCCACTAAAAGATATCCATGGGTGAGTGTGCAATTAGAAGGAAGTACATAATCACAACCAATACAATAGAATAAAGTATATGGAAGTAAATTCAATGAAGTGTTAGACAAATACACGATCTTGTTATTAAACCCTAGGACAGTAGTAACGCCCACGAGCCATGTTCAAATCAAATCCAATTTTTCCTAAGAGACTACTCTACCTAAATCTAAACTAAACTAGAATTCTATGACATGAATCTTATGCCTATGTGGGCTCAAGAACTACGAAATTAAGCCACCAATCACAACAATACACCCAATCCACAGCTCAGATCAACGTTCTGTATGCAAATAAGCCCATTCCGCTCATACGAATGATGTTCAACCATGACAAATGCTTACGTGCCTTCGTAGAAATCTAAATTATACTCAAATGGGACCAAAAGTTTCGCATAACAAGCCCAGGCACCTTTAATCAGCAACGTTAAGAGTGCAGAACCCACAACTCATCTAAACAATCAACATAAAAACATGCCAACATTGCCAGGAAATCGACAGGCTAATGTTTCAACATGAGCAATCACAGCAACACCTGAACGGGGCTCGACTCAATTAAAATTCACGCCCAAAAAAACAGAAGTGACCCGCAACGTTCATTACCCATGCAGAAGCAACAACCCTGAGTTTCACATGAAAATAGCGCCTAAGCAACGGAAACGACAAAAAAAAATTAACCAAATATTAACATGCCATCTAGAGCAATCAGAATGATCATCAAATGACCTTGAGATTCACTCAAATCCCACTCCATGAGGAATGACCAGCAAGCAGTCATCGAGCGCAGTCCACAATTTATTTTTATAGGTTCCCTCCTGGCCTTATTAAAATCAAAGTGCAAACTTTGTGAGTAATCCTTACCATCCCTCGTTGGTTGTTCGCAAGTAATCAAAGCAATCGATCAAGTTGATGGAGAGAACTGATTCTACAGAGGAGTTAATGCTGTTAACAATGATGTGAGAAGCTTGTTTACGCATCTTGTGGCTTATGGAGAATAACTATACATTTTTAAAGATACAAATCATAATATATTAACATTTAAATGACATTAGAGGCAATTACTTTTAATGAATTGGGGTGTTATATATTAAATTTTTTCACGCTAATCCAATGTCAAGAAATAGAGTTGCATCCCAAAAGCTGAAATTCTGCAGCTGAATTTGAATGGTAAAACCAGTCACTCATGCACATTGTAAATTTGACTCATTAGTCTTCAGTTAGTGGATAGGAATTTCCTACCTTTTCTTTAGATCTAAGCAGCTAAGTTTGGAAGTGCAATTTCCTGGAAAATGATGGAAGTGCAGTTACGTTATGGTTGCTCAACCCGGCTGAGCAACCGGTCCTTAGTTTTATTACTTTGGAGAAAGAGTAACTGGATAATTTGGACCATAACTAAGGGATACAACACATCAGTCTAATCAATCATTGAGTGACGGAATTGATCAGGAAAATCAACTGACTAATAAAACAATTTGATGATTGAAGGGCCAAATTTAGGGTTTTGAGTTGAAGTCGGATGTTTCCTCAATTTAAATGAAATTGAGGTTCTGAGTCTCGTAATTTCAAAATCCAGTGTTATAGTAAAATATCATAGTTAAGTTAATATAAAATTGAGTGGGTTCTATTTTCCCGTGAAAAGATGGTGTGAGATGTAAGATTAGAATTGATTGAGCATTTGCCAAAAGATTCGGAACTCAATCGATCAGCTGGGCAATGGGTTAAATGTTGAGGACTTGGTTTGCACTTTTCCAAAATCTATTTTTATAAATTTGTGCTGGATGAAGAGCTTATGAACTTGGACTTACTCCATCAGCACTTGATGATGCATCCTAGCAGGATTGTGACTGTGCCGCCTTTAACTAAGATGTTCATACATGAAATTGTATACTCCTGTGACATCCTTTTAACGAGTAAGTTGTCAATGTGGTGTTGCTAGGCTAGTTCCCATTATGCCATTGAGTTGTTGGTTTCTAGATTCCGCTTTTTTGTCATTTGAGCTTTGAGACGACAGTTCAGATATTAGGTGACATTCAAGCTTGTTGCACCTTGTTCTTTTGTGCGTAGTGAAATGAAAAAATAAATAAAAAAAATAAAATATCCATTGATGTGACAGCAAGTAGCGGTTAACCCTTAACCATCTTAATGAGTACTTGCGTCTTGCAGAGTTGCAAGTAATTTTACTCTCATTCCCTACTGCAACTGATGGTAAAATGGATTTCCAGGTACAGAGATGAATATAGAGACCGTGATTACGGGAGAAGTCGCAGTGGAAGCAGGGGACGATATGACGGCGACAGGTACAGATACAGGGAAAGGAGTTACCGTCACCAAAGTAAAAGCTATAGCGCGAGTCCTGATTGTCGCAGAGACGGAAGGGCATCCAAGTATGATGATGAGGACCGAAGTCTGAGTGGATCATACACAAGGTGAGGGCCCTCCTTATTTCCCTTTAATACTTCTTTTGGTCAACTCTTGTCGAGAATTTTATCTGATTGGAGTTCCCCAATTTTCAGTTCATCCTGGAGTCCTCATAAAGCTGAATTTGAGAGGAGTCGTCGCTCTTCAAATCAGAGACCTTCTGCACTTGAAAGTCCGGATGTACGAAATGGTGAAAGAGATTCTCAGCTCCACAGAGATGTGCCCGGTGGACGTCCTGCCGATTCCCCCAATGCATTGTTAAAGATGAAGCCAAATATTTGTTTTTAGGGGCTTTTTTGTCTTTTCTATTAGATTTGCTTTTAGGTTAAAAGTGATACTTTTATATTAGCGATGGCAAGACCCTAGCCATCAAGACGCTGAAAAAGAAAATAGAGAGACAAGAAAAAGAGAGAAGAAAAAAGTGAGTTTTTTCTTTATGAGGGTTCTCAATCTCTTTGTTCCCTGTCTTGAGAAGATCATCGTTGTATTCCAACTTTTTCCGAAGTCTAGTGGATTCATAGAGTGCCTCTGTGGGGAGACGTAGCCCAAGTTTGGGTGAACTTCGATAACAAATTTGCTGGCGTGTTCTTCCGATTCTGTTATTTTATTATTATATTCTGCCTGGTGAATTATTTGCGAGCGTTATTTTTCTGGAATCAACGTGCGATTTCGTAACAACTGGTATCAAAGCCTGGGTTGGCTAATCGAGAACATCGAGGGTTTTCGGTGACGTTCGATTGAAAGCAAACAGGATGGTAGAAGATAAAATCAGAATCGATAAGTTCAATGGAGAGGATTTCGGATGGTGGAAACTACAAATAGAGGATTACCTTTATCAAAAAGATCTCTATGCACCACTTGAGGGTTGGAAACCTGAGATGGCGGAAGTGGATCCAACAACAGAAGCCGGATGGAAAATTCTTGATCAAAAGGCATTAGGTGCGATTCGTCTAGAGTTGACGAAAAAGACAGGGTACCACATCACGAGAGCAAAAACTGCAAAATAAGCCATGGATATTCTAACGAATATTTATGAGAAGCCATCCACATCAAATCAGGTATTTTTGCTGAAGAAACTGGTTAATATGAAGTTATCTGATAGAGGTTCTATGGCAGAGCATATTAATAGTTTCACGCAGGTCACGGGTCAATTGGAATTTGTAGGCATAAATTTAGATATGAAGCTTCAAGCTTTATTATTTTTATGTTCTCTTCCAGAAAGCTACAATACCACAGTGTATGGAATTTCGAGCACCATGAAGGATGATTTAACTTTTGATGATGCTGTGAGTAGTATCATGGATGAAGAGATGCAAAGGAAAGTCTCAGGTGGAGATAATTTTTCTGCATCTACATCTTCAACAGCACTCGCAGTGGAGAACCGTGGAAGAAGTAAAAGTAAAGGAAAATTCAGCGGGCGTGGGAGATCACAATCAAGGGGTGGGAGACAGGTTGCAAATGATGAGTATTGGTTTTGTCACAAAACCGGACACCGGAGGTTTCAGTGTGAAGCCTACAAAAAGAAGCAGCAAGATGAGAATCAAGGTGCTAATGTGGTTAGCGATGAATCTTTGCTAGATAATTTGTGTTTGTCTACAGGGTTTGACTTGACAACAGATAAATGGTTTATTGATTCTGGTGCTTCTTTTCATTGCACCTTGCAAAGAAACATATTTGATGATTATGCCAGTGGAGATTTTGGACAAGTGGTTATGGGAAACGGCCACATGTGTTCCATTGTTGGGAAAGGAATTGTGATTGTGAACATCTCAGGTGGAAGACGTCTAGTTTTGCGTGAAACTAGACATATTCCAGAATTAAAGAAAAATCTGATTTCAACCAGTAAACTTGACGAAGAAGGTTTGGTAATAATCTTTGGATGCGGAGAGTGGAAGATAACCTCAGGGGCAAGAGTAGTAGCAAAGGGAAATCGTACAGGTACACTTTACATTCTCCAAGGAGACAATATTAGTGATATTGTTGCAACTACAATGGCTACAGGAAATTTGTCTACTCTTTGGCATTATCGTTTGGGACATATTGGTGAAAAAGGTGTAAAGCAGTTACACTCAAAGAAATTACTTCAGGGTTTACAAAAAGTTGAGTTAGATTTTTGTGAGAGTTGCAATTATAGAAAACAGAAGGCTGTTAGCTTTCAATTGAATGGGCGACAAAATAAAGGCCAGAAGCTAGAGTTGGTTCATACTGATGTATGGGGACCTGTTCAAGAACTCTCTTATGGTGGTAAGAGATATTTTGTCACATTCATTGATGATGCAACAAGGAAGACTTGGGTCTATGCTCTTAGAGAAAAATCAGAAGTTTTTGGGATGTTCAGAATGTGGAAAACCATGGTAGAAAAAGAGACAGGTTATCAGATTAAAGCCCTGAAGTCTGATAATGGTGGTGAATACACAAGTAAAGAATTTGCAGATTATTTGAGTCGAGAAGGCATACACGGGTTAAAGACTATTCCTAGAACTCCTCAAGAGAACGGTGTAGCTGAAAGGATGAACAAGACTATTCTAGAACGTGCGAAATGCATGAGACTACACGCGGGTCTCCCGCTACACTTATGGGCTGCCACAGTTGATGCAACTGTTTATCTTATCAATAGAAGTCCATCTAGTGCGTTGGATGGAGAAATACCACAAGAACGGTGGTCAGGTAAAAAGATTAATTATTCTCATCTAAAGGTGTTTGGTTGTATTGCATATGCTTTGATTGACAGGGAGGATAGAAAAAAGCTTGTTGCTAAGTCCCAGAAGTGCGTCTTTATCGGATACCATGGTGACGAGTATGGCTATAGGCTTTGGGATTATGAGAATAACAAAGTCATCCGCAGTCGCAATGTGGTATTCCATGAAGAAAAGATGTACAAAGATCGTCAGACAGAGCATGAGAATGTAGTAGAACCAGAGTATGTTGAATTAGACACAATGCCCGTGAAGATGTTTCAAGTATATCAAAGTGCACTTGAAAGAGAGGTTCAAGATGAGCCTATTATCAGTGAAGAGGTAGTTCAAGAGGAACGCAGTGATTCAGAGCAGACTAACAACCTTGAAGTACATGTATTGAGGAGGTCTACACGTGTGAGAAAGCCAAAGGTAATTTTTGATCCATCAGCTAATATTGTTCTGAGCCATGTCTTATATACAGATTCAGGAGAACCGGAGACTTATGATGAGGCAAAGGCAGACACGTCTCACTTGCAGTGGGAGTGTGCTATGAAAGACGAGATGAGCTCGTTAATTCAGAACAAAACTTGGGAGTTGACCAAGTTGCCCACAGGTAAAAAAGCTTTATTAAACAAATGGGTGTACAGGATTAAGAATGATGCAGATGGTAGTATTAAATACAAGGCGAGACTTGTAGTCAAGGGCTTTTCTCAAAAAGAAGGGATTGACTACTCTGAGATATTTTCACCTATAGTGAAAATGACATCAATTAGAGTTCTGCTGAGTATAGTTGCAGTGGAAGATCTTCATCTTGAGCAGTTAGACGTAAAAACAGCATTTTTACACGGTGACTTAGATGAAGAATTATATATGGCACAACCTAAGGGTTTTGAAGTCAAAGGTAAGGAGCACATGGTATGTCGCTTGAAGAAAAGCTTGTATGGCTTGAAACAAGCTCCGTGGCAATGGTATCTAAAATTTGATGGTTTCATGCAAGAAAAAGGATTTGCACAATGTGAGTCTGATCACCGTGTTTATTTTTGCAAGTATGATGATGGTGACATTGTGTATCTCTCTTTATATGTGGATGACATGCTAGTGGCTAGTTCCAATATGAAGAGAATCGTAGAAGTGAATAAGATGTTATCATCACAGTTTGCTATGAAAGACTTGGGAGAGGCCAAGAATATTTTAGGCATGAAAATCATCAGGGATAGGAAAAATAAAAAATTATGGTTGTCGCAAGAAGACTATGTGAACAAGGTGTTCAAGAGATTTAACATGGACAAAGCAAAACCGGTTATGACTCCTCTAGCTAGTCACTTCAAACTTTCCAAGGATATGTGTCCAAGCGCTCAGGCTTTGAAAGATGAGATGGCGGTAGTTCCATATGCATCAGCGGTGGGGAGTTTGATGTATGCCATGGTGAGCACGAGACCAGACATTACACAAGCAGTGGGAGTTGTAAGTCGATATATGCAGAACCCAGGCAGAGAGCATTGGAATGCAGTAAAATGGATATTGAGATATCTAGCAAGTACTTCCAATTACTCACTTTGTTATGGTGGTACATCTCTAGAGTTGCAGGGTTATATAGATGCAGATCATTCGGGTGATCAAGATAGTGGTAAGAGTACCACTAGATATATCTTTACAATTGCAGGTACAGAAGTGAGTTGGGTATCTCAACTACAAAAAGTAGTGGCTTTATCGACGACAGAGACAGAATATGTAGCGATTACAGAAGCCTCCAAGGAAATCATATGGTTACAAGATTACATGGAGGAGCTATATCGAAAACAGCCGGTCGACACTTTGTGGAGTGATAGTCAAAGTGCAGTGCACTTAGCAAAGAATGCAGCTTATCACTCAAGGACTAGACATATCAAGAAGCGTTATCACTTTATCGGTCGGCATTGAAAGATAATGAGTTAAAGCTACGAGAAGATTGATGGCTCGAAGAATCCAGTGACATGTTGACCAAGGTAGTAGACGAGAGAAAGCATATTTTCTGTACTACTACCATTGGTATTACTCCATGTTGATTGATGAGGAGTATCGCGAGAGGCACAAATTTTTCAACTATTATTTTTTGAAGAATATGGATGCAAAGTTGCTTGGGCTTGGGTATATTTGTCTTCAAGTGGGAGATTGTTATAGATGAAGCCAAATATTTGTTTTTAGGAGCTTTTTTTTTGTCTTTTCTATTAGATTTGCTTTTAGGTTAAAAGTGATACCTTTATATTAGCGATGGCAAGACCCTAGCCGTCAAGACGTTGAAAAAGAAAATAGAGAGACAAGAAAAAGAGAGAAGAAAAAAGTGAGTTTTTTCTTTATGGGGATTCTCAATCTCTTTGTGCCATAATCTTGAGAGAAGATCATCGTTGTATTCCAACTTTTTCCGAAGTCTAGTGGATTCGTAGAGTGTCTCTGCGCGGAGACGTAGCCCAAGTTTGGGTGAACTTCGATAACAAATTTGCTGGCGTGTTCTTCTGATTCTGTTATTTTATTATTATATTCTGCCTGGTAAATTGTTTGCGAGCATTATTTTTCTGGAATCAACGTGCGATTTCGTAACATGCATCTCCACGTAGTCCATAGATCGAGTGGTAAAGTGACGTGAGTGGATTTGTTGCTTCTGTCTCACTCTATTAACCATTTGATCCTTATGTCTCTGCTTTTTCATGTTGCCTTTTTAGGAAAGATGAGTGCCCAAGGTCGTGGGAGTCATTTTTGCTCGACAAACAATTTTACTTTCTCCTGAGGTGCTCTTGATTGGGTGGACAGAGACTTCATTGCATGTGGTGATTTAGATATTAATCCTAGGTTTAGTCGGGTGTGAAGTTTTCTTTCTTTGAAGGGAGCCAGTCTGTCTATTCTGAGTTTGGTGGATATTGTGAACCTCTGATCTTATTCTTGTGCTATAATGTGCATTCGTGAAAGTCTATTTAAAGCCTTTCTTGTGATGCATTTGTTCATAGGTCTCTGGCTACACTTTTGACTATTTTCTATGGGGTGTGTTGGTTTAATCATGCGTGCTGCACATGGACAATGAGAGACTTAATTGTGCTGGTGTGATCCTGCACTTTCGTTTGCCTTTTGTTGGTCATAATCCACTGGCCATCTCCAAAGGCGGTCCGCTATGCTTCTGAATTTAGTATGGTTTATATATTCTCGTAGCTATGGGTGTACAACCGGACCGGGTATATCTGGGAATTGGACCGACCCACCCGAAAAACAGAGTTGGGAACTGGTTCCCAAAATTTGGAACTAGTTTGAATCAGTCCAAGAAGCGGTTCCGAGTGTATACCCACCCAAGAACTGGATCAACCAGACCGGTTTGGGAATTAGTTTTGTAAGCTCAACTCCAAAAGTCCAAAACCCAAAATGAACGCAGTTACTGAAGGTATGAGGCGTTCTCATGCATTTTCTTAGGTACCTATGTTATAATAGTCCAGTTCTAAGGGGTAAAAAGATCTCAAAATCAGATCAATTGAGTTCGAACTTAATTATTTGTATGTTTTATTGTTTTCTTTGTTTATTATTCTTATTTGCCAAAATGAGGAAGTTGCCATCAATTGGAGATTATAACTCTTGCGACTTTATCATCATTAGCCTTGTGGATCCTTAGTTTTTCGTCTAGTCAAAAAGTTTATATACTTATTGATTATAAGTGTTTAATGTTTCAATACAAATTAGGAGGATCACGTTATTTTCTCACGTATTAATGTAAAATTCGAAACCATATAGGATATCGGACGGGTGCAAAATAGGTTCGAGTGGAAACAAAATTAATCCTAGAACCGGACTAAAAAAATAGGGTGGTTCGGGTATAGGGTCTAGTGCAAATAGGGTTGGTACATGGTCCAAAAAAGGGGAATCGATTATAATAAGGTTGGGTATATGATCCAAATCTGGAACCTACCCATTCTGGATCCGATCACCCCTACTCGCAGCGGTGGGTGTTCCCATTTGGCATCCCTTCTTTTGGCGACTTTTTTGGGTCTTGACAAATTTGCTTGAAAATGGGTTCCATTTCTTGGCTTTACATTCAGCTGATCACACCAGCATTTAGATCAATTCTCTGGAAACTCATATGGGACCTTTCGTCTAGCGCACTTGGACTTTATGGACATGAGTCTCAACAAGTTCTATGGAGAAATCCCAATAAACGGGGGAAGTTGCATGTGTTTTAGTGATCTAAGAATTGCTGGAAAAAGCATCACTGGCATCGGGGATGAACTTCTGACCATCTTAAAGCTAGCAGTCGCTTTTTTGTATATGCTAATCCCCAACTCAGTCCTTCAATGGAAATGATTTCGTTCAATCATTTTCCATAATGTTCAAGAAGAGATGCAAAAGCTTCAAGCCGTTCACTGGATCAATTTGTAGAAGATGTTGTCTGATAAATGATGTTGCTCTGTCGACCACATGCAATTTCTTTAATGAAAATTAGTCCTTGCAGCTATTTTGATTAAGGCCCGAACTTTTAATTCAATCCATCGTTTCGCTCTCTGATGTGTTATCTCCTTTTGAATTTAAGAGATTTTTGACCGGCAATTTGAGTTGCTTAACCGGTTAACCCACATCAGCATGACTAGGAGGACTTCATTTTGTTCACGTCCATGTTAATATAGGACTGCCTTTTTTGGAATAAGTAAAACCAGAACTTTCTGGCATCTAGATTCATTTGTATAGAGAAGACAGCTGAACTCAGGTGATATTTCAAACTGTTTCTGTATCCAGTCTTAATCAGACTAGTGTCATTAGAGTTAGAAAATATAACTATTATATCAATGTAAAGTTGATGTATATAGTGTTTATCATCTTAAAAGCGAATGGCTCATGTCAAGTTCAAATGGAATATTTATAAGAAGTCTAAAATCTTGTCCATTGTTAGTCCTCTTATATCATTTATTTCAGACTTATGTAGATGTAAAATCCACTTACATGCCAAAGAGTTTCAAAAAATGCATCCTTTTAGAGTGCATTCAATTAGAAACTTGTTTCTAATCATGGCCATCCACCATAACTTTGCGTTTCGTGTAACTTACTACCCGCTGTGTAACCTAATCCAAAGCGCATTCGGTCAGTTCCTATCCCAAGTGCTACCGCATGTTGCTACGGCATGAGTCTTTACTGGAAGTTTAGTAGCTTTTGATTGCTCCAAAGAGAATATGGCTGTAGAGGAAATCCAAACTTCGTTTTCATCAAAGCTTCGAACTTAACAGTGCTTAAATTAGGAGGATCATCGGTCATCATTTTGTCTTGAAAGGGGATACTGCAGTACAATGCTTTGTCTCAGAAAAAAATGCAAGTCCTGTGCTGTTGCTACCTTATATTATGAGTGTGAAGGCACACGATATCCTGCCCCCCAAAATCTTGAGGCATTTAAATCATGATGGTTTGGTTTCGCTCGGCCTAGCTCCATTGTCGAATACAAGTATAACTCATTTGTGGCTTAGCTCACCATAAACCATCTTTTCTGTTTTTCAGTAAAGTGAACTTATGTTGCCTTGCGCAAAACGTGTCAGAACAATTTTCCCTCAAGTGCTTTATCTGGAAAATAGTAAACAGTCTTTGAGAGCTCAGGGTTCTGTGAATTTGAAATAGGAAACCACATTAGACCAACGTTTGACCCTGCCCTTGTCGATCCCAGTAAAAATCAACAATGTAAAATAAAAGTTGCAGATAACTTTGTGAACAAATAGTATAAGGGGAACGATAAAGTAAAAACTATTCCAATCGAGAAGTAGCGATGAATTATGTTCCCCCAACCTTCTCTAGTAGTTGGATCAATTCAATTTTTATTCTTGAATGTACTTCATACCTTAGAAGAAATGCATCAGTCAATATGCGACGTCAAGAAAGAACAATCTTGTGGCAACAATCAACTTTTTCATTATGCCAAATAGCATCCACAATCCACATACATGTGTTCCACCAGTTAATGTTTGATGATGCTTTTCCATTGTCGAATAGGAAAACCACAGGAAAAATAAGTTCGAGGGAAAGATTTATGCATCTTTCGGGGCTTGAGAAAAATCAACATCTAGATCAAAAGAGAAAAAATGGCCATGAGTAATTTCACCTACGGCGTTAAGTCACTAATTTCACCGCTAAATTTTTGTTGTGAGTAGTAAAATTCTACATGAGTAAGTAACTTACAATTTACTTGAAGTTGGAAAATTCCTTACTCTAGTTATCACAAGTGGAGCTCAGTCTGTAAGTTATTGGTAAAATACTATGTTCACTGCTCAATTTTTATTTTGAATGCTGAATATATTGAGAGGTTGATACTCTACTATTGCATTGGACTTCCATAAGTTACTAACATTGTTGGTAAATTATTACTAACGTGGCTGACCAACAAGATTTAAACTATACTAGCCACATTAGGAAAATCATTAATTTCATAATTGCTTGCTCAGCTGACTAGATTAGCCTATGAATACTAATGCATCCTATCCCAATCTTTTAAGCATGTCCTGGAGAAGATACGTGTAAAAAGCTACAAGGTGTTCATGCACATGCATAAAAGGCATTGAACTGTCTGACCTCTGCTATCAAATGTTGGCAAGGTCTTTAGTCTAGCTTGATTCTAGAAACGAAGCACTGCTCCATTTACAACGTTTAAAGTAGCTTCATAATGATGCTAAGAAATTCATCAAGGAGGATGGGAGGAATTCCCAAGTCATGAAGAAGCCTATCTTCTTGGTCAAAGTATCGGTGCTACAATCTCAAAGTCAAAAATAAGAGATAACGCTACTTTCTTCACTAATTAATGTCCGTGATCCTATTGTCAAATATCAGTAATTTAGCAAGCAAAACAATGCTGACATTGGAAAAAACTAAGTTTTTTCATTGTCAAATATCTAAACTAAACTAGAATGCTATGAATGAATCCTATGCCTATGTGGGCTCAAGAACTACGAAATTAAGCCACCAATCACAACAATACACCCAATCCACAGCTCAGATCAACATTATGTATTAAAATAAGCCCATTCCGCTCATGCAAATGATGTTCAACCATGCCAAATGCTTACATGCCTTCGTAGAAATCTAAATTATACTCCAATGGGACCAAAAGTTTCACATAACAAGCCCAGTCACCTTTAATCAGCAACGTTAAGAGTGCAGAACCCACAACTCATCTAAACAATCAACAAACATGCCAACATTGCCAGGAAATTGACAGGCTAATGTTTCAACATGAGCAATCAAAGCAACACCTGAATGGGGCTCGACTCAATTAAAATTCACGCCCAAAAAAACAGAAGTGACCCGCAACGTTCAGTACCCATGCAGAAGCAACAACCCTGAGTTTCACATGAAAAAAGTGCCTAAGCAATGGAAACGACAAAAAAATTAACCACATATTAACATGCCATCCAGAGCAATCAGAATGATCATCAAATGACCTTGAGATTCACTCAAATCCCACTCCATGAGGAATGATCAGCAAGCAGTCATCGAGCGCAGTCCACAATTCAATTATAGAGACGAAACCTAAACATGCTAAAAGTTATAGGAAACCATGGACACGTTAGGGCTTAATTATGAACAGGCAAAATGACACCCAACCAGAGCAAAGTCAAGAAACAGCAGACTAAACTAGACTCATATTCATCAAACCAGGCTAAACACAATCCACGAACTAATTAAACTCAAGTTCGTCAACCCTAATTGAAACCATTATTATTATTTTCTTTCCTTCATTTTCCGTTTGCTAATTAATTTATTCTCTCTCTCTCTCTCTCTCCCATTGTCTTCTTCCCATTGCCTCCCTTAGTACTAACCGATAATACACAAAACCAAAATCAAAGCTCACCATACCAGCACATCAACAATTGGAGCTTATCACACCAGAACACCGAAATATTGAACATATATACTTAACAATCAATCTCCTATATTCATCACAAGACCCATGTCATCAGCTATCACCTTCAACCATGGCCGTTCGCCAGATGTTACCCCCTTTACTACGAATTACCGAAATGGACAGAAACTGAGGATATGAGGTAAGACCACCGTATGGAGATATGCTAGAATGATTTACGAATGATCGGTAAGTCTGACATCAACTCCAGCCAAGCTCTCACCATCAACCATCATTTACGGGCGTTGGAACATAAAACACAAAAACAATGAACCCAGAGTTCAGAAACAGATTCAGACATTGAGAAATCACTAGGACTCGGACGTCAATGACTTGAAGACCAGTTAAGATCGTTCAATCTAAAATGTTTTACTTTCGAATTACACGAAAAACACGGTTAACTCGCACTAAATTCTCATAAACATTTCATCGAATAGGTGATGTGCGTCTCAACCGAATGATCTAGATGCAACGACTCAATTCCATATTGATACCAAAACTGCTCAATAAGTTCGAAACACCTGTAGAAACTCGTTTTCATAGATCTAAACGTAAAAATCAGTGCCAAAACTCTCCGGCCCAAATTTCATAGATATTTCTTTCCCAAAAAAGATCGGTTCCCACCCCGAAAAATGCTCTCTCTCCTCAAAACCGATTCCTCCTCTCTGTTCTGGTCACTCTCCCGAACGATTTTTCAGTAGTTATGGACAGAGGAATTGATCACCGCCTCTCCCTCCACCTTCTGCCCTCTCCCTTGGCCGTGCCGGCGTGCTCTGCTCGTCCTCCTCACGTTTCAGACGTGATGGATTGAGCTTTAGAGATTGAAGTTCAGGCTTGATGGGTCTTGGTTTTATTGGAGAAGGATTAATTTCTTCCATGCGTTATAGTTGTCACCGTCGGGAATATTCAAATAAAACATATTCACAGGTGATAAAATTACATACTAAACAAACATGCTTATGTAACAAAACCTGAGGCAAATAAAATATATATCATGTTTTATCAATATAAAATATGTAATAAAATATGAATTACATAATAAAAAAACTGTATGTGGGCTAAGTTTTTAATTTAAATAGATTCATAATTTTTTATGAATAAACTATCATATTATATCCAATTAAGAACTAATTTTATAAATATAATGAAAATTTTCGTGAGATAAAATTAATCATATTATGTGATTAATTACAATCAATATCTATTTAGGCTCTTAATATATAATTTAACTAATTAAGATGCCATGGTTACTCTCTAATTAATTAAAATATATGGATCATTGGACATTTAATTTCATGCATAAAATATCTATAAAAATGCATGAAAGGGCAAAAAATAATAAATTAATTTGGCCATTGGGAGAACAATAAAACAGCGGCCAGGGGCAAAATAGGAATTTCGAGGCATCCAAGGGCAAAACAATGAATTAATGCAAGAGAGGGCAAATCAGTAAAATGATGCGAGGCCTGTGCGGGCGTGTGGCCCGCACGCGCTTGGCAACTGCCTGGGCGCATGGTGCACACGCCCCAGCAGTTACGCACATGTGGCCCGCATGTGTCAGCTGTTGCCACGCACGTGGGAGCGCGTGACGCGTGTCCGCACGCGTCTTCCTCCTCCTTCGCGCGAACAAACACGATTTTCGTTATCATCGCTGCACTTTCCACCGAATGGGTCTCCTCCAGCAGCCCATCTCAGACTAGAATGATTCATGTGTTTAAGAGACACATGACATTGAGACAACATAAATCCAAGTTTGGGCAAAAATGGCCAAGCCCAAATCAAGCAAAAATTCCCCAAATACAAATCCTAACCATTGCGACGTTCGCTGCTCAATCCGCATAATAAAAAACAAGGCAGAGATACGTTTTGGCTCTGTCTCAGTTATACATGAATAAACAAGACTCATGCAAAATCAAAATCAAATGCGGAAACGTGAAATTTTACTAGCCTCCACCCATTGAAATAGTTCGATTGATAATCTGAATTGTCAAGCATTGAATTGATTGGTGAATGGGTGTCACTAGGCAATTGCCCTCTCAAGCTTGATGGTATGTTTTTATGATAATGAGAGGGTATGGTTTACATCATGTTTATATCTCCATTCGCATGCTTTCATATAAAGTATTTCATTTGTGTCCTTTCAAATAAGGTTTTCCATCAAGAAGTTACGCTACTCTTTGACTGATATACTAGTTATCATGATTTAATGTGGATAATAAAACGTTAATGAAATTAACCGAACGTGGGAATAATTAACTAATTGTGTGATCACATTCTTGATGTTATATCTTCAGCTTGCAAGATAGCTTTATTAAAGCACTGGGCTGCCATAGACTTTTCCTTTCAATCAACCGATCAGCTGGACAATGACTTTAGTATGGTTTTGTTCGCGATTCTCTTTCTTTGTAACGTCGAGTCATGTTTCTCCTCGTACAGCCACGATCTTCCCCGGCCCACTAACCTGTTCTCGCGTTCTCTTATCTGCTCTCGAAGTCGAACCCACTTGGACGCTGGGCGAGCTGAGACCCCAGCGAAGCATCTCTGTCTCTCTCGCCGGAGGAGGAGGAGGAGGAGGAGGAGGAGGAGCAGCAGCTTGCAGATGTCGCATTGTGGAAGATCACGCCCTCCGGACATTCGACACTTACTAGCTTCTCATCCTCAATTTCTCCTTCCGTAGCTCTCTCCTTCCCCCTGCCCCGACTCCCTTCGCCTCCGTCGCTCTCTTTTTCAATGCCTTTACGCGGTTGTTTCGCAGGGACCACCGCCGACGACCTCTTCCCTCTCTTCGACAAGTACGGCAAGGTCGTCGACGTGTTCATTCCCAGGGACCGGAGGTGCTTGTATTTCCTCTGCTCCGTTACCTTTTGCTTCGTAGGTCGCATGTTGAGGGTTGGAGCTTTTGTTGCCGTGTTCTGATGTGGCCGCGCAGGACTGGGGAGTCGAGAGGGTTCGCGTTCGTGAGGTACAAGTACGCGGACGAGGCGCAGAAGGCGGTGGACAAGCTCCATGGTGTCGCTCTTGTCTCTGATTTTTAGTTCCTTCGGTGACGAGGGTTTCTGTTTGCGTTGTGCGGGGACGCTTGGATTGGCGTTTGATTTCTTGTTCGGTTTTCTTGTTGAAAGCGAGAGTCGTGGATGGGAGAGAGATTGGGGTTCAGTTCGCGAAGTACGGTCCCAATGCCGAGAGAATGTAAGCTGTTTGATTCTTATCTCACCTTTTAGTTTTCGAATTGTGCAAATAGATTGTGCTTCTTTCGGGTCAAAATACAATGCAATGCTAATCTGGTACGAGTTCACTGGAGGGAATTTGGTTTTCTTGGAATAAACCTTTGAATGGTGCAAGTTGCTATGACCTTGTTGGCACGATTCTGTCAGTGGAGCATTCGTTTCGCAAAATAACCTGCAAGAGATGGCCTAAAGAACAGGAAAAAATAGATTTCTTGAATAACTTCGCTGTCAGTTTCTTGTTATTGATTCTTCTGATGAGCTTGACCTCTATTTCGCAACAGCGATAAGGGGAAGATTGCTGAACTGGTTTCAAAGATGAGAAGGCGGTCGAGAAGTCGCAGTCCTCGTCCAAGGTACAGTTTACGTTTGTTAAGTTAGTAAAGTTACACAAACTGTGTGTATGCAAATTGGTTTAAGTTTGTTAAGTTAGTAAAGTTATGCAAATTGTGTCTATATATACTAAAATGAGAAAAATTCTACACTTGATTATAAATTTGGGTTTAATGTGTTGACAACTGTCTGTAACTCCCTATTGCTATAGTTGTTGATTTGTGTTTGAGGTGAAATTTCAAAATCATTTTTATAGAATGGTTAAGATACTTTGTCCTCTAATACTTACATAAGCCTGTTTACTAGCTTCACAATTCATTTATCTCTACATATCAAGAGTTAATAAAGGTTGCTGTAACTTTGATTTGGATTTAATAAAGGCAGCTGAAACTTTGATTGGGATCCTGATTGAATGAGAAAATAGGCAGGGTCAATTTACCATTGAAATCATGATGCTACAGTGGATAGAGGACCCATGACTAGAGCTCTTTGATGTACGAAGGATTAAGGCATCTAATTTCTTTTCAATGACTTGTGGAGATGTTTGAAGAGGAAAGGGAGGGAATTTCTCCTTAGTTTACCTCTATATGACTGGACACCTGTCCCTCTGGGTTAACAATGTCACTGCTAATTTATTTTATAGGTTCCCTCCTGGCCTTATGAAAATCAAATTGCAAACTTTGTGTGTAATCCTTACCATCCCTTGTTAGTTGTCTGCACGTAATGAAAACAGTTGATCAGGTTCATGGAGAGAACTGATCCTATGGAGGAGTTAATGCTGTTAAAAATGATGTGAGAAGCTTGTTTAAGCATCTTAGGGCTTATGGAAAATATCTATACCTTTTTAAAGATACAAATCATAATATATGTTTAACATTTAAATGACATTAGAGGCAATTACTTTTAAAGAATTGGGGTGTTATATATTGAATTTGTTCACAGTAATCCAATGTCAAGAAATAGAATTACGTCCCAAAAGCTGAATGCTGCAGCTGAATCTGAATGCTAAAACGACAGTCACTCACGCATATAGTAAATTTGATTCGTTATTCTTCAGTTAGTGGATAGGACTTTCCCATCTTTTCTTGAGTTTTAAGCAACTAAGTTTGGAAGTGCAATTTCCAGAAAAATGTTGGGAGTGCAGTTACATTACGGTTGCTCAAACCAGCTAAGCTACTGGTCCTCATTTTTATTACGTTGGAAAAAAGATTAACTGGATAATTTGGACCATAACTAAGGGATAAAACACATCAGTTTAATCAATCATTGAGTGACAGAATTGATTATGAGAATCAGCTGAATGATAAAACAATTTGATGATTGAAGGGCCAAATTTAGGGTTTTGAGTTGAAGTCCAAGGTTTCCTCAATTTAAATGAAATTTAGGTTCTGAGTCTCGTAATTACAAAATCCAGTGTTATAGTAAAAGAGCATAGTCAATTTCATGTAAAATTGAGTGGCTTCCATTTTCCAGTGAAAAGACGGCATCAGCTGCAAGACTAGGACTGATTGAACATTTGCCAAAAGATTTAGAGCTCAATTGATCAGTGGGACAATGGGTAACACGTCGAGGACTTGTTTGCACTTTTCCCAAAACTATTTTTATAAATTTGTGCTGGATGAAGAGCTTATGAACTTAGACTTACTCCATCAGCACTTGATGATACAGCCTAATAAGATTGTAACTGTGTCGCCTTTAACTAAGATGTTCACACATGAAATTGTAAACTCCCGTGACCTCCTTTTAACAAGTAAGTAAGGTGTCAATGTGGTGTTGCTAATTTCTTTCGGCTAGTTCCCATTATGCCATTGAGTTGTTGGTTTCTAGATTCCCTTTTTTGGTCGTTTAAGCTTTGCAGTTCAGATATTAGGTGACATCTAATTTTGTTGCACCTTGTTCTTTTGTTTGTAACGAAATGAAAAAAATAACAGCAAGTAGCAGTTAACCCTTAACCATCTTAATGAGTACTTGCATCTTGCAGAGTTGCAAGTAATTCCTCTCATTCTTTACTGCAACTGATGGTACAATGGATTTTCAGGTACAGAGACGAATATA
This sequence comes from Eucalyptus marginata, assembly GCA_014182565.1. Classification (NCBI taxonomy): domain Eukaryota; kingdom Viridiplantae; phylum Streptophyta; class Magnoliopsida; order Myrtales; family Myrtaceae; genus Eucalyptus; species Eucalyptus marginata. The sequence goes on from CM024590.1 coordinate 6,230,296, forward strand.
GAGACTGTGATTACAGGAGGAGAAGTCGCAGTAGAAGCGGGGGACGATATGATCGCGACAAGTACAGAGACGGGGGAAGGAGTTACCGTCACCGAAGTAGGAGCTATAGCACAAGTCCTGATCGTCGCAGAGACCGAAGGGCATCTAAATATGATGATGAGGACCGAAGTCGGAGTGGATCATACACAAGGTGAGGCCCTCCTTATTTCCCTTTAATGCTTCTTTTGGTCACCTCTTGTTGAGAATTTCTATCTGATTGGAGTTCCTCAATTTTCAGCTCATCCCAGAGCCCGCAGAAAGCCAAATATGAGGGGAGTCGCTCTCCAAATCAGAGACCTTCTACACTTGAAAGTCCTGATGTATGAAATGGTGAAAGAGATTCTCAGCTCCAAAGAGATGTGCCCAGTGGACGTCCTGCCAATTCTGCTGGTGCATCTCCGCGTAGTCCATAGATCGAGTGGTAAAATGACGTGAATGGGTTTTGTCTCACTCTATTGCAACTATTTGATCCTTATGTCTCTGTTTTTTCATGTTGCCTTTTTAGGAAAGATGAGTGCCCCAGGTCATGGGAGTCATTTTTGCTCGACAAACAATTATACTTTCTCCTGAGTTGCTCTTGATTGGGTGGACAGATACTTCGTTGCGTGCAGTGATTTAGATGTTAATCCTAGGTTTAGTCGGGCGTTATGTTTTCCTTCTTTGAAGGCAGCTAGTCCGTCTATTCTGACTTTGGTGGTTATTGTGATACTCTGATCTTATTCTTGTGCTATAGTGTGCATTCATGAAGTCCATTTAAAGCCTTTATTGTGATGCACTTGTTCATAGGTCTCTGGCTACACTTTTAACTATTGTCGATGGGGTGTGTCAGTTTAATCATATCCTGCACTTTCGTTTGCCATTTTTTGGTCATAATCCACTAGCTATCTCCGAAGGTGGTCCGCTATGAGTGCCATATGGTTTTTCATTCCTCATGAAATGATGCTCCTGAATTTAGTATGGTTTTTATATTCTCACAGCGGTGGGTGTGCCAATTTGGCATCCCTTCTTTTGGCAATTTTTTTGGGTCTCGACAGATTTGCATGAAAATGGGTTCCATTTGTTGGCTTTACATTGAGCTGATCGCACCAGCATTTAAATTAATTCGCTGGTTCATATCTGGGACCTTTGTTTTTACCCCAACTTGGACTTTATGGACACGAGTCTCAACAAGTTCTATGGAGAAATTTGGGGAAGTTGCATGCGTTTATGTGATCTAAGAATTGCTGGAAATAACATCACTGGCATCGAGGATGAACTTCCGACCATCTTATAGCTTGCAGTCGCTTGTGGATCTGCTGATCCCCCCAACTCAGGCCGTCGATGGAAATGATTTCGTTCAATCATTTTCCATGGTGTTCAAAATTCACGGACAGCCACTGATCCTTGAAGAGATGCGAAAGCTTCAAGCCGTTTACTTGATCAATTTGTAGAAGATTTTGTCCGATAAATGGTGTTGCTCTGTCAACCAGATGCAATTTCTTTAATGAAAATTAGAGTCCTTGCAACTATTTGATTAAGTCTCAAAACTTTTTTCATTCCATTGCTTCGCTCACTCATGTGGTATTATCTTTGTTTGAATTTAAAAGACTATTGACCGGCAACAGAATTTGAGTGCTTAACCCATACTGGCATAACTATGAGGACTTAATTTCGTTCTCACCATAGTAAATATAGGACTGCCTTTTGTTTTGGAATAAGTAAAAGCTGAACTCCGGCATCTAGATTCATTTGTAGAGAGAAGACAGCTGAACTCAAAGTGATATTTCGAACTGTTTCTGCATCTAGTCTTAATCAGACTAGGGCCATTGTAGTGAAATCTAAGAATCCATGTTGAGTTAAAGTGAGAAAATATAACTATTATATCAATGTAAAGTCGATGTATATAGTGTTTATCATCTAAAAAGCGAAGCGAAGGGTTCATGTAAAGTTGAAATTTTGAACATTTATAAGAAGTCCAAAATCTTGTCCATTGTTGGTCCTCTTATAACGCTTATTTCAGATTTATGTAGATGCAAAATCCCTTACATGCCCCAGAGTTTCGAAAAATGCGTCTTTTTAGAGTGCATTCAATCAAAAACTAATTTTTTCTAATTGTGGCCATCCGCCTTTACTGGCAGTTCAGTAGCTTTTGATTGCTCCAAAGAGTACGGTTGTAGAGGAAATCCAAACTTCGTTTTCATTAGAGCTTCTAACTAAAAAGTGCTTAAATTAGTAAGATCATCGGTCATCATTTTGTCTTGAGAGGGGATACTGCAATACAATACTTTGTCTAAAAAAGAATCCAAGTTCTGTTCTGTTGCTACCTTATATTTCAAGAGTTGGAAGGCAGACGAGATCCTGCCCTCCAAAATCTTAAGGCATTTAAATCATGAAGGTCTGTTTTCACTTGGCCGAGCTCCAATTGTCAATTACAAGTAAAACTCATTTATGGCCAGCTCACATAAACCATCTTTTCTGTTTTTCAGTGCTGTGAACTTATGTTGCCTTGAGCAAAACTTGTTAGAACAATTTTCCCTTGAGCACTTTATCTGGAAAACAGTGAACATTGTCCTTGAGAGCCCAGAGTTTTCTGAATTGAAGTAGGAAACCATAGTAGACCAACGTTTCACCCTATCCTCAATCAATCGCGAGTAAAACCCGAACCTGTAAAATCAAAGTTTCGGATAACTTTGTGAACGAATAGAGTAGTTGGGGGGGGTGGGAAGATGAAGTTAACGACAATCCCAATCGAGAAGTTACAAGACAATGAGTTAAATTTTCCCAACCTCATCACGTGGTTGTGTTAACCTAATCTCAATTCTTGAATGTGCTGATGTCTTGGAAGAAGGCAACAAGCAATATGCAATGTCAGAGAAAGAATCTGGTGGCAACATTCAACCTTTTCATTATGCCAAATAGCATCCACATACATGTGTTCCACGAATAAATGCTTGATGATTCATTTCCATTGTCAAATAGGAAAACCAAAGGAAAAGAAGTTCGAGCAAAAGTTTTAGGCATCTTTTGGAGCTTGAGAAAAATCAACATCCTGATCAAAAAAGAAAAAAAAGGCCATAAATTCCAAACCTACGTCAGTAACTTAGTAATTTCACCGCTAAGTTTTTGTTGTGAGTAGTGAAATTGTATATGAGTAACTTACGTTCCACTTGAAGTTGGAAAATCCCTTACTCAGGTTATCACATACTACCATGAAAGTGGAGCTCTGTTGGTAAGTTATTGGTAAAATACCATGTTCAATGCTTAACTTTTGTTTTGCATGGTGTCAATAATCTGCTATTGCATTAGAAGTCCGTAAGTTACTAACATTATAGTAAATCATCATCAATGTGCCTGACCAACAGGATTTAAACTATACTAGACACATTAGAAAAATCATTAATTTTATAATTTCTTGCTGAGCTGACTAACTGCAACTCAGCCCTAGATTAGACTATGAATACTAATCCATCTTATTCCCAACATTTTAAGCATGTCCTGGAGAAGATACGTGTAAAAAGCTAAAAGGTGTTCACACCCATACATAGAAGGCATTGAACTGTTCGACCTATGCTAGCAAATGCTAGTTAGGTCTCAAGTCTAGCCTGGTACTAGAAACAAAGCACTGCGCCATTTCCAACATCTAAAGTAGCTTCATAATGGTGTTAAGAAATTTATCAAGGAGGATGAGAGAATTTCCCAGGTTGTGAAGGCACCTGTGTCCTTGGTCAAAGTATCGATGCAACAATCTCAAAGTCAAAAAGAAGAGATAACGCTACTTTCTTCACTGATTAATGTCTGTGATGCATGGAATCCTATTATCAAATGTCAGTAAATTAGCAAGCAAAACAATGCTGACATTGGAAAAACTCAATTTAGTAAGGTAGAGTCAAGTCAACCATTGGCTTCCTATTATCAAATGTTAGTAAATTAGCAAGCAAAATAATTTTCTCTCGAGTACTTCAGCTAAAAAAATAGTAAATATAGTCTTTGAGAGCTCAAAAGTTTTACGAATTTGAAATAGGAAACCACAGTAGACCAACTTTCGACCCCGCACTTGATCAATCCCAAGTAAAAATCAACAAAGTAAAATCAAAGTTTCAAATAACTTTGTGATAGTATAGGGGGGAAAGATGAAGTACCAACTATTCCAATCGAGAAGTAGCAAGATGATCAGTTATGTTTTCCTAACCTTATCACGTGGTTAAGGTAATTCAATCTCAGTTCTTGAATGCGATGCGTGTCTTGGAAGAAAGGTCACAAGCAATATGCAACGTCAAAGAAAGAATCATCTGGTCGCAACGGTCAAGTTTTTCATTATGCCAAATAGCATCAACATACATGTGTTCCACGAGTTAGTGCTTGATGATGCATTTCCATTGTCAAATAGGAAAACCACAGGAAAATAAGTCGAGTGAAAGTTTTACGCGTCTTTTGGGGCTTGAGAAAAATCATCATCCAGATCAAAAGAGAAAAAAAGCCATGGATTCACAACCTACGTCAGTAATTCACTAATTTCACCGCTAAATTTTTGTTGTGAGTAGTGAAATTGTACATGAGTAAGTAACTTATACTCCACTTGAAGTTGTAAAATTCCTTGATCAGGTTATCATAGACTACCATGAAAGTGGAGCTCTGTTGGTAAGTTATTGTTAAAATACTATGTTCACCGCTCAATTTTTATTTTGAATGTTCTATATATCGAAAAGTTGATATGCTGCTATTGCATTGGACGTCCATAAGTTACTAACATTGCTGGTAAATCATCACTAGCGTGCCGACCAACAAGATTTGAACTGTACTAACCACATTAGGAAAATCATTAATTTCATAATTGCTTGCTCAGGTGACTAGATTGGCCTATGAATACTAATGCATCCTATCACAATCTTTTAAGCGTGTCCCGGAGAAGATACGTGTAAAAAGCTAGAAGGTGTTCCCACATGTGCATAAAATGCATTGAACCGTTCGACCTCTGCTATCATATGCTAAGGAGGCATTGACTCGGTCAAATGAAGTGGCTAATTAAAAAAAGATAAAGAAAGAGAAGACCACTTTACTTAAAGTGAAGAGACATGACAGAAAGAAGAAGGGCAAGAAGAAAAAGAGAGGGCGATCGCGGTGATTGCAAACGAAGAGTAAAAGAAGAAGAGAAGAAAGAAAGGGAACGAAAAAGAAATAGGAAAAAAAAATAGGAAAAAGGGAAAGGCTTTTGTGCATGAACTTTGCTAGTATAATAGTTTTTAAATTACTGCGATAATGGTAACTTATTGTGAGCCACAAACTTTAAAAGGAATAACCCCACAATAATTTATAACTATTTATTATTTGATTTTTCTAGAATAAATTATTATTCTCATAGTAGACTTAAAACTGTCATCCAATCATTTTTCCTTGTGCGTACATGCCCCAAGTCAGATTAACACCATTTCACCACGTCAAGTAAGGATTCAAGCTCTTCATTCTAGGAGTCAGAGTAGCTTTTGGGATTATAGCGCAAATTTAAAATTGTGTTAGATTTGAATTGCAAAATCTAATTTTGGACTTGTTTAGTTGTGGAATTTTATGTAAATTATGGATTATGATGAAGTGGAGCATTGAGATTTCATGGGAATTGTTTTGAAGTAATGGTTTAGTCGAAACGAAATATTAGAGATTCGCGCTTAAGTTTTGCATTGCGGATAACTTTGAATAATCGCTTCGGGCAAGCGATTTGTTGGGGTCAGATTCACTTTGTTTGAGACTAAGCTTAGAACTCAAAAGTGCTAAAATTAGGAATACCAATTGTCATCAATTTATCTCGAAAAAGATTTTTGCAATACATTTATGGCTTAGTTCACCATAAACCATCTATTTTGTTTTTTAGTACAATGAACTCATGTTGCCTTGCGCAAAACATGGCAGAACAATTTTCTCTCGAGTACTTCAACTAAAAAAAATAGTAAATATAGTCTCTGAGAGCTCAGAAGTTTTGCGGATTTGAAATAGGAAACCACAGTAGACCAACTTTCGACCCCGCACTTGATCAATCCCAAGTAAAAATCAACAAAGTAAAATCAAAGTTTCAAATAACTTTTTGAACGAATAGTATAGGGGGGAAAGATGAAGTACCAGCTATTCCAATTGAGAAGTAGCAAGATGATGAGTTATGTTTTCCTAACCTTATCACGTGGTTAAGGTAATTCAATCTTAGTTCTTGAATGCGCTGCGTGTCTTGGAAGAAAGGTCACAAGCAATATGCAACGTCAAAGAAAGAATCATCTGGTCGCAACGGTCAAGTTTTTCATTATGCCAAATAGCATCAACATACATGTGTTCCACGAGTTAGTGCTTGATGATGCATTTCCATTGTCAAATAGGAAAACCACAGGAAAATAAGTCGAGTGAAAGTTTTACGCGTCTTTTGGGGCTTGAGAAAAATCATCATCCAGGTCAAAAGAGAAAAAAAAGCCATGGATTCACAACCTACGTCAGTAATTCACTAATTTCACCGCTAATTTTTTGTTGTGAGTAGTGAAATTGTACATGAGTAAGTAACTTATACTCCACTTGAAGTTGTAAAATTCCTTGATCAGGTTACCATAGACTACCATGAAAGTGGAGCTCTGTTGGTAAGTTATTGTTAAAATACTATGTTCACCGCTCAATTTTTATTTTGAATGTTCTATATATCGAAAAGTTGATATGCTGCTATTGCATTGGACGTCCATAAGTTACTAACATTGCTGGTAAATCATCACTAGCGTGCCTGACCAACAAGATTTGAACTGTACTAACCATATTAGGAAAATCATTAATTTCATAATTGCTTGCTCAGCTGACTAGATTGGCCTATGAATACTAATGCATCCTATCACAATCTTTTAAGCGCGTCCCGGAGAAGATACGTGTAAAAAGCTAGAAGGTGTTCACGCATGTGCATAAAATGCATTGAACCGTTCGACCTCTGCTATCATATGCTAAGGAGGCATTGACTCGGTCAAATGAAGTGGCTAATTAAAGAAAGATAAAGAAAAAGAAGACCACTTTACTTAAAGTGAAGAGACATGACAGAAAGAAGAAGGGCAAGAAGAAAAAGAGAGGGCGATCGCGGTGATTGCAAACGAAGAGTAAAAGAAGAAGAGAAGAAAGAAAGGGAACGAAAAAGAAATAGGAAAAAAAAAATAGGAAAAAGGGAAAGGCTTTTGTGCATGAACTTTGCTAGTATAATAGTTTTTAAATTACTGCGATAATGGTAACTTATTGTGAGCCACAAACTTTAAAAGGAATAACCCCACAATAATTTATAACTATTCATTATTTGATTTTTCTAGAATAAATTATTATTCTCATAGTAGACTTAAAACTGTCATCCAATCATTTCTCCTTGTGCGTACATGCCCCAAGTCAGATTAACACCATTTCACCATGTCAAGTAAGGATTCAAGCTCTTCATTCTAGGAGTCAGAGTAGCTTTTGGGATTATAGCGCAAATTTAAAATTGTGTTAGATTTGAATTGCAAAAATCTAATTTTGGACTTGTTTAGTTGTGGAATTTCATGTAAATTATGGATTATGATGAAGTGGAGCATTGAGATTTCATGGGAATTGTTTTGAAGTAATGGTTTAGTCGAAACGAAATATTAGAGATTCGCGCTTAAGTTTCGCATTGCGGATAACTTTGAATAATTGCTTCGGGCAAGCGATTTGTTGGGGTCAGATTCACTTTGTTTGAGATAAAGCTTAGAACTCAAAAGTGCTAAAATTGGGAATACCAATTGTCATCAATTTATCTCGAGAAAAGATTTTGCAATACATTTATGGCTTAGTTCACCATAAACCATCTATTCTGTTTTTTAGTACAATGAACTCATGTTGCCTTGCGCAAAACATGGCAGAACAATTTTCTCTCGAGTACTTCAGCTAAAAAAAATAGTAAATATAGTCTTTGAGAGCTCAGAAGTTTTGCGGATTTGAAATAGGAAACCACAGTAGACCAACTTTCGACCCCGCACTTGATCAATCCCAAGTAAAAACCAACAAAGTAAAATCAAAGTTTCAAATAACTTTTTGAACGAATAGTATAGGGGGGAAAGATGAAGTACCAGCTATTCCAATCGAGAAGTAGCAAGATGATCAGTTATGTTTTCCTAACCTTATCACGTGGTTAAGGTAATTCAATCTCAGTTCTTGAATGCGCTGCGTGTCTTGGAAGAAAGGTCACAAGCAATATGCAACGTCAAAGAAAGAATCATCTGGTCGCAACGGTCAAGTTTTTCATTATGCCAAATAGCATCAACATACATGTGTTCCACGAGTTAGTGCTTGATGATGCATTTCCATTGTCAAATAGGAAAACCACAGGAAAATAAGTCGAGTGAAAGTTTTACGCGTCTTTTGGGGCTTGAGAAAATCATCATCCAGATCAAAAGAGAAAAAAAGCCATGGATTCACAACCTACGTCAGTAATTCACTAATTTCACCGCTAAATTTTTGTTGTGAGTAGTGAAATTGTACATGAGTAAGTAACTTATACTCCACTTGAAGTTGTAAAATTCCTTGATCAGGTTATCATAGACTACCATGGAAGTGGAGCTCTGTTGGTAAGTTATTGTTAAAATACTATGTTCACCGCTCAATTTTTATTTTGAATGTTCTATATATCGAAAAGTTGATATGCTGCTATTGCATTGGACGTCCATAAGTTACTAACATTGCTGGTAAATTATCACTAGCGTGCCTGACCAACAAGATTTGAACTGTACTAACCACATTAGGAAAATCATTAATTTCATAATTGCTTGCTTAGCTGACTAGATTGGCCTATGAATACTAATGCATCCTATCACAATCTTTTAAGCGCGTCCCGGAGAAGATACGTGTAAAAAGCTAGAAGGTGTTCACACATGTGCATAAAATGCATTAAACCGTTCGACCTCTGCTATCATATGCTAAGGAGGCATTAACTCGGTCAAATGAAGTGGCTAATTAAAAAAAGATAAAGAAAGAGAAGACCACTTTACTTAAAGTGAAGAGACATGACAGAAAGAAAAAGGGCAAGAAGAAAAAGAGAGGGCGATCGCGGTGATTGCAAACGAAGAGTAAAAGAAGAAGAGAAGAAAGAAAGGGAACGAAAAGAAATAGGAAAAAAATAGGAAAAAGGGAAAGGCTTTTGTGCATGAACTTTGCTAGTATAATAGTTTTTAAATTACTGCGATAATGGTAACTTATTGTGAGCCACAAACTTTAAAAGGAATAACCCCACAATAATTTATAACTATTCATTATTTGATTTTTTCTAGAATAAATTATTATTCTCATAGTAGACTTAAAACTGTCATCCAATCATTTCTCCTTGTGCGTACATGCCCCAAGTCAGATTAACACCATTTCACCACGTCAAGTAAGGATTCAAGCTCTTCATTCTACGAGTCGAGTAGCTTTTGGGATTATAGCGCAAATTTAAAATTGTGTTAGATTTGAATTGCAAAATCTAATTTTGGACTTGTTTAGTTGTGGAATTTCATGTAAATTATGGATTATGATGAAGTGGAGCATTGAGATTTCATGGGAATTGTTTTGAAGTAATGGTTTAGTCGAAACGAAATATTAGAGATTCGCGCTTAAGTTTCGCATTGCGGATAACTTTGAATAATCGCTTCGGGCAAGCGATTTGTTGGGGTCAGATTCACTTTGTTTGAGATAAAGCTTAGAACTCAAAAGTGCTAAAATTGGGAATACCAATTGTCATCAATTTATCTCGAGAAAAGATTTTGCAATACATTTATGGCTTAGTTCACCATAAACCATCTATTCTGTTTTTTAGTACAATGAACTCATGTTGCCTTGCGCAAAACATGGCAGAACAATTTTCTCTCGAGTACTTCAGCTAAAAAAATAGTAAATATAGTCTTTGAGAGCTCAGAAGTTTTGCGGATTTGAAATAGGAAACCACAGTAGACCAACTTTCGACCCCGCACTTGATCAATCCCAAGTAAAAACCAACAAAGTAAAATCAAAGTTTCAAATAACTTTTTGAACGAATAGTATAGGGGGAAGATGAAGTACCAGCTATTCCAATCGAGAAGTAGCAAGATGATCAGTTATGTTTTCCTAACCTTATCACGTGGTTAAGGTAATTCAATCTCAGTTCTTGAATGCACTGCGTGTCTTGGAAGAAAGGTCACAAGCAATATGCAACGTCAAAGAAAGAATCATCTGGTCGCAACGGTCAAGTTTTTCATTATGCCAAATAGCATCAACATACATGTGTTCCACGAGTTAGTGCTTGATGATGCATTTCCATTGTCAAATAGGAAAACCACAGGAAAATAAGTCGAGTGAAAGTTTTACGCGTCTTTTGGGGCTTGAGAAAAATCATCATCCAGATCAAAAGAGAAAAAAAGCCATGGATTCACAACCTACGTCAGTAATTCACTAATTTCACCGCTAAATTTTTGTTGTGAGTAGTGAAATTGTACATGAGTAAGTAACTTATACTCCACTTGAAGTTGTAAAATTCCTTGATCGGGTTATCATAGACTACCATGAAAGTGGAGCTCTGTTGGTAAGTTATTGTTAAAATACTATGTTCACCGCTCAATTTTTATTTTGAATGTTCTATATATCGAAAAGTTGATATGCTGCTATTGCATTGGACGTCCATAAGTTACTAACATTGCTGGTAAATCATCACTAGCGTGCCTGACCAACAAGATTTGAACTGTACTAACCACATTAGGAAAATCATTAATTTCATAATTGCTTGCTCAGGTGACTAGATTGGCCTATGAATACTAATGCATCCTATCACAATCTTTTAAGCGCGTCCCGGAGAAGATACGTGTAAAAAGCTAGAAGGTGTTCACACATGTGCATAAAATGCATTGAACCGTTCGACCTCTGCTATCATATGCTAAGGAGGCATTGACTCGGTCAAATGAAGTGGCTAATTAAAAAAAGATAAAGAAAGAGAAGACCACTTTACTTAAAGTGAAGAGACATGACAGAAAGAAGAAGGGCAAGAAGAAAAAGAGAGGGCGATCGCGGTGATTGCAAACGAAGAGTAAAAGAAGAAGAGAAGAAAGAAAGGGAACGAAAAAGAAATAGGAAAAAAAAATAGGAAAAAGGGAAAGGCTTTTGTGCATGAACTTTGCTAGTATAATAGTTTTTAAATTACTGCGATAATGGTAACTTATTGTGAGCCACAAACTTTAAAAGGAATAACCCCACAATAATTTATAACTATTTATTATTTGATTTTTCTAGAATAAATTATTATTCTCATAGTAGACTTAAAACTGTCATCCAATCATTTCTCCTTGTGCGTACATGCCCCAAGTCAGATTAACACCATTTCACCATGTCAAGTAAGGATTCAAGCTCTTCATTCTATGAGTCAGAGTAGCTTTTCGTAGTCTCCACTGGTCAGTTATCGTTTTATTGCATTTGTCTTGGAAAATGATAGGAACATGAGTTTTCACAACCTATTTAAGCATCGCTCATTGCCTCAGGGAAAAAAGACAAACCAACTTACCTGAACCAAAAGAGGAGGAGAAGAATCCATGGGTACTTCACTAGAATTCGAGAGGTTCATGAGCCTCGTGGCTGTCCTCGCCCTTTTCATCACCTTTGCCATTCCACTTCCGGCCCTTTTCACATCATGTTCCTCGTGGACTTCTGTGTCGGAGCCCATGGTTTTCGTACATCGGGAGAGTAGTATTGAAATAGGTCAGACCAAAAAAACAAAAGGTTTCCGAGATGGGGACTAACCGAGTCAAAAAGGTCACCTGCGAAGACTACAAAAGTAACAAATACCAAAGTCTTCAAAGAACCAAAAATAAATCTCAGTCAACTGTCAGATGACTACCCCTACCGCGTACAAAGCAATATAAACGCACCTTTTCGTAGTCTCCACTGGTCAGTTGTCATTTTATTGCATTCCCATTATCATGGAAAATGATAGGAGCGTGAGTTTTCCCAGCCTATTTAAGCGTCGCTCATTGCCTCAGAGAAAAGACAAACCAACTTGCCCAAACCAAAAGAGGAGGAGAAGAATCCATGGATACCTCACCAGAATTCAAGAGGTTCATGAGCCTCGTGGCTGCCCTTTCCCTTTTCACTACCTTTGCCATTCCACTTCCTGCTCATGCTTCCCCTGCAAAGGCCCAAGCCCTCCTCAAGTGGAAGTCCAGTCTTAGCAACCATTCAGTTTCTTCCCTCTCTTCTTGGACTCCCTCTCCTTGTAATTCAACCAGTTCCAATTCAACCGTGAGTCTGTGTGCTTGGTATGGCATCTCCTGTGATCAAGCGGGGAATGTGATCAAGATAAATCTCACCAGCACCAATGTAGAAGGTACGCTCGATGAATTCCCATTCCCATCTTTGTCTCATCTCATGTACATGGACTTGCAATTCAATAATCTCTCTGGCCACATTCCGCCTCAAATTGGTCTCCTAAGCAATCTCGCCTATCTCGACCTTTCTATGAATCGGTTCTCGGGGAAAATACCATCGGAGATCGGTAATTTGAGCAAATTAGCTAAATTGTATGTCTATGACAATAGCCTCTCTGGTTCTATTCCTCAAGAAATGGGAAATATGAAAAATTTGAAAGTGCTCCAGTTGCTTTGGAACAATTTGACAGGACGGATTCCTTCCACTTTGGGGAACTTGACCAAATTAACAGATTTGAGCCTATTTCATAATAAGCTTACCGATTCCATCCCGCCGCCATTAGGCAATTTGACAAAGCTTACAGTGCTACGATTGCATCAGAACCAGTTCACTGGTTCCTTACCAGAGAACTTGTGTCAAGGTGGATTGCTCCAATACCTCATGTTGGGTGACAACAACTTAACTGGTTCTATCCCTAGAAGCTTGAGAAACTGCACAAGCTTGGTCATAGTAACCCTCAACCAAAACCAGTTCACTGGAAACATATTTGAGACCTTTGGTGTCTACCCCAACTTGTATTATCTCAATATGAGTTCCAACAAGTTCTATGGAGAAATGTCAACAAACTGGGGAAGTTGCATGCGTTTACAGTATTTGGGGATTGCTGGAAATAAAATCAGTGGTTACTTGCCTCCCGAGATTGGAAATATGAGTCAACTACAAGAACTCGATCTTTCTTTCAATGGATTAGTTGGCAAGATTCCGAAAGAACTTGGGAAATTGACTTTCCTACACGTTCTACTTCTCAACGACAATCAACTTTTGGGACGGTGGCCAATAGAAGGTTTCTCAAACACATCATTGGAGCAAATTAATTTGTCCAACAACAAATTTGATGGTCCACTTCCACTTCCATCACCCTTCACAAATTTCTATTCGATTGCGAATAATAAAATAGCGGGGAAGATCCCTTCATCAATATGCAATGCCACCTCTCTCTCAGTCCTCATCATGTCTAATAATAGTATAGTCGGTAGCCTACCCGAGTGCTTGTCACACTTCAATTTATCGATTTTGAACTTGAAAATGAATAGTCTTTCAGGCACAATCCCCCAAACATTTTTACTGAGAAGTAAATTTTTGAGAAGTCTTGACTTGAGTCAAAATCAATTTGAAGGGACATTGCCCCAAACCCTTGCCAATTGTAAAAATCTGGAAGTTCTGGATTTCAGCAACAATAAGATAGAGGATAAGTTCCCAACATGGTTGGGAACACTACCTAAGCTAAAAGTTCTTATTTTGAGGTCCAACAATTTTAAGGGTTCTTTAGATTTTCCAAAGGTAGCTCATCTCTTTCCCATGTTGCGCATTTTTGACCTCTCGAATAATGGCTTCACTGGTCCTTTACCAACCAATTTGATAGCGAAACTTCAAGGGATGATGAATGGACAAAATGGGCAAGGGCCGAAAGGCGAATTGTACATGAGGCAAGAAGTTGCAACGGGGTTCTATGTAGATTCCGTGAATGTGACCATGAAAGGAAACAATGTTCGGCTACTGAAGATCTTGAAAATCTGCACATTCATTGACTTATCACTCAACTCTTTTCATGGGAACATCCCAAGTATTATTGGAAATCTTCAATATCTCAAAGGGCTCAACCTTTCCCACAACCACCTCACGGGTTCTATTCCATCAACCCTTGGAAATTTGACTCACCTTGAATGTTTAGATTTATCTTCAAACAAGCTTAGTGGGAGGGTTCCTAGAGAACTCGGAGATTTGTCATTCCTAGGGTGTTTGAACCTCTCAAAGAACCAACTTGTAGGCCGCATACCTCAAGACAAACAACTGAGCACCTTCGTGAGCAACTCATTTTGGGGAAACGTAGGCTTATGTGGAACTCCATTACAAAACACGTGCCCTGATGATGCTCCACCACCACGGCCGTTCTTCCAAGAGGATAGTACAAGAGAGCATGGTAGTGTGTTTGATGGAAAAGCAGTCTGGATAGGGTATGCATCCGGAATCGTAATTGGAATTTCCATAGCGCACATTATATGGGAAATTGGAAGACCTAAATGGTTTATGGGAAAAGTGAAAAGTACAGAGAGAAGAGCCAAATTGATGAAGAAGCCAAAGCAAAAGGCCATCAAATTTCATGGAGGCCAATGAAATTGTTAAGAAGGGATCCCTTTGAGGTACGTGCAAAGTAGTTCAAGGAATACACTTTTTGTCGGATTGAAATGTAATTTTACATATCGATGCTTTTTCTATTATGCTATCATCTTCTTCTTTAAGTGTGATTTCTAAATCGGGTCAATTGAATGGATGAACATGAAAGAGATCTTTGGAAAAATCGCTTGCATCATTTACACCCTTTTATGTCCTTTTCTTGTTTAGTATATGGCATTCTTATCTCTCCATGGAAAAGAAAGAATGACGAAGAGTTGTTGAAGCCCATCTAACCCAGGTTGCATGATTGAATTTGCCATTGAAATATGTCCTTTAAGGATTTCTAATTTTGTCATTGTCCCACTACACATTTCTATTGAAGTTGGAGGCTAGTATTAGATTGTTGACTTGTTCTTGCACCTATCATACTTGTCTGCAATAGTGAACGGGGTACTTGTTGAAATAAAATACGCGGAAATGATAGGATTTTACAATTTACATTAACATAAAATCACCAGAGAAATAAACAAAAAATAATAGGATACCAGAGATTTGTGTGGTTCGATTCTAATATCGGTATCTATATCCACAAGAAGAGTCAGCAACAAATAATCCATTATAATCGAAGAATTAGAATTTACAATCGCTCACACGCTTGAATATTTTTCACACTTAGATACATGCCTAAATGCAAAGTATTCACAAATAAACAACTCAATTTAGATGTAAAAATCACGGTACAAAATCACTTCACATTCAAACCCAAGCAAAAGCTTTACTCGAACGACGATGAAATCAAGAATGCCTCTCCACATCTATCTTTCTCTTCTCATGTGCTTGTGGCTTTTTTGGTTGTGTTCTCGTGCGGCTCCTCAGCTTTTGCAGTTCCGCCAAAAGAAAAAACCCACGCTTTCCTTTTATATGCGTGTCCAGAGTCAACAATTTGACCTGGGCCACCATGTGTTCTTTAATAGAGATTCGGCTTTTGTACGTACAAAAGAAAAAGAAACCCTTGCTTTTATTTTATTTTATTTTATTTCCTTTTTTTTTTGCGGCTATAAGGACTCCAATGAATTACTCCTTTTGTTGACCAATTAATCAAAAGGATTAGGATTTGAAGAAGACATCCAAGACCTCTATTTCTTTTCTTGTGCGCACTCCGTAATATTATTTTTAACAGAAAAATATCTTCACAATTAAATATTAAAAGAACTTATCCAAGTGGATCGTATTTTGTAAACGCTTAAACTCAAGATATAATTTAACAGTGCCAAAGGTTCAAGCCTCAAAGCATCTTCGAAATTTATATTCAAAGTAATCTAATTGCAAAATTCTTGGGTCTTCTAGGCCAAAAAACTGAAATTTTTTCATGTTCATGGATAATTCAATTTTGCTAGTAATTTTAAGATACTATTGCAAAAAAATATAACCGTAGCTTGCTCATAAGTTAACTTGTCAATAATTACCAACATCATGATGAATTTATCAAGTCCATTGTCAATTACTAACTTCTTTTAAATTCTACCGTTAGTATCACCAAAAACCTTAAAATTGGTATATCCATGCCACATTTAATCAAACCAAACAAAAAATTCCAAATTATTATGCTCATGTCACATTTACCACCCAAACTAGTATAGTCTCGTATCATATTTTACCTAAACTAATTTTCAAGTCATAGAAAGCAAGCTATTTCCCCTCCAATTTTGTCTTTGGCACTCCCAAGAATAGTATATTTACCTTTTTGCCCCTCCTTTCACATGTTTTGGTCATGTTTTGCTCTATTTTTTGTTTATTTATTTCTTTTCTTTTCTTGCGGGTACCCCGTTCCTCCTCCTCCTTTATTTTCTTTGTTTTTTTTTTTTTTTTTTTTTTTTTGGGGTGTTTTGCAGAATCAGACAATGAGGAGAAGGAAACTCAAGCTCCTCAACCTCTCATTATTAAAAAAAAAATAAAAAATGGCTCTCCTCTAACGTCTTGATGTCCCTCAAACTTTTCTCCCTCACATCGCTAGCTGCACGGAAACCGACTATGCAAATTGCCCGAATCAGTCAATTAGCTTAGGCATCAACTACTAGAATGGCCAGTTGATCGTGCATGTGGCGAGTGAACGTCACTCAATGAGCTTAGGCGTCAATTGCTTGAATGGCTTAGATCATGTTTATATTTCCATTCGTACCCTTTTCATATAATGTCTTCTATCAAAATGTTATCGTACCCTTTAGCTGATATACTAGTTATCACAATTTAATGTGGACATTTAAATGTTAATTAAATTAATTGAATGTGGGAATAATTAACTAAATGTAGGATCACATTTTCAATATTATATCATCTTCAGCTTGCAAAATAGCTCCATTAAAGCACTGGGTTGCGATAGATTTTTTCTTTCAATCAAGCTGGACAACGACTTTAGAATGGTCTTGTTCGCGATTCTCTTTGTTTGTAACGCCGTATTACGTTACTCCTCGTACAGCCACGATCGGATTCGGCCCTAATAATTGGGCGGGATCGAGCCACAATCAAAGGAGAAGGAGAAGGAGAAGGAGCAGCAGCAGCAGCAGCTTGCAGATGTCGCATTTTCGAAAGGTCAGGCCCTCCGGACATTCGACACTTACTCGCTCCTCATCCTCAGCATCTCCTTCCGTAGCTCTCTCCTTCCCCCTGCTCCGACTCCCTTCGCCTCCGTCGCTCTCTGTGTCAATGCCTCACGTGTATTTCCTCTGCTCCGTTGAATTTCTTTGTTGCCGTGTTCTGATGTGGCCGCGCAGGACTGGGGAGTCGAGAGGGTTCGCGTTCGTGAGGTACAAATACGCCGACGAGGCGCAGAAGGCGGTGGACAAGCTCGATGGTGTCGCTCTTGGCTCTGATTTTTAGTTCCTTCGGTCACGAGGGCTTCTGTTCGCGTTGTGCGGGGAACGCTTGGATTGGCGTTTGATTTCTTGTTCGGTTTTCTTGTTGAAAGGGAGAGTCGTGGATGAGAGAGAGATTGGGGTCAGTTCGCCAAGTACTGTCCCAATGCCGAGAGAATGTAAGCTGTTTGATTATTATCTCGCCTTTTAGTTTTCGAATTGTGCAAATAGATTGTGCTTCTTTCGGGTCAAAATATAATGCAATGCTAATCTGGTACGAGTTCACTGGAGGGAATTTGGTTTTCTTGGAATAAACCTTTGAATGGTGCAACTTGCTATGACCTTGTTGGTACGATTCTGTCAGTGGAGCATTCGTTTTGCAAAATAACCTGCAAGAGATGGCCTAAAATATTTGTAAGAAGTCTAAAATCTTGTCCATTGTTAGTCCTCTTATATCGTTTATATCAGATTTATGTAGATGCAAAATCCTCTTACATACTGAAGAGTTTCAAAAAAATGCATCTTTTAGAGTGCATTCAGTCAGAAACTAATTGTTTCTAATCGTGGCCAACCACCATAACTTTGCGTTTTTCTTGTAAATTGCTACCCGCCGTGTGACATAACCCAGAGCGCACACAGTCAATTCCTAATCCCAAGTGCTACTGCATGTTGCTACGGCATGAGTCATTACTAGAAGTTCGGTAGCTTTTGATCGCTTCAAAGAGAATATGGCTTTAGAGGAAATCAAAACTTCGTTTTCATTAGAGCTTCAAACTTAGAAGTGCTTAAATTAGAAAGATTATGGGTCGTCGTTTTGTTTTGAAAGGGGATACTGCAGTACAATGCTTTGTCTCAGAAAGGATGCAAGTTACGTTCTGTTGCTACCTTATATTTCAAGAGTGCAATGGCAGACGATATTCGGCCCTCCAAAATCTGGAGGCATTTAAATCATGATGGTTTGTTTTCGCTCGGCCTAGCTGCATTGTTGAATACAAGTAAAACTCATCTGGGGCTTTGCTCACAAAAAACCATCTTTTCTATTTTTAGTACAGTGAACTTATGTTGCCTTGCGCAAAACAAGTCAGAACAGTTTTCCCTCAAGTACTTTATCTGGAAAATAGTGAACATAGTCTTTGAGAGCTTAGAGTTTTGTGAATTTGACATAGGAAACCATAGTAGACCAACGTTTGACCCCGTCCTGATCAATTCCAAGTAAAATCCAACCCGTAAAATCAAAGTTTCAGATAACTTTGTGAACTAGAAAAATGAAGTAACAACTATTCCAATTGAGTAGTAGCAAGACAATGAGTTATGTTCTACCAACCTTATCATGTCATTGGGTTAATTCAATCCCAATTCTTGAATGTGCTGCATGTCTTGGAAGAAAGACAACAGGCAATATGCAACGTCAAAGAAAGAACCATCTGGTGGCTACAGTCAACTTTTTCATTATGCCAGCTAGCATCTGCAGACATGTGTTCCGCGAGTTAATGCTTGATGATGCATTTCCATTGTCAAATAGGAGAAACACAAGAAATGAGTTCGAGGGAAAGTTTTATGCATCTTTCGGGGCTTGAGAAAAATCAACATCAAGATCAAAAGAGAAAAAATGGCCACGGATTTACAACCTACGACGGTAAGTGACTAATTTCAATGCTAAATTTTTGTTCTGAGTAGTAAAATTCTATGTGAGTAACTTACATGCCACTTGAAGTTGGAAAATTTCTTTCTCTGGTGATCACATACTACCATAAAAGTAGAGCGCTGTTGGTAAGTTATTGGTAAAATACTATGTTCAGCACTTAATTTTTTTTTTTTTTTGAATGGTGAATATATGGAAAAGTTGATAATCTACTATTAAATTGGACGTCCATAAGTTACTAACATTGTTGGTAAATTATCATCAACGTGCCTGACCAACAGGATTTAAACTATACTAATCACATTAGGAAAATCATTAATTTCATAATTGCTTGCTCAGCTCACTAGAATAGCCTATGAATATTAATGCATCCTATCCCAATCTTTTAAGCACGTCCGGGAGAAGATACGTGTAAAAAGCTACAAGGTGTTCACACACATGCATAGAAGGCATTGAACTGTTCGACCTCTGCTATCAAATGCTAGGAAGGTCTTTAGTCAGGCTTGGCTCTAGAAACGAAGCATTGCGCCATTTACAACATCTAAAGTAGCTTCATAATGGTGTTAAGATATTCATCAAGGAGGATGGGAGGAATTTCCAGGTCATGAAGAAACCTATGTTCTTGGTCAAAGTATCGGTGATACAATCTCAAAGTCGAAAAGAAGAGATAACACTACTTTCTTCACTAATTAATGTCTACGATCCTATTGTGGAATATCAGTAATTTAGCAAGCAAAAACAATGCTGTCATTGGAAAAAAAACTCAGTTTAGTAAGGTTGAGTCAAGTCAACCATTTGCTTCCAAATATATGAGACTGTATATACAAAACATTGCCCTTTTGTAATAGTCGTCAATACTTTGAAAAAAATAACCAGTAGCATTCGAACTCTGAAATGGATGCTAAAATTTGTTTCTTCGTTGAACAAAATACAATTGAAGGTTCATACAGGTACGTTTTCTCCTACTCTTTTCTAAAAGGGTATTTCTAGCTAGCAATTACACAGTTAAAAAAAAAGGGTGACAAAATTATTAAAATAAGGAATTATATTCAACTAATAGCTACAAAGCAACATCTTCATTCCTCAAAAAGGACAGAGCAAATGGCTAGAGATCTATGAAAATGTTCAAAGAGAAAGTTAGCCATGTAAGAAAGGCAATAGTTTCGAGTTACCTTAAGGGGAAAATTAAAAGAAAAGCCATTTTAACATTTTGAATCTTTCTTTTACACTGCAGTGTAAGTTGACAATAGGGCTGTGCCCCTTTTCTCACCCTCGGTGCATGGTCCCCTGCAGTGAGCACCTTTGAAACCTTATTACCAATCCATCAAGAAGAATATTCTGTTAACGCAAATCTCTAAATTTCGCGGTTTTATGATACAATTAGAATATAAGCATACAGGCCCAAAAGAAATAGAAAGAATTTAAACCGGCATGCATGTGTGGATCGATCCCATACATGTCCCTCAAGAAGTCAAGGTCTTTGGGCGATAGAATAGACACGTGCCTCCTCAAGAAGTCAAGGTCTCTTGGGATTTCACGTGTGGTGACTTTGACTTTGCATCAGTACATGTTACAATGGTTCATGAGAAGTCATAGTCTTTATGGACTTTTATTAGTGACGTTTGACTCTAAAATTTCTAACTTACCGTATGGGAAGGGTCATGGAGCAATTTTCCAGCCTCTTCCCTTTTTGACTAACAAGTCTTCTCAACTTTTAATGCTGTGTAGAAATAGTTTTTCAGTGGGCTTGCCTTGGATCTTGACGGCTGGTTACATGACAATGTCATCAAGGTAGGTATTGTTTCCAAACAACAGGGCCACCTACGCCTGTCCACTAGTGTGGCGGGCTGCTAGATTGCGTTACTTATTTAAATGTGTGTTGGGTCTTGTATTTTTTTCGAGCCCAAGCCCAAACTCTACTCTTTAAGTGTTTTACATACGAGGGATGCCGAGATCTCCAAGGGATCTCAGACGAAGCAATTTAATTTCATACTTAGGATGAAAGTCTTCAACTTTTAATGCTGTATAAGAATGGTTTTTTCTTTTAATGTAGTGTAATAAATGGCAAATGGAAAAGAAAAATGTAGCCAAACTTTAAGGTAGGTAAAATGTGAAAAGTTGGAGAGTGTTCATACACGACACAACACAACACAAAGGTCCTTATTTTACAACCTCTCCCTGTCACGTGCGTCAGAGGCATTCTGTAATATTTGGGTTTGTTGACTTGGTCAAATGAAGTGACTAAAAAGAAAGAAAAAGAAGACCACTTAATTTAAAGCGAAGACATGTGACAGAGAGAAAAGGGGGAAGAAGAAAAAGAGAGTGATCGCAAATAGGGGGAAAAGAAGAAGAGAAGAAAGAATGGGAAAGAAAAAGAAAAAGGAAGGGAAAGAGAAAGGAAAAAGTGTGAGGCTTTTGTGCTTGGGTTTTGCTAGAACAACCGTCTTTAAGCCACTTAACTTGTTGCAAGCTATAAACTTTTGAAAAAGTGGCTCCACAATAATTTATAATTATTTATTATTTATCCTTACAGTAAATTACAAATTATCACCTAATCATTTCTTTTTGTGCGTACATACCCTAAGTCGGATTAATACCGCCTCACCACGTCAAGGAAGGATTCAAGCTCTTCGTTCTTGAAATTAGAATAGCTTCAAATTCAAAATTGTGGGAAATTTAGACCGCAAAGTCTAATTTCAGAGTTGTTCAGTTGTGAATTTAATGTAAATTATGGATTATGGTGTAGTGGAGCTGTGAGATTTCATGGGAGTTGATTTGAGGTAATGGTTTAGTTGAAATGAAATATTAGAGTTTTGCGCTCAAATTTCGTATTGCGAATAACTTTGAATAATCTCTTTGGGCAAGAGATCATCAGATTTATTTTGTTTGCAATTAAGCTTAGAACTCAAAAGTGCTTAAATTAGGAGTATCACTAGTCATCAAAAATCTCGAGAAAAGATTCTGCAATACAATGCTTTGTCTTAGAAAGAATGCAAGTTATGTTCTGATGCTACCTTATATTTCAAGAGTGTGAAGGCAGACGATATGCTGCCCTCCAAAATGTTGAGGCATTTATATCATGATGGTCATGTTTTGCTCGGCCTAGCTCCATTGTCAAATACAAGTAAAACTCAATTATGGCTTAGCTCACTATAAATCATCTTCTCTGTTTTTCAGGACAGTGATGTTGCCTCGCGCAAAACATGTCAGAATAATTTTCCCTCGAGTACTTTATCTGGAACATAGTAAACATAGTCTTTGAGAGCTCAGAGTTTTGTGAGTTTGACATAGAAAACCACAATAGACCAACGTTTGACCCCGCCCTTGATCAATCCCAAGTAAAAACCAACACCGTAAAATCAAAGTTTCAGATAACTTTGTGAATGTATAGAATAGGGGAAAAAGATGAAGTTAAAACTATTCAATCGAGAAGTAGCACGGCAAAGAGTTATATTTTCCCAATCTTATCAAGTGGTTGGGTTAATTCAATCTCAATTCTTGAATGTGCTGCGTGTCTTGGAAGAAAGGCAACATGCAATATGCAACGTCAAAGAAAGAACCATCTCGTGGCAATAGCCGACTTTTTCATTATGCCAGAGAGCATATATGTGTTCCATGAGTTAATGCTTGATGCATTTCCATTGTCAAATAGGAAAATCACAGGAAAATAAGTTTGAGGGAAAGTTTTACGCATCTTTCGGGGCTTGAGAAAAACCAACATCAAGATCAAAAGAGAAAAGGTGGCCATGGATTCACTCCCTACAACGGTAAGTCACTAATTTCACTGCCAAATTTTTGTTGTGAGTACTAAAATTCTATAAGAGTAACTTACATTTTACTTGAAGTTGGAAAATTCCTTACTCTAGTTATCACATACTACCACGAAAGTGGAGCTCGGTTGGTAAGTTATTGGTAAAATACTAGGTTCACTGCTCAATTTTTATTTTGATTGGTGACTATATTGAAAAGTGGATATCCTACTATTGCATTGGACGTCCATAATTTGCTAACAATTTTGATAAATTATCCCTAATGTGCCTGACCAACAAGATTTAAACTATATTAACCACATTAGGAAAATCATTAATTTCATAATTGCTTGCTCAGTGACTAGATTAGCCTATGAATACTAATGCATCCTATCCCAATCTTTTAAGCACATCCTGAGAAGAAACGTGTAAAAAGCTAGAAAATGTTCACACACATGCATAAAAGGCATTGAACTGTTCGACCTCTGCTATCAAATGCTAGGAAGCATGACCCTATTTACAACATGTAAAGTAGCTTCACAATGGTGTTAAGAAATTCATCAAGGAGGATAGGAGGAATTCCCAGGTCATGAAGAAACCTATGTTCTTGGTCGAAGTTTCGGTGCTACAATCTCAAAGTCGAAAAAAATAGATAATGCTACTTTCTTCACTAATTAATTTCTGTGACCCTATTTTCAAAAATCAGTAATTTAGCAAGCAAAACAATGCTGACATTGGAAAAATCTCAGTTTAGAAAGTTGAGTCAAGTCTACCATTTGCTTCCAAAAATATTAGACTCCGTATATATAAAACATTACTCTTTTGTAACAGTTGTCAATACCCGAAACATCATATAATCAGAAGCATTCAAACTCTAAAAGCGATGCTAAAATTTATTACTTCTTTAAACAAAGTACAGTTAAGGTTCATACAGGTACATTTTATCCTGCTCTTTTCTAAAGGAATATTTCTAGTTAACCATAACATGGTAAGAAAAGGGTGGCAAAATCATTAAAATATTAGATTATTTTCAGCTAGTAACTACCAAGCAACATACTCATTCCTCAAAAGGACAGAGCAATGGCTAGAAATCCATAAAATTGTTCAAAAAGAAAGTTAGCCATTTAAGAATGGCAACAATTTCATGTTAACATAAGGAGAAAGTTACAATAAAAGCCATTTTGACATTCTGAATCTCTCTCTTACACTGTAGTATAAGTTGACAATAGGGTTGTGCCCCTTTTTTCACCCTGTGCATGGTCCCTTGCAGGGAGCACCATTGAAACTTATTACCATATCCATCAATAAAGATATTCTACTAATGCAAAATTTTACAAATTTTGTGGTTTTATGATACAATTAGAATATAAACCAGCATATCGGCCCAAAGGAAAAGAAAGAATATAAACCGACATGCATGTGTAGATCCATCTTGTAAATATCCCTAAAGAATCTAGGTCTTCGGGCGATAGAGTAGACATGTGCCTACTCAAGAAGTCAAGGTCTCTTGGGGTTTCACGTGTGTTGAGTTTTCAATCGGTGCGCGTTACAATGATTCATGGGAAGTCATGGTCTTAATGGACTTTTACCAGTGATGTTTGGGTCTAAAATTTCCAACTTATCGTATGGGAAGGGTCATGGAGCAATTTTCCAGCCTTCTCCTTTTTTGACTAACAAGTCTTTGTCTTTTAATGCCGTGTAAGAATGGTTGTGCCCCTTTTTCCACCTTGTGCATGGTCCCTTGCAGGGAGCACCATTGAAACTTATTACCATATCCATCAATAAAGATATTCTGCTAATGCTAAATTTTATAAATTTTGTGGTTTTATGATACAATTAGAATATAAACCAGCATACCGGCCCTAAGGAAAAGAAAGAATTTAAACTGACATGCATGTGTAGATCCATCTTGTAAATATTCCTAAAGAAGTCAAGGTCTTCGGGCGATAGAATAGACATGTGCCTACTCAAGAAGTCAAGGTCTCTTGGGGTTTCACGTGTGTTGAGTTTTCGATCAGTGCGCGTTACAATGATTCATGGGAAGTCATGGTCTTAATGGACTTTTACCAGTTATGTTTGGGTCTAAAATTTCCAACTTATCGTATGGGAAGGGTCATGGAGCAATTTTCTAGCCTTCTCCTTTTTTTACTAACAAGTCTTTGTCTTTTAATGCCGTGTAAGAATGGTTTTTCTTTCGATGCAGTGTAAGAAACGGTAAATGGAAAAGGAAAATGCAGCCAGACTTTAAGAAGGTGAAGTGTGAAAGATTAGAGAGTGTTCGTACCCAAACACATCATAAAGCTCTTTATTTTATGTCAAAATATTTAAAGCAAAGAGACATGACCGAGAGAAAAAGGGGAAGAAGAAAAAGAGAGTGATCGCAAATAGAGAGGAACAGAAGAAGAGAAGAAAGAAAGGGAAAGAAAAAGAAATAAGAAGAAAAAGGAAAAGGCTTTAGTGCCTACATGCCCAAAGTCCGATTAACACCGTCTTGCAATGCCAAGGATTCAAGCTCTTCGTTATTCTAATCGGAATAGCTTTTGAGATTATGGTGCAAATTCGAAATTGTGTGAAATCTAAGCTATTAAATTTAATTTTAAAGTTGTTTAGTTATGACATTTCATGTAAATTATGGATTATGGTGTGGAGTTGTGAGATTTGACGGGGTCAATTTGAAGTAATGATTTAATTGAAGCAAAATATTAGAATTTCACACTCAAGTTTCGTGTTGTGAATAACTTTGAATAATAGGTTTAGGTGAGCGATTTGTTGGCATGTCAGATTCATTTTGTTAGCAATTAAGCTTATTTTAGTGAATTCGTAGTTAATGTAGTGTTTTACTTGGTTTTGATGTCAATTTTCATTTAATTGATAGGATTACAAGAGCGTTTGCTCGTTTAGCTACGTTGTTTGGTTTTAGGCATTTCCATATGAGTGGTGATATCACTTCTTTGAGTTAGTAAACTCATATTTCCAAAGTAATATAAATTATATATAGTATGGATTATGAAATGGCATTTTTGTTGCATAAAAGTCTTTATCTAACATTTATTACTTTTTGATTATTTGTGAATGGTTTGAGAAATGCTTTATGGGTTATTGGTTTATGAAATGTATTTCGAAATGATATGAGAAGTGTCTTGTGAAATATACTCTGTTTGATGATATGAATAGAGAAAGTTTATGTGTTTTGTTTTGTGAAATCGATTTATGATATTAATTTTGGATCGGCTTATTGGATTTTAGAGGATGCTGTCGTGGATTGGTGCTAATGATTAGTGTCTTTGTAAGTTCACTTAGAGGTCTATGGGCATACATACTAGCAAGATATTCTTGTAGGCCAACCACTAGCAATATAGGTGGAGACCTAACCAAACAGTTATGTCACTGTAAAATAGCTAGCATCCATGTTAACAATTTCAACTAAAATTGACTAAATGTACTAAATCGGCATAATTGTAAAATGTTTAAAACTAAATTGACAAAAAAATGTTTATGAATACTTTTTTTGGCGCTTCTACCTTTTTTGGACAAATATATTAAGAATATATATTGAAAAGAACTTAGAATATTTTATTTTATATAAAGTTATTAATTGAAAGTAATTAGTACTTATTTACTGAGATATCTGTGAATTCATTATGTTAGTGGTAGTTTACTAAGTACACTGTCAAATTTGAAAAAAAATTAGTAAGTTTCTAATTTATTGGGGTGTTGGTAAATTTTTTTATAGGGTTAGTACTCTTCTAACACTTGAAAGAAGTGGATCATTACCAATTTATTGGAACGTTCATAAATCCATTGTAATGTAACTAGTTTACTAACTGCACTTGTAAAATGTACAAGAAATTGGTAATTTACAAATTTATTTAGATGTTGATAAAATCAATACAGTGTTAGTTGTTTATTACCTATACAGATAAAATTTACAATTAATTGGTAACTTACTAATTATCTGGATGTCAGTAAATTCATCATAATGTCAATATTAACTAACTATAGTCCTAAAATTTAAAAGAATATGGTGACCGATCATACTTTTTGTTACCAATATATGAAATTAACCAAAAGTTTAGAAATCTACCATCCACGGAAAATATTTTCAGCTTTTTCCGGGTGGTCCTAGACTCGTCCAGCATACTGCGGCTGTGCAACTTCACTCACGGTGCATTCAATCATGTTCCTTCTTCTATCCCATTTGTCATTTATTTGTATTACTTATGAAAAAGAGTATTTGGATAGTTTGGACCATAACTTAGGCATAAAACACATCTATTTCACCTTTCACCGAGTGAAAGAATCGATTATGACAATTTAACTGACAAATAAAACAATTTAAAGATTGAAGGGCCAATTTTAGGGTTTTGAGTTGCTCTCTAATTTTCCACAGAGTAAATAAATATCTGAGCTTTGGTCTTCATGTGAGTCTTATACAAAAGTATAGTTAATTTCGTGTATATTGAGTGGATTCCATTTTCCAGGGAAAAAAGGGCATTGGCAGCAAGATCAGGGCTGAGTGAATATTTATGAAAAGATTTAGAATTCAAATGATCACGGGACCATGAGTAAAACGTTTAACACTTGTTATACCCTTGTCCCGAAAAATACATTTGTTAATTTATGTTGAGTGAAGAGCTCATGAACTTGTACTTACTCCGTCAGCACTTTGATGACCTAGTCAGCTGAGGGATGTGTGCGTGTTGCCATAACTAAGATGTTTGTGCATGCAGTGTAGACTTAACAAATGGGTTATCAATGTGGTATTGCCAATTTCTTTTAGCTAGTTTCCATTATGCCATGGTTGTTGGTTGCTAGATTCTGCTTTTTTGTCATTTAAGTTCTATACCAGTTTATTAGGTGACATCCAAGCTTGTTGCACCTTGTTCTTTCATTCGAAGTAAAATGAAAAAAATATCCGCTGACGTGCCATTAAGTAGAGGTTGTCCCTTAACCATCTTCATGATTCATTTTATCTTGCAGAGTTGCATGTGATTCCCTCTCATTCTCTGCTGCAACTGATTGTAAGATCCATTTTCAGGTATAGAGACGACTATAGAGACCGTCATCACAGGAGAAGTCGCAGCAGAAGCAGGGGACGACAATATGATCGCGACAGGTACAGAGACAGGGAAAGGAGTTACTGTCACCAAAGCATTAGCTATAGCGTTGGAAGATACGCAAGAATATTCCAAAGTATCATTGAAAGATCAATTATGTATCGTATCTAATTGGATACAAATTGTAATATATTTAGTTACTTGTTTTGTACACACTTTGTACTATAACAATAGGACAATGTACATTGAATCAATGCAATGAATACAGAGGAAAATTTCTACAATTTCTTTCTCTCAAATTCCTCTATCTCAACTTCTTACATGGTATCAGAGCCGTTCTGGTTCTGACTTAGCTTCCGCATTTTTTTTCTCTGAATTGCCTTCTGTGATCTTCTGTTCTTGGTCGTTGCTTCACTTGCAAACCAAAACAGCATCCGGCAGGAATTCTTCAGTCCTAGTTCTTTGTCAACCCACAGAACAGAGAGTTACTGCAGAATTTTTTGAGTTATCATGTCGAATCCACAATCACATACCTCACCCACCGAAGATAGTCCGGCGCCTCATACTTCGCCAACTCCGAACCCAACCATTATCAATCCAGTGGTCGATCAACAATCAAGTCAAATCCAAACTCAGGCACAACACACACTTTAGCAACACAATCCGGCTCAGTTCAATCTAGGGCTACCATTCTCTGGCTATCCTTATCCATGGATGCCGTACCCATGGATTCTTGGATCAAATCCAGATGCATCACAGTCGGGCTACCAAAGCGTGCAGACCGATGGAGGCCTACCAACCAATGTTGGGGCAGGCTCAACCATCGGCCTTGAGCAGACGGGCGGGCCAGGTAATTCGAATCAGGGACAGAATACAACCTCAGGTAACTCGAATCAGGGACAGAATACAACCAATGCGAGGTTTCCAACAGGGTTTATACCTTTTCCCTTTGCGGCCGCCATGGGTCGCCTGAACCCAAAGAACGCGCCGTATGTTTCAACGCCGACGGCCCGGGTGAAGCTCATCAGCAACCCTCTCACAGGGTCAGCAAATTACTCAAATTGGGCGCGTGAATTCCGTCGAGCCCTCATAACAAAAGATAAGGAGAGATTCATCGACGGAACCATTCCGGTCCCAGTTGATGAGAAATTAGGGCGACATTGGAAAAATGCAATCAGTTGGTAAGAACATGGATAGGAAATTGTATAAATCCAGAAATAGCTGCCGGACTGCCTCCCACAGAGGATTCAAAATTTTTTTGGGACATTATACGAGAGATGTATGGAAAACTAGATCGGGCAAGGATTTTCTCACTACATCAAGCACTTTCCGAACTGAAGCAAGGAAACACATTCGTAACGACGTGCTTCAACAAACTTTTAGCCCTCTTGAATGAGCTAGAGGCAGCGGAAGAGAAAATCGATGGACCCGAAGCCATTTTCCAGCAATACAAGGCGATTAAAGACAGAGAAAAAGCGACTCGCTTTTTGCTCATCCTTAACAAATCTTACCTCCATTTCAGTCACGATACTTGCCATGGAACCCGCGCCTTCGATCGGCCGTATATTCCAGCTTGCTGTGCAAGAGGAAAGCCAAATGCTCGCCTCAACAGAAGGGAAAGGGGCAGAAACCCTAGCCCTGGCCGCCAGAATCGAAAGGGGATCGCGAACCCTAGAGATGAGAGAAGGTGCGGCGCTAGGGTTCACGGTGGAATCGAAGCCTTTTAAAGGGGCATCTTCGGACGGCCACGATCTCACGTCTCGATCGGACAGCTCACGATGGGCGCGCAACTCTTCAGATCTGGACGATGGAGATTTCCCTGTCATTAAAGCATCCAACGGTGGGAATTATGGGCCGAATTCTTCTCGGCCCAATTGAATGGGCAAAATTCTCATAGGCCGACGTCCTATGGGCCTAATTCCTATGGGCCAAATTCAAAAAATAGGGGAAAATTGTATTGTGAATTTTGCAAACGGCCTCATCACACAGTTGAAAATTGCTGGAAATTGCATGGTAGACCTGGAGAAAGAAGGGCAAGGAGATATCGGCAGCGGCATATCAGATCACGGGGCAGTCGATGCAAATCAACCCATCACTCATGGTGAATATGAGCGCGTTGATGCGAGCCTTGCAAAAATTAGAGGTTCCAAAGAAGGGAGCGGCTTTACGGGTATTTCTTCATGTCGATAAACAATATATCAAGAAATACTTGGATTGTTGATTCCTGGAGCCGTGATCATATTGCATGTGAGAAGAAATTATTTACTGCTATTAATGAAGAACTAGATAGCCCTATTGTAGTACAATTGCCAAATGGCAACGTTACTCATGTCACTATAACCGGGACAGTCTATCTTAGTTCTCAAATTGTTCTCACAAATGTCCTATATATTCCTGAGTTCCAATTCAACCTTATATCTGTGTCTAGAGCCTGTAAGGAAAATTCGTGTCAAGTTTCCTTCAATGCTGATAGTTGTTAATTTCGGGCCCTTTCGGGGGAACCGATGGGATGGGGTAATCTATCGAAGGACTATTTTTCTGGAGAAGTTCGGCCAAGCATCTAGATCAATTTCCTTG
The DNA here is from genome assembly GCA_014182565.1 of Eucalyptus marginata. Classification (NCBI taxonomy): domain Eukaryota; kingdom Viridiplantae; phylum Streptophyta; class Magnoliopsida; order Myrtales; family Myrtaceae; genus Eucalyptus; species Eucalyptus marginata. The sequence goes on from CM024590.1 coordinate 6,260,738, forward strand.
TAATAAGCAGTCATTGTGTAATTCGACTACCAATGATAAAAATTTCATTTTTTATTCTCGAATGGGTCATAGTTCTTTATTTCCCTATTCTTAATGTCACATTTGCCCTCTTGCAAAGCAATCGCGTACTTCTTTTCCCATAAGCGATAGTCGTGCAGCTGATGTTTTTTCTTTACTTCATGTTGATGTCTGGGGACCATACCATACCCTAAATCATGATGGTTCTCGATTCTTTCTTACCATTGTGGATGATCATTCAAGGGCTACATGGATTTTTCTCATGCAATCCAAAAGTCAAGTCTTGTCACACTTAAGAACCTTTCTTTCCTTATCAAAGACTCAATTCGGAAAAACTATCAAAAAAATTAGATCAGACAATGGGAAAGAATTTTTTAATTATGAGTGCATGGCTTTATTATCATCCCAAGGGATTCTACATGAGAGTTCATGTACTTATACGCCACAACAGAATGGAATAGTGGAGAGGAAGCATCGTCACTTGTTGGAAGTTGCCCGGTCTTTAAAGTTCCAGGCTTCTATTCCAGATTTTTTGGGGAGATTGTATTTTGATTGCAGCATATTTGATCAACCGTATGCCGACCAAGGTTCTTAACGGTCGAAGCCCCTTCGAGCTTCTTTTTGGGAAGAAACCTGATCTTCATCGTCTGAGGATTTTCGGGTGCTTGTGCTATGCTTCTATAGTAGGACCTAAGGATAAAATGGATCCACGAGCTCGTCGGTGCGTTTTCATGGGGTATCCTACCTTACAGAAAGGGTACCACATGTTTGATCCTTCTACGGTGATTTTTTTGTTAGTCAAGATGTTCAGTTCCACGAAAACTCTTTTCCTTTTGCTGCCCAGGAATCAAGCAAAGATAGAGTGGGACATTCTCTTGATCATCATATCGAAGACTCTGTTCATGATCCGGGATATGTTGTATATCCATATTCAGATAATATAAATATTGATCCTATATCTACTACAGCCCCAACACCTTTGGGAGTGGACACGGATCAGCACTTGGATACAGGAACTTTTTTGGAATCACCTCTTGTGGATCCTCCAGTGACTCGGTCATTTCCTATGGAGCCTCTAGCAATCCAAACATCTTCTGACGATGTTCATCCCAGACGTTCCGGACGAGCCACCCGTCCACCAACTTGGACTAAAGATTACATATGTGGAGTCAGAAATCCAGGTATTCTTTTCCCAATGTCTTCTTATGTTTCTTTCGATCGATTATTCGAAGAACATAGATGTTGCATTACGCGCATTTCTGAAGAACGTGAGCCTTCAAGATATGACGAGGCAAGCAAAGATCAGCGTTGGCAGAATGCTATGAAAGCAGAATTGCAAGCACTAATGGATAATCAGACATGAGAACTCGTCCGTTTACCTCCGCATCGTAAACCAATTGGATGCAAATGGGTTTACAAGATCAAATATCGAGCGGATGGTTCGGTTGAAAGATACAAAGCCAGGTTGGTCGCAAAGGGCTTCACATAGAGAGAAGGATTTGATTATCATGAGACCTTCTCTCCTGTGGCTAAAGATGTTACAGTCCGATCCTTCCTCACTGTAGCAGCCTATCAGGACTGGCCCTTACATCAGATGGATGTTCACAATGCCTTCCTCCATGGAGATCTAGATGAGGAGATTTATATGGACATTCCACAGGGTTTACGGAGACAGGGGGAGAATCAAGTATGTTGTCTCCATGCAAATCCCTATATGGGCTTAAGCGAGCATCCGGACAATGGTATGCAAAATTTTCTGAGTCCTTGATAGCTGCTGGTTTTCAACGAGCAAATTTGATCATGCTGTTTTCACATGGATTAAAGGTACGTCATCTATATACTTGATGATATATGTAGATGATATACTGATTATGGGCAATGATGAGATAGCCATCAAAGGTTTCAAGCAATTCCTGCATTCTACCTTTCATATAAAAGATCTAGGTTTGCCAAAGTATTTTCTTGGAATAGAAATTGCTCGATCGAGATCAAGGTATATCCCTCGGCCCGAGGAAATTTGCCTTGGAAATTATATCGAAACGGGATTGTCGGGATGTAAGCCAGCTGTAATTCCAATTGAGCAGAACATCAAGCTAACCACAGCAGATTATGATGCCGGAATCTCTCAAGATACCGATCCTGTACTAAAAGATCCAATGAGTTATCAGAAATTGGTTGGGAAGCTCATATATTTGACTATGACTCGGCCGGATATTACTTTTGATGTTCAAACTCTTAGTCAGTTCATGCACAACCCCAAGCAGTCTCACATGAATGCTGCACTCAAAGTGGTAAAATATTTGAAGAAATGTCCTGGACTTGGGATCCTTCTATCCAAGAAATGTGATATGAGAATAACAGCATATTGTGATGCGGATTATGCAACCTGTCCGATGAGTAAGAGGTCCATAACTGGTTTCTGTGTTAAGTTTAGGGATTCTTTACTTTCATGGAAAACAAAGAAGCAACCGACTATTTCATTATCCTCAGCAGAGGCAGAATATCGAGCCATGGCAAAGACCATGTGTGAGATAGTATGGCTACGTGGATTACTTCGTGATCTTGGAGTACAAGTTCAAGGGCCAACGAAATTGTTTTGTGACAATGATGCAGCCCTCAAACTTGCTTCAAACCCAATCGTTCATGAAATAACGAAACACATAGAAGTAGATTGCCATTTCACACGAGAAAAAATCCAGGAAGGGATAATTGAAACGCTGGAGATTCGAACAGAAGAACAACCGGCGGATGTTTTCACCAAACCTTTATGTCAAAGTCAGCACGCGTATCTCCTAAGCAAGCTAGGCGTCTTGGATATCTACAAGCCACCAGCTTGAGGGGGAGTGTTGGAAGATACGCAAGAATATTCCAAAGTATCATTGAAAGATCAATTATGTATCGTATCTAATCGGATACAAATTGTAATATATTTAGTTACTTGTTTTGTACACACTTTGTACTATAACAATAGGACAATGTACATTGAATCAATGCAATGAATACAGAGGAAAATTTCTACAATTTCTTTCTCTCAAATTCCTCTATCTCAACTTCTTACATATAGCACAAGTCCCGATCGTCACAGAGACCGAAGTCGGAGTGCATCATCCACAAGGTGAGGACGCCCCTTATTCCCCCTTGGTGCTTCTTTTGATTGTTTGAGAATTTTTATATGATTGGAGACTTTTTACCCTCAGTTTCAGTTCATCTCGTAGCCCGCGCGAAGCTGAATACGAGAGGAATTACATCTCCAAATCAGAGACCTTCTAAACTCGAGAGTCCTGATGTACGAAATGGTGAAAGAGCTTCCCAGCTCCACAAAGATGTGCCTAGGGGACGCCCTGTCGATTCCCCTATTTCATCACCTAGTCCATTAGAAGAGTGCTAACGTGAGTTGCTTTTTTACGTTGGCATCCTTTTACTTTTGGCAATTTTTTTGGGTCTTGATGAAGTTGCTTGAAGATGGTTTGGATTTGTTGGCCCTACAATCAGCTGATGCATTAGTTACGGGATTCTAGCATGCGACAGTGATGAAAAGACACAGCATAGCAATCTTGTCCAGAGATATAGCGCTATCGGTCTTACGAATTGTTCAGACTCCATGACCGCACGCTACTTCCTTTTCTCTTGATTCTTTACGAGGGTCTCCTCGTATCTGAAAGTGAAGCATTTCCTCGAAGGCTTCTCTGTCAAAGTCTCCAGATTTCATATTATGGGTGGGACTCAATTCCGAAATAGGGACTGACTCAGTCAGAAAAGTCACGTACGAAGACTTAAAAAGAAAACATTCCAAAGTCTTCAAGGAATAAAAAATTCGTCCAGTCTGCTCTACGATGGCTACCTACAAAGCAATATGAAGGTACATTTTCTTAGTCTTCGCTGGTTAGTCGTCGTTGTAATGGAAGATGATAGGAAGGTGAGTTTTCACAAGCTTTTTAAGCATCGCTCATCGTCTCAGGAAAAGAAAAAAACAACTTACCAGAACCAAAAGAGAAGAAGAATCCATGGATTCTTCATCAGAATTCAAGAGGGTCATGAGCCTTGTGGCTGCCCTTGCCCTTTTCACTATCTTTGTCATTCCACTTCCTGGTCATGCTTCCCCTGCAGAAGCACAAGCCCTCCTCAATTGGAAGTCCAGTCTTGGCAACCATTCGGTTTCTTCCCTCTCTTCTTGGACGCCCTCCCCTCGTAACGCCGCTGGTTCCAATTCGACAATGAGTCCGTGTGCATGGAATGGCATCTTTTGCAATCAGGTGGGGAACGTGATCATAATAGATCTCACCAGGGCCGATGTTGAAGGTACGCTCCACGAATTCCCATTCTCGTCTTTGCCTCATCTCATGCGTATGGAGCTGAGTGATAATAATCTCTCCGGCCACATTCCACCTCAAATCGGTCTCTTAAGCAATCTCACCGATCTCGACCTCTCTATGAATTGGTTCTCGGGGAAAATACCACCGGAGATCAGTAATTTGAGCAAATTAGTTCGATTGTATGTCTATGGCAATAGCCTCTCAGGTTCTATTCCTCAAGAAATGGGAAATATGAAAAATTTGTATGTGCTCCAGTTGCTCGGGAACAATTTGACAGGACCAATTCCTTCCACTTTGGGGAACTTGACCAAATTAACAGATCTGAGCCTATTTCATAATAAGCTTACCGGTTCCCTCCTACTGCCATTAAGCAATTTGACGGAGCTTACGGTGCTGCGATTGCATGACAACCGGTTCACTGGTTCCTTACCAGAGAACTTGTGCCAAGGTGGATTGCTCCAAAACCTCATGTTGGGTGGCAACAATTTAACTGGTTCTATCCCTAGAAGCTTGAGAAATTGCACAAGCTTAGTCACGGTAACCCTCAACCAAAACCAATTCACTGGAAACATATCTGAGACCTTTGGTGTCTACCCCAACTTGTACTATCTCAATATGAGTTTCAACAAATTCTATGGAGAAATCTCAACAAACTGGGGAAGTTGCACGCATTTACGTTATCTGAAGATTGCTGGAAATAAAATCACTGGTAACTTGCCTCCTGAGATTGGAAATATGAGTCAACTACAAGAACTCGATCTTTCTTCCAATGAATTAGTTGGCATGATTCCAAAAGAACTTGGGAAATTGACTTTCCTAAAATATCTACTTCTCAACGACAATCAACTTTCGGGACGGTGGCCAATAGAAGGTTTCTCAAACACATCATTGGAGCAAATTAATTTGTCCAACAACAAATTTGATGGTCCACTTCCACTTCCATCACCCTTCACAAATTTCTATTCGATTGCGAATAATAAAATAGTGGGGAAGATCCCTTTATCAATATGCAATGCCACCTCTCTCTCAGTCCTCATCATGTCTAATAATAGCATAGTCGGTAGCCTACCCGAGTGCTTGTCACACTTCAATTTATCGATTTTGAACTTGAAAATGAATAGTCTTTCAGGCACAATCCCCCAAACATTTTTACTGAGAAGTAAATTTTTGAGAAGTCTTGACTTGAGTCAAAATCAATTCGAAGGGACATTGCCCCAAACCCTTGCCAATTGTAAAAACTTGGAAGTTCTGGATTTCAGCAACAATAAGATAGAGGATAAGTTCCCAACATGGCTGGGAACACTACCTAAGCTAAAAGTTCTTATTTTGAGGTCCAACAATTTTAAGGGTTCTTTAGATTTTCCAAAGGTAGCTCATCTCTTTCCCATGTTGCACATTTTTGACCTCTCGAATAATGGCTTCACTGGTCCTTTACCAACCAATTTGATAGCAAAACTTCAAGGGATGATGAATGGACAAAATGGGCAAGGGCCGAAAGGCGAATTGTACATGAGGCAAGAAGTTGCAACGGGGTTCTATGAAGATTCCGTGAATGTGACCATGAAAGGAAACAAGGTTCGGCTAGTGAAGATCTTGACCTTCCTCACAACCATTGACTTATCACTCAACTCTTTTCATGGGAACATCCCAAGTATTATTGGAAATCTTCAATATCTCAAAGGGCTCAACCTTTCCCACAACCACCTCACGGGTTCTATTCCATCAACCCTTCAAAATTTGACTCACCTTGAGTGGCTAGATTTATCTTCAAACAAGCTTAGTGGGAGGGTTCCTAGAGAACTTGGAGATTTGTCATTCCTTGGGACTTTGGACCTTTCAAAGAACCAACTCATAGGCCGCATACCTCTAGACAAGCAATTGAGCACATTCCCAAGAGACTCATTTAGTGGAAATATGGGCTTATGTGGAACTCCATTGGAAAACACATGTCCCGATGATGTGCAACCTTCTCCACCACCACGGTTGTTCTTCCAAGAGGATAGTACAAGAGAGCATGGTAGTGGGTTTGATGGAAAAGCAGTCTGGATAGGCTATGCATCCGGAATCGTGATTGGAATTTCCATAGCGCACATTTTATGGGAAATTGGAAGACCGAAATGGCTTGTGAGAAAAGTGAGAAGTACGGAGAGAAGAGCCAAATTGATGAAGAAGCCAAAGTGGAAGGCCATCAAATTTCATGGAGATCGATGAAATCGGTAGGAAGGGATCCCTTTGAGCTATGTACAAAGTGGTTCAAGGAATACACTTTTTGTCGGATTGAAATGCAATTTTACATATGTATGCTTTTTTTATTATGCTGTCATCTTCTTCTTTAATTGTGATTCTTGAATTGGGTCAATTGAATGGATGAACATGACAGGGATCTTTGGAAAAATCGCTTGCGTCATTTACACCCTTTGTGTCCTTTTCTTGTTTAGTGTACAACATTCTTATCTCCCCATGGAAAAGAAAGAATGACAAAGAGCTGTCAAAGCCCATCTAACCTGGGGTTGCGTGATTGAATCACCATTGAAATATGTCCTTAAGGATTTCTAATTTTGTCACTATCCCACTACACATTTCTATTGAAGTTGGAGGCTGGTATTAGATCGTTGACTTGTTCTTGCACCTATCATACTTGTCTGCAATAGTGAATGGGGTACTTGTTGAAATAAAAAATGCGGAAATGATAAGAGTTTAAAATTGCTCACTTGCTTGAATATTTTCCGCACTTAGATTTATGCCCAATGTAAAGTATTTACAAATAAACAACTCAATTTAGATGTAAAACTCACGGCACAAAATCACTTCACATTCAAACCCAAGCAAAAGCTTCACTCGAACGACCGATGAAATCAAGAATGCCTTTGCATGTCTGTCTTTCTCTTCTCATGTGCTTGTGGCTTCTTTTGGTTGTGTTCTCGTGCGGCTCCTCAGCTTTTATGGCTCAGCTGAAAGAAAGAACCCACGTTTTCCTTTTATATGTGTAACGCCCCGGGTCTCAACTGTATATATATTGTCCGCTTTGGATACTAAGTCCTCACGGTTTTGTTCTTCTTGGGACAGCCCATACTACCCCAAGAAAACGAGTAGGTACAGTTAGAGGGCCCATTGCCTTATAAGGTGGCCCAGAACTTCCTCCTTAGGCGATGTGGGACAAGAGAGAGGACCCCTTCCTTGTGCACGTCCGGGGACCAAGGCGCGGATGCACCGCCGACCCTCCTCCCCGCGCACCGCTGCTCGAGCCGTCACACTTTCCCTCCCTTGGGAGCACAGCGTCATCGCTGTGGCCCCACACGCAGTTGGGAGTCGGCTTTGATACCACTTGTAACGCCCCGGGTCTCAACTGTACATATATTGTCCGCTTTGGACACTAAGTCCTCACGGTTTTGTTCTTCTTGGGGCAGCCCATACTACCCCAAGAAAACGCGTATGTACAATTAGAGGGCCCATTGCCTTATAAGGTGGCCTAGAACTCCCTCCCTAGGCGATGTGGGACAAGAGAGAGGACCCCTTCCTTGCGTTTGCGCCTCGGTCCCCGGACGTGCGCAAGGAAGTTGTGACGGCCTAAGCGGCGGTGCGCGGGGAGGAGGGTCGGCGGTGCGTCCGCGCCTTGATCCCCGGACGTGCGCAAGGAAGTTGTGACGGCCCGAGCGGCGGTGCGCGGGGAGGAGGGTTGGCGGTGCGTCCGCGCCTCGATCCCCGGACGTGTGCAAGGAAGGGGTCCTCTCTCTTGTCCCACATCGCCTAGGGAGGTAGTTCTGAGCCACCTTATAAGGCAATGGGCCCTCTAACTGTATATACGCGTTTTCTTAGGGTAGTATGGGCTGTAGTATGGGCTGCCCCGAGAAGAACAAAACCGTGAGAACTTAGTGTCCAAAGCGGACAATATATGTATAGTTGAGACCCGGGGCGTTACAAAATGTGTGCCCAAAGTCAACAATTTGACTTGGGCCCATCGTGTGTTCTTCAATAGGGATTTGGCTTTTGCACGTATAAAAGAAAAAGAAACCCTTGCTTTTCTTTTCTTTTATTTCCTCTTTTATGTGGCTACAAGGACTCCAATGAATTACTCCTTCCTAGGGGTAAGCATGGTCTGGGTTGGGTTGGTGTCGCGACCAAATTTTCGGGTGTACCACCCTAGGTTTGGCTAATGGATTACTAAGCTTAAACTTAGCTCAGGCTCTCCCAAGCCTATACCAATTCGTGACTTAGATTCAAGTTTTTAACATGCGAATTTTTAATTAGGAGTCGCTACTAATCTATTTTTGGTGGGTCGATTAGAAACCCAAGTAAAATAATGAGAGAATTATTTTACTCATACGAACTAGAGACTTTGGATACGGGGACTTTGATTACGCTAGATTTCTCTAATGCCCTTTCGGTACCTTTCTCTTTTATTTTCAAAAAAAATGTTTTTGCAAGTAGTTTGGATTGATTTTAAATCTATTTCCCTAACATGTGAAGTGGTTATATAGGTGCGCGAACCACCAATTTAACACCCAAGAAAAAGCAATGAATAAATTGTAGGACTTACCTCATAGCAATGAAAGCATCTGGGTTGTTAGATCAGAATTTACATCAACAGTCCTAGATATGATTTCTAATTAACACGTAATTTCTTTTTTTGTTTTCACTTTATTAATGAGAATCATGCTTTATGCAATGCATACTTCTAATCTAATGTGAAATGATATGACATGGTAATATGACCTACTTATGTGACATAAATAAAATGCAGTCTATACTAAAGAATGGAATTGATTTATTCTAAAGACAATTTTTGGTATTTTCCATGAAATTCGAAAATAGAAAAATGCTAAAATTATCTACCTAAATTAAGATATCATCTAATTTGTATTAGGAATTAAGTTAAGCCAAATCCTAATTTAAACTAGAACATTATCTTAACCAAGTAACCCTAAAATGCAATCTATCTAGGAGAAATAATCTAAACGTATAATCAATTAGAAAATAAAATTAAACATGTAATCTTACCTTAATATGCAATGACGTGCAAAGAATGCCCAAATTCTAATTTTTTTCTTTTTCTTTTTATGAAATTCGAAATTAAAATTGTCACATAATTAAACGTGCAACTTAAATTTTAAAAAAACTAACATCCTAAATGAATGCATTTTTTTTGGATTTTTATTTTTAAAAATTCGAAATAATGAATTTCCTATTCTAAATATGCAAAACAACTCTAAAACAAGTCTAAAATGAACCTAATCGTAACTCTATTTTTTTAGGTTTTCTTCTACTAGAACAAAATCAATTCAAACAACACAACAACAACTTAAGCAAGATAAGATTAATATCCACAAATTGACGAATCATATCTCGCGCATGATATCGGATTGGCCAATTTTAAATAAAATCGCGAATCGAATCTCAAGCATGAGATCGGATTGGTGATTTTTCTGTGCGATTGCAAGTTAGATTTCGGGCGCGAAAATCGGACTGTCAATCATATTCACATTGTGAAATTAGGATGATTTCCCAATTCACAAGAATTCAAAAGATTTTTTTGGATAGGACAATATCAACTGAACATTCAAATATGATTGCAATCTGCAAATTAGGCATAAGATATATGAAACTGAATTAATCAAGATTCTTAGCTAATTTGCGATATCGCTCGGATATTTTCCTAAGTACGAACGGACGGTAGGGGTGCTCCACAAGCTTGCGGCTCATATTGCTTTGCGGTGGTCTGTGCGATGGGGTTCCCAGTGCGGGGCTTTCACGGTGATTGGCGACCGGGTGCTTTTCGGCCACCGAGGAAGTGATTCCGGCTCGGACTAGCATTGATGACTTGATTGTGAATGCTTTTGTTTTGTGGGACCATGCATTGAGTGAAACTTCCCATAATTCTACGCATGCCCGCCACTGCTGTGTTGACCGAATGGGGTCTTGCATACAGCCCAAGATTTCCAATATATTCATGCGTGAATTTGGAGTATGCTGCCTCTATTGGTGTGTTCTTTCTTTACTTGAAATTTCTTTATAAACTCTCTCCCTTCGACTTGATAAGGGCGGTGGGATAGCTTGAGCGTAGTTGGCCTGCTGCCTGCGATCAACAACTGGTGCGGAGGACGGCAATCGACGACAAACTCAAAACAGCAACCTTGAACTCTAAGAAGTGCGATGGCAAAGATTCCGGTCAGAGAAACCAGAATTGCTTTTCGTCGTGGGGAGCACAGTGGCTCGCGGCCGAGAGTGGTGGTGCACGTCGAGAAGAGTCGATCTCAGTTGGGTACGTCGGTCTATTGAGCACGCGAGACGATGAGTTGCTGCACCCACCGAACCCTCTTACACATAATCATCACGTCAGAATTTTGCCACTTGGGCTCTTCTTGCTTGTGAATAATTCAAGTACACTCCTTCAGTAATTCTTCACCGCCACATTCACGGATCACACTTCTGGCACAGCTACAGGCAATTGGGATTGTTCGGTGAAGCTTGGCTTGGCTACTATGCTGTCATCGGATCATGAGCTTCGTCGCCTGGACTGAGGCAACGACGCGTTTGAGTCGTGCCACTGACAGGAGTGGCACGGCAAGGGGGAAAGCAATGGCTCACAACGGAGAATCCTCAGCTCAGTCTAGTACAGGCCTGCTTCAGGTGAGGCAGTGGCCAGGAGGGATGGAACGGCTTGTGGTCGCTGGTGCAGTCACGAGGAGGGAGCAACAGGTGGCGAGAGTCAGCATCGTGGGCTGCAACTCGGCTAGCTCACGTCGGAGTAGGGGCCGGTTCGACGTTGTTGTGCAGGGACTACCAGGGCTGAGAAGCAAAGAACTCGTTGGAACACCAAGGTTGCAGGATCCTGGTGGCCGTGAAATTGCTGGACTGGCGAGGCACGGATTTGCGACTATGTTACGAGGAGGGAGGAGCGATGGTTGTTGGCTTCCTTGGAGGAGCTCGCTGATTATGGTGAGTGATGTCACCGGACGAGGGATTGATTGGTCTGGTGCGACAATGAAGGGGCCACGGTGAAGGACCGAGACAAAGACCTTGCTCTCTGGTTTTCTCTCTCTCTTTTCGCCGCTCTCTCTAGGGTTGCAGCTCCTTTTTCTCTCAATTGTGGCCGTGAATGTTAGTTGTGTCCCCCTTTTTTCCTTGTTTTATTTGCCCATACTTGCACATATAATGCCATGGTTACATATGAAGAGCATATATGCTCAATTTTTCAAGATTTTGATTCTTCTCTTCCATCAGCAAAGATATTGGTCCAACGCTTGGATTTTTGCTTAAACCCATAATATATTCAGCTTATATTTGCTGCACCCTTCCTCTCAAGGCCTAGAATTATAAAGAATATGCTCTCTTGAATTCAGAATTCTTTCCAATTTAGATCACCAATTTTCAGCTATGCGGATTTGATGGGCTCGACTGAATTTTGTGCTTGTGCTTTTGTGGGCTCCATTAAGTTCGAGACCATTCACTTGAGTCTATTTGTCACCGGTCCAATGCAATGATGATAAATGCTCCTAAAACTATATGTTATGCGATTAATTTTTTTTTTCAGGGGTTAAAAATAATCGCTAATTTTTTAATGCGATAAATAACTAAATGGGTTGCCAAAATTTAGGTGTTAACAACTGCCCCTCTTTGAAGGTGAGCTCGTAGAAGTTAACTTCAAAGATAAATTGAGACCTAAATTTTGACCATACACATGTAGTGAATGATTTTTTTGTCGGGAAATGAATTCCATTTTAAAATGCAATTTATATTATGCATGAAAATGCTAATGCAAATTATAAATGAACTTACCTGGAATAACTTACCTTCAAGGAGGGTAGAGTAACTCAAGATAGTTGTTGTTAAATGTTCAGGACCCGTACCTTTTTATGGTTGCCTAGAATAGTAATGAGGCTTTGTAAGGAAATTGCTTTCTTAGGACTCGTACCTTTCTATGGTCGCCTAGTATGGCAGCAAGATTTTATAAGGAAACTGCTTTCTTAGGATTTGTACCTTTCTACGGTCGCCTGTTAGAGCAATAAATGTTGTCTAAGACTCGTACCATTCTACAGTCGCTTAAACTGAGATTTTGCTTGACTAGGGCTCGAACCTTTCTTTGGTCGTTTAGCGTTGCAACATAGATCATCTGACCAGGACCCGAACCTTTCTTCGGTCGCCTTAGTCAGACTGAATCTGGAGAAAACCTTTGGGGGACAGCTCAATCGAGTGTCAATGTAAAGGACTCTGGGCTATGGAAGCACATCAGGTCAATAAAAGAAAATCGGGCTACGGAAGCACGCCGATTCGATAAAAGGGAACTTGGGCTACAAAAGCACGCCATGTCAATATAAATGAACACCGGGCTATGAAAGTACGCCGGGTTGATAAAGAATGACTCTAGGCTATAAAAGCAAGCCAGGTCAAGAACTCTAGGTTACAGAAGCACACTGGGTCTATTAAAAGGGACATCGGGCTACGAAAGCACACCGAGTCAATGAGAAGGGTTTCGGGCTACAAAAGCACACCGAGTCAATGAGAAGGGTTTCGGGCTACAAAAGCACACCGAATCTATTAAAAGGGACATCGGGCTACGAAAGCATGCCGAGTCAATGAAAAAGACTCTAGGCTAAGAAAGCACGCTAGGTCAGGAACTTTGGGCTATGGAAGCACGCCGAGTCTATTAAAAGGGACATCAGGCTACAGAAGCACGCCGAGTCAATGAAAGAGACTCTGGGCTACAAGAGCACGCCATGTCAATATAAATGAACTTCGGGTTACGGAAGCACGTTGAGTCAATGAAAATGACTCTAGACTACGAAGGCACGCTAGGTCAGGAACTCTGGGCTATGGAAGCACGTCGGGTCTATTAAAAGGGACATCGTGCTATGGAAGCACGCTGAGTCAATGAAAGGGACTCTAGGCTACAAGAGCACGTCGGGTCAACATAAATGAACTCCGGGCTACGGAAGCACGCCAGGTCTATTAAAAGGGACTTTGGGCTACGAAAGCAAGCTAGGTCAATATGAAGGACGTCGGGCTATAAAAACACGCCAAGTCAATAAAAAGGACACCTAGCTACGGAAGTATGCCGGGTCAATTAAGAGAGACATCGGGCTACGGAAGCACGCCGTGTCAATCATGAGGGCTTCGGGCTACGAAAGTACGCCAAATCTCAAGGCTTCAAGGAGCAACTTGAACGTCAAGTATTACTCGATCTTTAAGGAAATATTACCTGTCAGACATGATTAGAGCAAAAACTGGTATGCATTCATTACAAAGGCAGACAATCTAAGCTACTTTAAAATGCACATTTCAAAGTTCAATGAAGTTTTCATCGATTCAATCAAGGTTTATGCATAATGACTTTACCATATTTGCATCAACCAAATTTCCACATGAGAGAATTGTCATTCAAGACAATGACATGGATTTCTTAAGATTGTTAAATGAGAGACTTTTAGATAAAAAGGACTTTCACTCATTCTCATTCAAAATGGCTATTTTATGAGAATCACTACATCTCACCATTATCATATCGACAAGGGTCTGAGTATTCTCGCAAGCAATACGACCTTATCAATCTGAGAGGTTTTTAATTAGGATCGTAATGTAGGCTTGGTCAATGGCTTAACAAATGTACTCTTTGAGTCAAGGCAATTGAAAGGACAATTCTGTAATCATCTCCAGGTTTACAAGTCAAGAACCCTGCAAAATGAAAAATAAATAATCTTGCTCGCACTTCTTCGAGCGATGCTTAAAACATGTGAACCCCTACGTTAATTCAAGTGCCATAATCGGAAGAGACTTTGCAAGGGACATAACATAGGCTAGGTTTAGGGGTTGAGAAACGAAAGGATCGTTAGGCTCAAAATGTGTGTAAAGGGTGAGAGTTGATGATCATCTTGGCATTGTCGCCGGTCTTCTTCTTTACTAGGGATTGTCATTATAAATGCACCATTGATCTTGACTCTTTGAGTACTACTCCATTGGGATTCAATTTTTGCAATTGATAGTCATCTATCTTGACTCTCTTTTTTTCGTCTATGGGCATCGACCTTACTTTTATCAGTTACACCGCTTTTTCATGCACTTTTTCTTCACTTCTTTTTCATAGGCATTGCCTTGCTTTTACCAGGTGCACTACTTTTTTCATGCCCCTTAGTTCTATTTTGATTTCGATTCTTGCGCATAATGCATACGTTAAGTAATCACACTTTGAATGACACAAGGGTCTTCATTTGCCTTTTGCCTTGCCCTAGTGTGGAGATGATCATCAACTAGGTTTGAAGAAATGAAATTGCAGGCTCAAATGGGCTATGCAAACGGTATAAGTGTGTATGATAGAGAAAGAGATGTTTTTCGTCATCTTAAGATACTTAAATTATCACATGAATTCAATGTAATAACACGACTTGGAGATTAATGCAAGTGAGAGCAAGAAAATTTCTGTTCATTCTCCTCCACCTTATGGTGCTATCTTACCTCCAATTTGCCCCGATGTGGGGTGGTTCTTGACAGGGGTAATTTGAAAAAAAATCTCCATAAGTATATGGGGCTCAAAAGGGATTAAGCAATGGATCACCTATAGTGTTTGGGATAGAGAAATAAACTGCCCCTCGTCATTTCGGTTGTCGTACCTTTTGCGAGAGAACTCTTTACCTTGCGGATATGGAACTTTTTACACTTATCTCACAAATGTATAGGTAGATGACTGTGTATAGGATAAGGCTTGCCTTTCATCATCCTAAGACGTCTCATTTAGCATGCTTAATCCATTCCACGTCATTCATTAAATTGGTATGTGTTGACAATCTTCAATGGAATTGGTGAATTAGATAAGTAAATCTGTCATGCAAAAATTCTTCTTTTGAAAGATTACAAGCATTTTATGAACTTGTCAAGAACGTCATTCAAGATGTGTTAGGATATCAAGGGTTGTCCATGAATTGCCTCTTATGGACACATGAATTAATCAACTGATATCGAAACTTCGATGTTTGATTTGAAGAACACTCCATTTTGCCCCTGCATAAAAGGACGTGCATGAATAGAATTCTATGCAATGAGGAATGAAACTTGATTAATTTCTGTTATACACCAAAGAATCGACTTAGTCAGTTTGCTATCACCATCGGAATTTAACATGCTCCTAAGTTTGTCATCTGCAAGGAAAAAGGGAGAGAATGTCATTTCTAGAATTGATTAAATTCAAGAATGAGAAACACCTTTTTTGGCATCAAGCGTGGAGTTGAGAAGGGTTGAGCGCTCCTTTTGCTTCCTTGGGGTTAATATCTCACATAAGTAGTAATAAGAGTTGCCCCACATCTATTTTTTTTTTTTTTTTATTGAAAGTGCGCTCTAAGCCAGTTGATCTATCATTGCAACCTGATATCCCTTTTTCAGATGATTCCTCCTCAAGCCAAAATAATGCTCATGAATCATGTGTGCTTGAGTTTTTCACCCTCCTTGGTTCTCATGAAAATGAGATGGTTCAAAAGCCTCTTGGCTCTTTTATTCGAGTCGCAATTTCTCACTTGTTTTGATCCATCATTTTAGCTCTTGGTCGTGTACGGATGGGTGAGCGGGGTCGCTCCATAATCACCTAATCAAATAAACGGGAACATATAAACATGAGGCGTAAATAGGGAACCAGTCCATGACAACGATCTATTTTTTTCTTTTTTTAGTCACAAAAAGTCCACACATGAAGGTAATTTCCTAAAAATGGACTAGGAAAATAAAGACATGTGATGCCTTAGCAAGGAGAAGTTTCCTAAACATAAATTAGGGAAAACCAAAATTTGAAACTTCCTAATAAGAACAATAAAGACATGAATTGAAAAAAAAATTCCAAAGTTTTTTTTTTGTTATTTTTCAAATGATTCATTGCATGGCAATTTCCTCATTTCATTTATAATTAACAAATGAATTAAATCAATGATTGACCTAGATTGTCATGGACCAACTAAAAGGGCAATTAAGTAAGTAGATTGCAAAGCAAAGGATAGATTACTTACTTCACCAAAGAAAATCGATGGCAATCACATAGACATGCACATGAGATGTGAGGCTTGATTTCTACTCTAGACAAGCTTAGCAAAATGAAGCCACAAAGATGATCAGACTAGCCGCGGGCGTGCGGACTAAGTCGGGTCCTCATGACTTTGGCATGGTGAAAGAGCCGACCTGGGTCGCGGTCATGCAGACCGAGGTGGGTACTCTTGACACAAAAAAAAAAAAAAATTCGGGATTGAGATGGACAACTCGTACCACAGGCATGCGGTCAGAGTGGTATCCATCTCAATACCATCTTAAATAATCCTATGCAACCCAGGTTCAGCGGCGGATTGTGTGTGCAAGAGTGTAATGCAAATGCAAGGCATGCACAACAGTTTATATCAAGCAACACTTCAACATGGAAATAAACCATACATTCCTACACCTCCCTGCAAAACAAAAGTTAACAAAACACTTCCCCTTATACCTCCCATCCTGCAAGAACATTTAACACCTTAAATGTTAGGGATGTATCTGGGATCCTTGCTGCCAAACAAAAATATTTTTTCAAAAGAAAAGAAAAATTGGCCTAAGTCCACTAAGAGTTTCAACTCAAGTCTCCAGCAGAGTCGCCAAAATTTAGGTATCAATAGTTGGTCCACCTCCTAACCTTAGAATCAACCCGCATATTGCTGGTCCACAATTTTTGGGACCAAGGACTGACCATTTTGAGCTTAGAACCGAGGACCGAACCAACCCAATAGATTCGGTCCAGTTCCAAGGTTGAACCAGGACTAACCAATAATTTTTTTATTTTATTTTTTGTGCTCCCTGAAAAGACGATGAAGGACCAAACCGACCCAGCGGGTTCGGTTCAGTTCTAGGGTCAACCCGAGATCAATTGATAATTTTTTATTTTATTTTTTGTACTCCCTGAAAAGGTGACAGAGGACCAGACAGATCCAATGGATTCGGTGACAAGCGAGGTTAGCTAAAAGAGGTAAGCGACGAGCGTCGAGTGGGGTGAGCGTCGAGCGTCGAGCAGGGAGCAACAAGCCAAGCGAGCATCGAGCGGCGAGTAGCATAAGCTAGCAAGGCGAGCGTCAAATGGCGAGCAGAGAAGTTTCTTTTTATTTTGGCAAATTAAAAACTAAGAGGACAAATAATACATAAGAGAACGAGTACTAGAGGAGGATGTTGTGATGAGCTATTTATGACCTTTTGGACACCATAAGGAATCCTCACAAAAACATTTTCCTCATTTGTATATTATAGCTGTTAACGTAATAAAAGACATTATAAATCTAAGTTATTAAAGAACAGTGTAAAATTACTTAAACTCTTCACTAAGGAGCTGTTTAATGTTGTCGATATCGTTTATTTTAGGCTTTTCTCTATATAAAAAAATTATAAATAATATATTAGATATGGTTGGTCCGGGTTGGACTGATTTTTAACTTCAAGATTGAGGACCAACCCGTACAGTACTGGTCTAGGAATCCCAAGACCAAGGACCAACCTAATCTCTTTAGAAACTGGACCACAACCAGTAGGGTTGAGCCGGTCTAAGGTCAGTCCGGAGTTGACCCTAGACCAATGCTCAACCCTACATGTCTCTTCGCTTTAAATAAAGTGGCATCTTTCTCTTTTTCTTTTTTAATAAGCGGTTTCATTAGACCAAGTCAACAAAGCCAAATATTACAAAATGCCTTCGTAGCACTAGACAGGGAGAGGTCACGGATGAAGAGTGTAACGTAGATAAGGAGCTTTATGTTGCTTTCGAGTATGGACACTCCAGTTTTTCACAATTTACCTCCATAAGGTTGGCTACATTTTTCTTTTCCATTTGCCATTTCTTGCACTGCATCAAAAGAAAAACCATTCTTACAAAGCATTAAAAGTCGAGGGCTTTCGTCCCAAGTACGATATTAAACTGCTTTGTCTGAGATGCCGTGCAGATCTCGACATCCCTTAAACATGAAACACTTAGAGGGTGGCGGGTTCGAGAAAGATACGGGACCTAATGAGGGGAAACATAATGCGCAGGTAATGGCACTTAAAATAAAAAGCGCAACCTAACAGCCCACCACGCTAGTGAATAGGCGCAAGCGGCCCCTGTTGGTTGGAACAATCCCTATCTTGTACCAAGGATCCAAGATAAGCTCTCGAAAAACCATTCTTACACGTCATTAAAAGTTGAAGACTTGTTACTCAAAAAAGGACAAGGATGGAAAATTGCTCCATGACCTTTCCCTTACGATAAGTTAGAAATATCAAAGCCAAACATCACCGATAATAGTCCATAAAGATCAAGACTTCCCATGAACCTCTGTAACGTGTAATGATCCATAAATCATCACATGAAACCTCAAGAGACCTTGACTTGTTGAGTAGGCACGTGCCTATTCCATCGCCCAAAGACCTTGACTTCTCAAGGGATATGTAAAAGATCGATCCACACATGCACACCGGTCTAAATTCTCTCCTTTTTCTTTGGGCCGGTATGCTGGTTTATATTCTAATTGTATTATTAAACCGCAAAATTTGGAAAATTTTGCGTTAGCAGAATATTTTTCTTGATGGATATGGCAATAAGGTTTCAAAGGTTCTCACTGCAGGGGACCATGCACAGGGGGTGAAGAAAGGGGCACAACCCTATTGTCCTCTTATACTGCAGTGTCAGAGAGATTTGGAATGTTAAAATAGTTTTTCTTTTTAACTTTCTCCTGACATTGATATGAAACTATTGCCATTCTTACACGGCTAACTTTCTTTTTGAACATTTTAATGGATTTCTAAGCTTAATCGCAAACAAAATAAATCCGATGCACCAATAAATCACTCGCCCAAAGGTATTATCGAAAGTTATCTGCAATGCAAAATTGGAGCGCAAAACTCTAATATTTTTCTTTGATTAAACCATTACTTCAAATCAACTCCTATGAAATTTCACAACTCCACTACACCATAATTCATAATCTACATGAAATTCTACAACTAAACAACTCCAAAATCAGATTTTGTAGTTCAACTTTCACATAATTTCGAATTTGAGCTATAATCCCGAAAGCTACTCCTATTAGAAGAACGAAAAGCCTAAATCCTTACTTGACGTGGTGAAATGGTGTTAATCCAACTTGGGACATGTCTGCACAAAGAGAAATGATTGGGTAACAATTTTCAATTTACTATAAGAATAGCAGTATATCTTTAAAAAAAAAAAAAACAAATAACAAGTAAATATAAATTATTGTGGGAGTATACTCTTTCAAGAGTTCGTGGCTCACAACAAGCTATTATTATCATAATAGTCTAAAAAATGTTATGCTAGTAAAGCCCACACACAAAAGCCTTTTCCTTTTTTTCCTTTTTCTTTTTTTCTTTTCCTTTCTTTCTTCTCTTATTCCCTTTCCTCTCTGTTTGCGATCACTCTCCTTTTCTTCTCCCCTTTTTTTCTCTCAGTCATGTCTAAGGGTGAGCATCGGTCTAGGGTCAACCTTGGACCGACCCTAGACTAGCCCTACCTTGCCAGTCGTGGTCCAATTCCCAGGGAGATTAGGTCGATCATTAGTCCTAGGATTCCTAAACCAAAGACTGCAGTTGGTCCTCGCCCTAGGAATTTTTAGGATCGGTCAAATCCGAACCAACCTTGACTCTATATCTATTATGTATCTAATATATTATTTGTAAATTTTTATATAGAAAAAACCCTAAAATAAATGGCGTCAACAATATTAAATAACTCCTTAGTGAGGATTTCAATTAATTTTACACTGTTATTATTATTTTTTTTTTTGTCGGGCTTACTCTAATCCTACTTTAACTTCTCACTCTCAGACTTTTGCCATGCCTCATTGCAGGACGTGAGAGTCGAAACCCACTCCTAAAACTAAATCGTTCCCACCCCAACCCACCTGAGAATGTGGGGATTTGAACCCCCCACCTCCTCATTCCAAGTTGGAAGGGTGGCCACTGGGGCAAACCCTAGTGGTTCACTGTTATTTAATAACTTAGATTTTTAATGTCTTTTACGACGTCAACAATTATAATTTACAAAGGAGGAAAATATTTTTTGAAGAGTCCGCATGGTGTCCAAAAGAGCATAAACAACTTCTCACGACATCCTCCTCTAGTACTCGTTCTCTTCTATCTTATTTGTCCTCTTAGTTTTTAATTCGCCAAAATCGAAAGAAACTTCTCCGCTCGCCATTTGACACTCACCTCGCTAGCTTTAGGTCACTCGTGCCGCTCGTCGCTCAATGCTCACCCCACTAGACGCTCGTCGCTCGCCTCTCTTAGCTAATCTCGTTCGTCACCGAACCTATTGGATCCGTCCAATTCTCAGTTGCATTTTCAAGGAGTACAAAAAATAAAATAAAAAATTATTGGTTGATCCCGGGTTGACCCGGGAACTGAATCGATCCCATTGGGTTAGTCCGGTGCTCGATCACCTTTTCAATGAGTACAAAAAATGAAATAAAAAATTATTAGTTGATCTTGAGTTGACCCTAGAACAAGATTGAACCCATTAGGTCAGTCAGGTTCTCGATCCCAAGCTCAATAGGGTCGATTCTCAATCCCAAAAATTGAGGACCAGCACTGTGTGGGTTGGTCCTAAGTTAAGGGGTGGACTGGCCCAACTCAGACCATGCTCACCCGTAGTCATTTCTCTTCGCTTTAAATAAAGTGGCCTTCTTTCTCTTTCTCTTTTTCTTTTTTTTATAGGCTGCTTCATTAGACCAAGTCAACACAGCCAAATATTACAGAATGCCTTCGTAGCACTAACAGGGAGAGGTCGCGGATGAAGAGTGTAACGTAGATAAGGAGCTTTATGTTGTTTTCGAGTTGAACACTATTCCAATTTTTCACAATTTACCTCCATAAAGTTGGCTACATTTTTCTTTCCCATTTGCCATTTCTTGCACTGCATCAAAAGAAAAACCATTCTTACACAACCCACCATGCTAGTGGATAGGCGCAAGTGGCCCCTGTTGGTTGGGACAATCCCTATCTTGTACCAAGGATCCAAGATAAGCCCTCGAAAAACCATTCTTACACGTCATTAAAAGTTGAAGACTTGTTACTCAAAAAAGGACAAGGATGGAAAATTGCTCCATGACCCTTCCCTTACGATAAGTTAGAAATTTCAAAGCCAAACATCACCAGTAAAAGTCCATAAAGACCAAGACTTCCCATGTACCACTGTAATGCGTAATGATCCAAAAATCATCATATGAAACCCCAAGAGACCTTGACTTGTTGAGTAGGCACGTGCCTATTCCATCACCCAAAGACCTTGACTTCTCGAGGTATATGTAAAAGATCGATCCACACATGCACGCTGGTCTAAATTCTCTCTTTTTCCTTTGGGCTGGTATGCTTGTTTATATTCTAATTGTATCATAAAACCACAAAATTTAGAAAATTTTGCGTTAGCGGATATTTTTCTTGATGAATATGGTAATAAGGTTTCAAAGGTTCTCACTGTAGGGGACCATGCACCATGCACATAGGGTGAAGAAAGGGGCACAACCCGATTGTCCTCTTATACTGCAGTCTAAGAGAGAGATTCAGAATGTTAAAATGGTTTTTCTTTTTAACTTTCTCCTGGCATTGATATGAAACTATTGCCATTCTTACATGGGTAACTTTCTTTTTGAACATTTTTATGGATTTCAAGCCATTGCTGTCTTTTTGAGGAATGAGGATGTTGCTTTGTAGCTACTAGCTGAAAATAATTTAATATTTTAATGATTTTGTCACCCTTTTTAAACTATGTAATCGTCAACTGGAAATACTCTAGAAAAGAGCAGGATAAAATGCACCTATATGAACCTTTAACTGTACTTTGTTTAACGAAGAAAAAAACTTTAGCATCCATTTTAGAGTTTGAATGCTTCTAATTATGATGTTTCGGGTAATGACAACTGTTACAAAAAAGTAATGTTTTATTTTTATAGTCTCATATATTCGAAAGCAAATGGTTGACTTGACTCAACCTTTCTAAACTGAGTTTTTTCCAATGTCAGCATTGTGTTGCTTGCTAAATTACTGATATTCGACAATAGGATCACAGACATTAATTAGTGAAGAAAGTAGCGTTATCATGAAAAAATGTTGAGACTATCAAATAGTTGAAAGAACTCTAATTTTCATTAAAGAAATTGCATCTGGTTGACAGAGCAACCCCATTTATCAAACATTTGATCCAGTAAACGGCTTGAAGCTTTTGCATCTCTTCTAGGATCTCAGTGGCCGTCCGTGAATTTTGAACACCATGGAAAATGATGGAACGAAATCATTTCCACACACGGCCTGAGTTGGGGAGTAGCAGATACACAAGCGACCGCAAGCTTTAAGATGGTCGGAAGTTCATCCTCGATGCCTGTGATGTCATTTCCAGCAATTCTTAGACCCACTTAAACGCATGCAACTTCCGTAGGTTATTGAGATTTCTCCATAGAACTTGTTGAGACTCGTGTCAATAAAGTCCAAGTTGGGTTGGACACCAAAGGTCCCGGATATGATTCCAGTGAATTGATTCAAATGCTGGTGCGATCAGCTGAACGTAAAGCCAAGAAATGGAACCCATTTTCAAGCAAATTTATCAAGACCCAGAAAAATTGCCCAAAGGGATGCAAACTTGGTGCACCCACCGCTGTGAGAATATAAAAACCAGACTAAATTCAGAAGCGTGATTTCATGAAGAATGAAAAATCATATGGCACTTAGGCCCTATTTGGTAACCATCCAAACAGAACATAAATTCTGATTCTTTATTTCCAAGAATAGTTTGGGAATAAATCGCATTTGGTAAAATTTTTGTTCCCTAATAGATGTGTGCTCCCAAAAACAGATTTGGAGTGGAATCAAGAATAAAAAAAAAAAAAAAAGTTAATTATTGTTCCGAGAACAAATTTGAGAATCAAAACCAACTATTCTTCTTCTTCCCTTCCGCCATCCCGCAACCGCTATCCACCACCGCCCGCCGCCGTCTGCTGCCGCTCGCCCGCCGCCCGCCGATCACCGCTCACCGGTCACCGCCCGCAGATTCGGCGAGCTCACCGAGGCAAGCCTAGCCACCGGGCCGAGGCCGGGCAGCCTAGGGCTCGCCCGGCCCCACCGGTAGCTAGGCGGGCCTCGCCCTGGCCACCCCAAGGTGAGGCTCGCCCGCCCCGCCACCCATCGGCGAGGCTCGCCCCCCGCCGGTGGCCAAGCCGCTTGGCCACCGGCGGGGGTCGACCTCGTCGAGTGCCTAAGCGATGCTCAGGAGGTCGCCGACCGGAAGAAGAAGAAGAAGAATATGAGAAAAAGGGAAAAAAAAAAAAAAAAAAAGGAAAAAGGAAAAAGAAAATAAAATAAAAGAAAAAAAGGAAAAAAGAAGAGAAAAAAAAAGGAAAAGAAAATTTTATTTAAAAATTAAAAGAAATTGATTTGGAATGTAATTAATAAAGACGATACCAAACGCAATTCTATTCCGTAATCGAAATTTTCGACGATTCTGCAAACACGTTCTTTTACTCATAATCGCCATCGAACGTAATAAAAATAATCATTTCGATCGAATTTGTTCTAACGTAATCGTTACCAAACGCGCCCTAGCGACCACCTTTGAGATGGCTAGTGGATTATGACCAAAGACTGGCAAACGAAAGTGCAGGATCACACCAGCACAATTAAGTCTCTCATCATCCATGCGCAGTTCGTATGATTAAACTAAAGTGTAGCCAGAGACCTATGAACAAATGCATCACAAGAAAGGCACTTCATGAATGCACATTATAGCACCAGAATAAGATCAGGGTATCATAATAACCACCAAAATCAGAATAGACAGACTAGCTGCCTTCGAAGAAAGAAAACTTCACGCCCGACTAAACCTAGGATTAATGTCTAAATCACCACATGCAATGAAGTATCTGTCCACCCCATCAACAGCGCCTCAGGAGAAAGTAAACTGTTTGTTGAGCAAAAATGACTCCCACGACCTTGGGCACTCATCTTTCCTAAAAAGGCAACATAAAAAAGCCGAGACGTAAGGATCAAATAGTTGCAATAGAGTAAGACAGAAGCAACAAATCCACTCACATCACTTTACCACTCGATCTATGGACTAAAATTTGCTCCCAGGAATAGAATCATTACCAAACGCGCCCTTAGCGACCACCTTTGGAGATGGCTAGTGGATTATGACCAAAGACTGGCAAACGAAAGTGCAGGATCACACCAGCACAATTAAGTCTCTCGTTGTCCATGTGCAGTACATATGATTAAACTGACACACCTCATCAACAATACTTAAAACCAAGAAAGGCTTTAGATGGACTCCATGAATGCACATTATAGCACAAGAGCAAGATCAGAGTATCACGATAACCACTGAAGTCAGAATAGACAAACTAGCTGCCTTCAAAGAAGGAAAACATCATGCCTGACTAAACCTAGGATTAATATCCAAATCACCACATGCAACAAAGTATGTCCACCCAAGCAAGAGCACCTCAGGAGAAAGTAAAATAGTTTGTCGAGCAAAAATGACTCCCACGACCTTGGGCACTCATCTTTCCTAAAAATGCAACATGAAAAAGCAGAGACATAAGGATCAAATAGTTGCAATAGAGTAAGACAGAAGCAACAAATCCACTCACATCACTTTACCACTCGATCTATGGACTATGTGGAGAAGCACTAGGGGAATCGGCAGGACATCCACTGGGCACATCTTTGTGGAGCTGAGAATCTATTCACCATTTTGTACATCAGGACTTTCAAGTGCAGAAGGTCTCTAATTTGGAGAGTGACTCCTCTCATATTCGGCTTTCCAAGGACTCCAGGATGAACTGAAAATTAGGGAACTCCAATCAGATAAAATTCTCAGGAAGAGGTGACCAAAAGAAGCGTTAAAGGGAAATAAGGAGGGCCCTCACCTTGTGTATGATCCACTCCGACTTCAGTCCTCACCATCATACTTGGATGCCCTTCAGTCTCTGCAATGATCAGGACTTGCGCTATAGCTCCAACTGGCAATAACTCCTTTACCTGTCTCTGTACCTGTCGTGATCATATTGTTCCCTGCTTCTACTGCAACTTCTCCTGCAATCACGGTCTCTATATTCATCTCTGTACCTGAAAATCCATTTTACTATCAGTTGCAGTGGAGAATGAAAGGGAATTACTTGCAACTCTGCAAGACGCAAGTACCCATTAAGATGGTTGAGGGTTAACCACTACTTGCTGTCACATCAACGGATATTTTATTTTTTTCGTTCCCTATACACAAAAGAACAAGGTGCAACAAGCCCAAATGTCACCTAATATCTGAAATGTTGTTTCAAAGCTTAAATGACAAAAAAGCGGAATCTAGAAACCAACAACTCAATGGCATTATGGGAACTAGCCGAAAGAAATTAGCAGCACCACATTAACAACTTACTTATTAAAAGGATGTCACAGGAGTTTACAATTTCGTGTGTGAACATCTTAGTTAAAGGTGACGCGGTCACAATCCTGCTAGGATGTATCATCAAGTGCTGATGTAGTAAGTCCAAATTCATAAGATCTTCATCCAGCACAAATTTATAAAAATTGATTTTTGAAAAGTGCAAAACAAGTCCTCAACGTTTAAACCATCGCCCAGCTGATCAACTGAGTTCTGAATCTTTTGGCAAATGTTCAATCAATCCTAATCTTGCAGCTGACACCATCTTTTCACTGGAGAATCGAACCCACTCAATTTTAAATGAAATTAACTATGATGTTTTACTATAACACTGATTTTGTAATTACAAGACTTGGAACCTAAGTTTCAGTTAAATTGAGGAAACACTGGACTTCAACTCAAAACCCTAAATTTGGCCCTTCAATCATAAATTGTTTTATTAGTCGGCAGATTCTCCTGATCAATTCTGTCACTCAATGATTGATTAGACTGATGTGTTGTATCCCTTAATTATGGTCCAAATTATCCAGTTACTCTTTCTCCAAAGTAATAAAAATAAGGACCGGTTGCTTAGCTGGCTTAAGCAACCATAATGTAACTGCACTTCCATCATTTTTCTGGAAATTGCACCTCCAAACTTAGTTGCTTAGATCTAAAGAGAAGGTAGGAAATTCCTATCCACTGACTGAAGACTAATGAGTCAAATTTACCATGTGCATGAGTGACTATGGTTTTAGCATTCAAATCCAGCTGCAGAATTTCAGCTTTTGGGATGCAACTCTTTTCTTGACATTGGATTACAGTGAACAAATTTAATATATAACACCCCAATTCTTTAAAAGTAATTGCCTCTAATGTCATTTAAATGTTAATATATATTATGATTTGTATCTTTAAAAATGTATAGTTATTTTCCATAAGCCATAAGATGCATAAACAGGCTTCTCACATCATTGTTAACAGCATTAACTCCTCTGTAGAATCAGTTCTCTCCATGAACTTGATTGATTGCTTTGATTACTTGCGAACAACCAACAAGGGACGGTAAGGATTACTCACAAAGTTTGCAATTTGATTTTAATAAGGCCAGGAGGGAACCTATAAAATAAATTGGCAGTGACATTGTTAACCCAAAGGGACAGGTGTCCTCTCATATAGAGGCAAACTGAGAGAATTTCCCTCCCGTTCCTCTTCAAACATCTTCACAGGTCATTGAAAGAAACTAGATGGCTTAAACCTTCATCCATCAAAGAGCTCTAGGCATGGGTCCTCTATCCACTGTAGCATCATGATTTCAATGGTAAATTGACCCTGCCAATTTTCTCATTCAATCAGGATCCCCATCAAAGTTTCAACTACCTTTATTAAATCTCAATCAAAGTTACAGCAACCTTTATTAACTCAAGTAGAGATAAATGAATTACGCAGCTAATAAACAGGCTTATGTAAGTATTAGAGGACCAAATATCTTAACCAATCCATTAAAATGATTTTGGAATTTCACCTCAAACACAAATCAACAACTATAGCAATAGGGAGTTACGGACAGTTGTCGACACATTCAACCCAAATTCATAATTAAGTGTAGACATTTTCTTATCTTAGTATACATAGACACAATTTGCATGACTTTACTAACTTAAACCAATTTGTGTAGACACAGTTCGGACAACTTTACTAACTCAACAAACTTAAACCATACCTTGGACGAGGACTACGACTTCTTGACTGCCTTCTTATCTTTAAACCGGTTCAGCAATCCTCCCCTTATCGCTATTGCAAAATAGAGGCCGAGCTCGTCGAAAGAATTAATAACAAGAAACTGACAGCGAAGTTATTCAAGAAATCTACTTTTTCCTTTTCTTTAGGCCATCTTTTGCAGGTTATTTTGCAAAACGAATCCTCCAGTGACAGAATCATGCTAACAAGGTCATAGTAACTTGTACCATTTCAAGGTTTATTCCAGGAAAACCATATTCCCTCCAGTGAGCTCGTACCAGATTGGCATTGCACTGTATTTAGACCGGAAAGAGGCACAATCTTGAACAATTCCAAAACTAAAAGGTGAGATAATCGAACAGCTTACATTCTCTCCGCATTGGGACCGTACTTGGCGAACTGAACCCCAATCTCTCCCCCGTCCACGACTCTCCCTTTCCACAAGAAAATCGAACAAGAAATCAAACGCCAATCCAAGCGTTCCCCGCACAACGCGAACAGAAACCCTCGTGATCGAAGGAACTAAAAATCAGAGACAAGAGCGACACCATCGAGCTTGTCCACCGCCTTCTGCGCCTCGTCCGCGTACTTGTACCTCACGAACGCGAATCCTCTCGACTCCCCAGTCCCGCGCGGCCACATCAGAACACGGCAACAAAGAAATTCAACGGAGCAGAGGAACTACACGTACCACCAGTCCCTGGGAATGAACAAGTCGACGACCTTGCGGTACTTGTCGAAGAGAGGGAAGAGGTCGTCGGCGGTGGTCCCTGCGAAACAACCGCGTGAGGCATTGATAGCGGCGGACGCGAAGGGAGTCGAAGCAGGGGGAAGGAGAGAGCTACGGAAGGAGATGTTGAGGATGAGGAGCGAGAAGATGCTGCTGCCTCTTCTCCTTCTCCTTCTTCTCCGGCGAGAGAGACAGAGATGCTTCGGTGGGGCTCCAGCTGGTCCAGCTTCCAAGGGGGTTCGACTTCGAGAGCAGAAGAGAGAGAACGAGAGAACGGGTTAGTGGACCGGGATGGGCCGGATCTTGCGGGTTTGATTGTGGCTCGATCCCACCTAATTATTAGGACCGAATCCGATCGTGGCTGTACCAGGAGAAACATGGGACGACGTTACAGAGGGAATCGTGAACAAAACCATACTAAAGTCATCGTCCAGCTTGATTGAAAGAAAAAATTTATCGCAGCCCAGTGCTTTGATGATATAATATTGAAAATGTGATCCTACATTTAGTTAATTATTCCCACATTCAATTAATTTCATTAACGTTTAATTGTCCACATTAAGTTGTGATCACTAGTATATCAGCCAAAGAGTACAATAACATTTTGATAGAAGACATTATATGAAAAGGTGCGAATGGAGATTTAAACAAGGTCTAAGCCTATCAAAAAAACATGCCATCAAGTTTAAGAGGGCAATTGCCTAGTGACACCCATTTGTCACGGTCGAAGGAAGAGATGATCCATGAGAATTCTGAACAACGGTTGTGACCCATCCTTAGAATAGGTGACCCTCGACCAATGTTCTTGAGTCCTAGGATTTTCTTGAGTGTTCTAGAATACTACTAGGGGCCGATGATACAGTAAATGTACAGTTATGTAATAAATGCGGGTAAATGGTGGTTAGGGAAATACAATCTTCACCATTAGATTGAAAAGAGATCTACGGATATGATTTGTCATGTACTTATGTATATAAATAGGTCTCATTTCCTCATGGCATTAACTTATTCACAAGTGAAATATAATTTTAGATCTTCTCTCTCTAGAGTTTCTCTCTCTAAAAATCATTGTGAGTCGAGTGTAAGAAAGGTTGGAAATTATAAGGCCGCACAGGTTAGGGAACGCTACATCGATCGATCTGTGACAAGTGGTATCAAAGCAGTTCATTCCAAGCGTGATGGCTAATCAATGATCCGATGAGGCGCTCATAATGGGTGGTGGTTGTGATGATCGTGGAAGGAACGCCTAAAAAGCACCGACACTCTTCGGAAGTCTTTATGTCGTGTCCGACACTCCGACACGCTCTGACACATTCCGGCACGCGGTCAACGAGTGTCGGGAAATCCGACACACGAGTCTGAAATTTTGACATGTGATTATGACATGCACAGGGTCGATTTTAAAAATTTTCAATACTTGAGGGGTTAAAATATAAATATATGAAAAAATATTGAAAATAACAAAAATAAAAAGGAAAGAAGAAAATTCTCACTCTCAAGTTTCTCACTTATAAGTTTTGATATTCCCGTGAGTAACGATAGAACGCCCCTCTTCTCGCCGATGTCGCTCTGCTGCCCTCGCAGACTTAAAGTTGTGATTTTTTTTTTTTTTTTTTTTTTTTGCTTCTTTCCGCCTTTAGTAAGCGTCGCCGGTAAGTTATCTCTTTTGGTCTATGTCATTAGCTTGTGAGTTATCTTTTACATTTTTCATGGCGAATTTAGTTATTTCCTTTTCTTTTGATTGTACTTCAAGAGTTCTTGTTCTAGATTTTCATTTTTCTCAAACCTTGTTTTGCAGAGGAGCTCCAAGCCAGTCTATATCATGAACTCCGAACTCTGTCTGGGACTATAAGAAATCTCACTAATTTTCGACAAGTATAAGAAAATATGACACGTTCCTTCAAATTTACTCTTTTGTGTTTGCAATTTTTGAATTTCTTATTCAATCTCTATCAAATTAAAACAATGAATAATATTAACAAATGTTGAATTAATATTTTTAGTATAAATTAATTATGTAATCTTTTTATTATTTATTTTTGCATTTATATATAAAATATATATTTAATATATAACGTGTCGGAATTATCTGTTTTTTGAGAAATAACGTGTCGGCGTGTCGTGTTGCGTGTTCGTGTCGGTGCTACATAGAAGAACGCCGAAAAAGGCACTACCAAGGGAAGGAAGAACCATGGTGTTTCAAGTTCGAACGATCCTATGAGGGATCTGGAGCATCAAATGATGAAGCTAGAGTTGTTTGTCACCGAAGTCCAAAGATTAGTCGATGACCTAACCCAAACCATGGATGGAGTGGACACCAAGAAGGAGGAGCTTGTGGCCGAATTGTAAAAGCTCAAGGCCGGCATGGGAGAACTTCGACACGAGTTGCTAGGGACCTTAAGGAAAGAACTCATGCAACGGGACGAGTCCTTGGAGGCCATGAAAGCGGAAATAGCGAAGCTAAAAGGGAAGCTCACTGAATCAGAAGCAGCATGCGTGAACGGGGGTGTTCACTGTGCAAGGTCCACGAATGGATGCACCAAAGTCGAAGGAGTTCAAGGGCTCGTGGGTGGCAAAAGACATGGACAACTTCCTATGGTACATGGAACGGTACTTCCAAGCCATGGGAATCAACGATGACCAATCATAAGTGAACACCACATCCATGTACTTAGCTGATAATGCACTAGTGGCATCGTCGGTTGGATGATAGGTATGGGATCCTATTACGACCTGGGGTAGATTTGTCGAGGAATTTCAACGAAACTACTTTCCCACTTATGCAGAGTAAGAAGCTCGCAACGAGTTAAAGTGTCCTGAGCAAAAGGGCGCGGTGCACGATTACATCAAGCGATTTTCAGAATTGCTACTCCAAATCCCATCGATGAATGAGATGGAACATACTATCAATTTAACAAGCCATGGACCACACAAGAGTTGAAGTGATTCAATGTAGGAGACCTCACAACGGCCATAACCGTGGCCGAATCCCTCATGGAGTATAAGGCGTCTTCCACATCCAGGTCAGACCTTGTCCGAAGGATAAAGCCAATGGTGGGGGAGATCGATGAAGATTCAATCACCCGACTGGAGGTAAACCACCGGCTGGTCTCCCAAGGCTCATGCGAAGTCAAGCGATTGATGATAAAGGAAGGTACATACTTACAAGTGCTTCTTTTGTGATGGTCCGTACATGGCACGAGACTACCTGAACAAGGCCAAGTTGGCCACCCTTTACAAAGAAGATGAACCAAAAGAGGAGTCGCGATTGGGTTCGTTGTGGATCCTTAGCAAGATCAAGTCTAAGAAGGCAAAGGAGCCTAAGGGACTGATGTTTGTGGACTTAAGAATTGGAGAGACCATGATGATTGTGCTCATGAACACTGGAGCATCCGATCTCTTTATATTGGAAAAAGCCGCATGTTGGAATTCAAGTTGGCGGAAGACGACTTACCTTTATCCGATGCGCAAACAACAATTTACCTCGGAACGATCGTTGAATTGCGAATGAATCATGAATAAAAATACTTCACGTTAGTCTGAATGCAATCATGAGGAAAGCATCCAATTTCCACAGCGTAAATGCCAATTGTTCTTGTAAAGGAGAAATGGAACGCCTTCATTTTCTTTGATGGAAATGGGACAAGAAATGGAGAGGAATTTCTAAGTGTATGTTCTGCTAACCGTGCCAACGGTTATCTTCAGAAGACTTTTATACAACTCCATTCATACCCTTTCAAAATGTGTCTTTCCATCGTAACATATCAAGACGAAATGGTGCGTTCCAATCGCACTCCATCATGGACGTATTAATAAAAATACTACATCTCCCACTCGGACATAATGGGCTTGATAACACTCTATCAAGAATATAATGCATTCAACATTTATCAATTTTACAAAACAATTCATATTGGCAAGTAAACCATGCGACTAGTGAGTACACCTGCACTTGGGAGCTCAAATTATGCACTTGTTAGGGATAACATAATGGCTACAACCCCGAAAGGAAATAAATAATTGATGTCTCACAGTGCCCTAGACATATTTTGTTACATCAATCAAAGTATACCTATCCTTTAAAGCTATACTTGACTATTCTCAAAATACCATGTATTTATAATTATATCCGCAACCACGTAAGGCGATATAATTGGTCGACCAGTAAATACATGTGATAGATGTAAACCAACAATAGTCTTCCTTCGCACTCATATCTCTCTCCATTTCAGAACAACTGCTTTCTTAGATATGTCCCATACAGCCATATCTATTCATGAGCACCAGTAACACACTAAAGTAGCAACATTGATATTTCATTTCGAGAACATAGTCAGAAGTAACATAGGGCACAAAATAAGGTAACTTATAAATTACCTCAAGGGCTCACACAATGAATAAATAGGAATAATTTTACTCACCTTCCCTTGTTGGTCGAACAATGCACATGTAGTATGAATTACATGCTATAGTGGATTTTTCTTTCCATAAGAGCGTATGTCATTTATTAAATATATTCACTATACGGATCTTAGCCTAAACATAGTCACTTGCTTCTCACGTACTCATGTTTAGCTCGAGTGTTATATCAGCTCGTTTTATATAGCACCCAATTAAGTACTCGCTTCCGGCATCTTTCAGGCATACATGATTGTGGGACTATTATGTTCGGTCTTATTATAAACAAATCACAGACCTCATCTTGACTCCAATCAAGGCGACATATTATTTTATGTACTAAACTTGCTATTCAGCATTTATTTGTACATAAAGTCTCATCTCAACATGCTAACTATAGCACTTGAGGTGATTACTTGTGTGAGTGAGCCAATCTTTGCCTGCTGACATACTTTTCAATAATATGTGTGTTTGTGCTAGTCTCATAATGGATTTGTACTCATTGATAAAATATCAAGTCACTAATAGACAAACAAGTACAATGCACATGTCCACAAATACATAAACTAATGATCCTCTACACTAAGATATATCACATTCTACACAATCATAGTGGCATCTTGTGGGTTAAGAATATGTCTCTAGGAACAGTCTTCGTAAATGGATCAGCAACCATTCTATTGGTTGAAATGTATTGTAGGATCACTTCTTTCTGTGTTATAATATCTTTGATGAAGTTGTTCTTTATGTCGATGTGCTTTGTCCTTCCATGATACTTGGGATCTTTTACATAGGCAATGGCTGCTTGACTATCGTAATAAACTATCATCGATATTGGAACCTTGGTAACAGTGGCTAAATTTTTCAAGAAACGTTTTAGCCATATTGCTTCTTGCACTGCGACAGAACATGCAATAAATTCTGCCTCCATTGTAGACAAGGCCGTGCATGTCTGTTTCTTGCTATTCTAAGAAATTGCACCTCCATTGAGCAAGAACGCATATCGAGAAATCGATTTACGCTCATCCAGGTCTCGACTCCAATCAGCATCTGAATAGCCTAATATACATAAATCATTCCCTTGATAACAAAGTCGATAGTCCATAGTGCCTTTCAAGTATCTCAGGATCCTCTTCATTGCTTTCTAGTGTGCTTGACTAGGATTTGATTGATATCGGCTCACCAATCCCACTGCATAACATATGTTGGGTCGAGTACACATCATAGCATAAATCAAACTTCCGACTGCATTAGCGTAAGGAACAATTTCCATTACTTTAATTTATTCTGGAGTCTTAGGACACATCTCAGTACTTATGCCTTCACTTTGCATGACAGGGGTATCAATGGGATTACAGTGCTGCATATTGAAACGTTCAAGAATTTTCATAATATAAGACTCTTGTGATAAAGTAAGGAGTTTCCTTGATCGATCTCTTTCGATCTTAACTCCTAATATATAAGCAGCTTATCCCATGTCATTCATTTCAAAATTGGAGGACAACCATTCTTTTATGGTAATAATCAAAACCTTGTCATTTTTAGCCAATAGAATATCGTCCACATAAAGTGATAAAATCACAAATTTATCTTTGGACCACTTGACATATACATAGTGATCTTCTTCGATCATCGTGAAACCAAAAATTGTTATGGTTCGATGAAAACAAAGATACCACTATCTAGATGATTGCTTAAGGTCATATATTGAGCGATGGAGCTTACAAAATTTATGCTATTGACCTTTAGCTATGAAACCTACTGATTGCTTCATATAGATTTCCTCATCTAGTTCTCCATTGAGAAATGTCGTCTTTACATCCATTTGATGTAATTTTTAGGTCCAAATGTGCAACGATGGCTAGAATAAGGCGTATTGAGGCAAACCTTACAACTAGTGAAAAAGTTTCCTCATAATCTATACCCTCTTGTTGACTATAACTTTTCGCCACAAGACGAGCCTTATACTTTTCAATGGATCCATCCGCCCTTCGCTTAATCTTAAAGACCCATTTGTTTCCAATGGCTTTACGATTGGGTGGTAGATCAACTAAGTTCCAGACATGATTTGCCCTCATTGACTCCATCTTATCTTCCAAAGTTTTTCTCTATTCTTTCTTATCAAAGGATGAGAGAGTCTCTTGAACAGTCTTAGGCTCAGCATCGTCTTTCTGAGCAATTATAAATGCTTCCCTTCAATCTCAAAATGACGACGGTGAATACTTTTACTTTTACTTTTACGCAATTGAATTTCTCTTGAATTCAATTCGTTAGGCGATGCAACACTTCCACTAGGTCTTGTGTGTTAAGGTAAATCTTCATTTCCCTCTACAACATTAGTGGGTGTGTTATTAGGATCTTCCATCTCATATAATTAGAAGTCTTTATCAATCTCACCTCTACTAGGAAAATCGTTCTTCAAGAACGTAATATCTCGTGATTCCATTTCGGTCATACTCCCATCAGCTTGTTCATCTATGAACACATACCCTTTGGAGTGTTCAGAATATCTTATAAGGATACATTTCTTCCCTCTAGAGCCTAATTCGTCATATTTATGGGAATATTCATGAACATAAGCTGCACATCCCCATGGACGTAGAATACTCAAGTCCGGTTTCCTACCAGTCCATAATTCATAAGGGATGGAAGTGATCGATTTTGAGGGCACTCGGTTAAGTATATAGGCAGCAGTCAATAATGCATCTCCCCAATAGGAGATAGGTAAATTTGCTTGCGCCATCATAGACCTAACAATTTCCAATAGGGTTTTGTTCCTTCTCTCAGCTACCCTATTTTGTTGTGGAGTACCAGGAATAGTCATTTGTCGTACAATTCCCTTTTCATCACAAAGAGCTTTGAGTTGCTCAGATAGATACTCATGTCCACGATCGGTTCTCAATGCCTTTATTGTTTTATCCAACTGATTCTCTACCATCTTTATATATCGTCTAAAGCAATCTAATGCTTCTGACTTATGGGAGATCAGAAAGATATAACCGAAACACGTGAAGTCATCTATGAAAGTGATGAAATATGAGGTTCCATGCCTCGCCTTCACATTCAAAGGACCACAAATGTTAGAATGTATGAGTTGCAATGGAAATTCGGCTCTAGTCCCTTTACCGAATGGTTTTCTAGTTGTTTTTCCCGCTAGATAATGTTCACATACGAGTAGATTAACATTAGTAAATGACCCTAAAATGCATTATCTAGCTAATCTTTGCATTCTTTGCAATCCAATGTGACATAATATAGCATGCCAAGTACTTGCATCAATCTCAACATTACTAGACGATGCAATTAAAGAAAAACAACCATCAACATTAACATTGTACCAATCATAGTCAATGTCTAACACTATAAAACCATTCGATACATGACCTAAACAATAATAAACTGTTCCAAACAAGATGTCAACACAATCACCATGGAAATTCAATACATAACCTAGGCTAAGAAGAACAACTATGGAGACCAAGTTTCGTCGAATATCCGGAGCATAGAGGACATCATGTAGGAATAGGCTTCGACCACCACGTAAAATTAATTTACATGTGCCGATACCCTTCACTTTAATTCTTGAATTATTCCCAACATATATCCATTTTTTTCTAGGCTGTATCCGACGATACTCCACAAATGCTTCTTGGTCTCTAGCTACATGGTCTGTTACTCCTAAGTCTACAGTCCACATTGGATGAGATTCAACAAGCATTACAGTGCTAAAAACAAAAGCATTACTTAAAGTAATTGAGTAATAGGGTACCTCTTTCAGCTCAATGCATTCACGAGCAAAATGACCCATCTTGCCACAATTGTAACACTTCATCTTGGCTTTGTCCTTCTTCCCACCACGCTTCTTGCGTTGGAAGGTCTTAGCCCTCTTAGGTGCCTGATCAATCTTCTTTCCTTTGTTGTTGAATTGATGATTCCTTTTGCGCTTAAAGCCTGAAGCTTTGCACGAACCCGATTCAGCAACATAAGCATGAGTAGAGGATCTCGCAGCCTCTGGGTGCTCATCCTCTAATTCCAAATGACGTGCTATATCATCAAAAGTAACAATATTCTCATTGTGCGTCATATTGATCTTCATATGCTCCCAATTGTTAGGAAGAGACCTTATAATAGCTTGAACTTGCTGTTCATCGGTAAGGGAGTGACTGGCCGACTTCAGCTCACGAATCATGTTTGATATCTCCCGAAGATGCTGCCTCATCGTTACATTTGGGCGGTTTCGATATGTGTCAAACTTGATAGTGAGTCTCATCAACTTAGTGACAGATGTACCCCCAAACTTATCTTTCAAGGCAACCCACATTGC
Organism: Eucalyptus marginata; assembly: GCA_014182565.1. Taxonomy (NCBI): domain Eukaryota; kingdom Viridiplantae; phylum Streptophyta; class Magnoliopsida; order Myrtales; family Myrtaceae; genus Eucalyptus; species Eucalyptus marginata. The sequence goes on from CM024590.1 coordinate 6,297,640, forward strand.
TTGAGCTTTATCATAACTTTCAAACTCACACATGAGATCATCTTGCATACAGCTCAGTAACGTGATGCGAGCAATGCTATTCTTCTTTTTCCAAGCTTGATAAGCTTCTAGATCTCTCCTGTGTTGAACTGAAGTTCCATGCTCAGGTTTATCTATGGTGTAGTTGAGGGTTTCCAAAACCTCTTGCTCCTCAAGGATATACTGAACCTTTCAGTGCCAAATATCATAATTGTCACCGTTCAGCTTCTCACCCTTATTGAGGTCAGCCATAATGGTCTTGGATGCCAAAACCATAATCAATTACTATAACATATTGACATAATAAACGCAGAATCAATACTAGCATACTTTTCAGAGTAACACACATATTTAATTTACAACAAAGACAAACTAAAGTAATGATAACAAAAGACATAGAAACGAAAGTTCACTATGTTCCCAATCAGCTCCTATGTATGATTGTTCTATTATCATTAATTAGTTTAATTTGCGCAAATTTTAAGTTCTAGGTGGGAACTCCTTCGAATTCTACCAACTTGCGAACTCCCATTAGGAAAAAAATAATTACATGACCTCATGTAATTTCTACATTTTTCCATTAACACAAAAGCATAACATGATGTGAATCAACGTACAAATAATAATCATGCTGTAACTACGATCAAAATTGCAATTCAACATGTAACGGAAAAACAAGAATTTCCTACCATTGTTCGAATTTTCTTGGAACTAGAAAATTGCAAGTGTATTAAATTATATACATACTATCATCAAACCAAGCTCTACACAGAATATATGATACCATTTTCATATAGGCTAGCTACTGTATTTCCTAAAACATAAAAAAATACAAGCTACAAAATGAATAAACCACACATTAAACCCCTAAAAATAAGCGTACTTAGGGTTTCCTACACATTTTCATACATTTATAAAACCCAAAAATATAAAATAAATATACCACAGTATAGAGCACATCCATACAAACCAAACGCCATCAACCACGCTCCAATCAGAGCTCCCACGCGCCCACACGCATTGCCTGAGTGCACGACGCGTGTGGCGCACGCGCCAGCGAGCCAAACGGCTCCTGGCCGATCCGACCGTTGATCGATCAATGGCCAGGTCGGGTTTAAGTCAATCATAGGTCGGATCTCGGGTCGAGTCGCCGGCCGGTCCACTGCCGCCAGCGGTGACGTCATCGATGACGTCATCCGGCGGTTATCGACGGTTGGATGACGTCAGCACGCGTCGGTTCGTCGATGCGCACGTGACGCTCACGCGCTGGCCTTCCCAGCGTGTTGAGCCCGTGGCGCCCATGCTCCGCGGCTTCTGGCCACACGTGTGGGCGCGTGCGGCGTCCTTCGGCGGTGCTCGTGTCACGCTTCAATCCTCGGGCACGCGCCCATCCATTGCCTTTGTTGATTAATAGCGACGTCCCAGGACGCATTGCCGATCCTTTCTTTTAATACGCATGCGGAAGCAGATAAAAATCCCCAGACAATAAAACAATGGGATAGAAAAGTAGGGCCATATTTTTCACGCTTTAAAAGCAACCCCACTTATATACATTGCAAATCATGGTGCAAATATATACAAGGTGAATCATTAAGTCAGGTTCTAAACCACTGGTTCATAAAACAAATTTTGCAAATGGGAATCAACTCTCATCAAAAGAAAATTGTCCTATGACTAACTAGTCCAATATGATCATCAGTTCTTGATGCTTCACCTTCTACGCTTCGGGCCTCTAGTCCTTCACCAATGCCATCTAAGGACCTGAAAATGGTTATTCAATAACCAGTGAGACAACGTCTCAGCAAGTTCTACCTCTAAGACCCAATTAGGAAGCCAATACATTTTTGAGGTTGCCTAAGCACAACACGAGTCAAAGGGCTTACCTTGGCCTTAATTCCTTCTTGCAAGTCAGTATATATCATATATACAGGAACCACATCAATTCACAGCATCAGATCAAATCATTGATCAATCGACCTAGTCAATTACATATCACCATGACATTTCCCTCGGTCGGTACAAACAATACTATCTGTAAGTCCGACCATAGTCCAGGACTACTCACTCTAAGCTGATATATAAATAGTATAGCTCACACTAAGCTAATAAATAGTGTACTACTCTCGCTAAGCTGACATATCACCCGTAGGCTGATATAGTACACTAATAATGCTCCCTCTGAGCTGATCATATTGCTCTCACTAAGCTGATTAGATATACTACTCTCGCTAAGCTGATATTTCGCTCGTAGGCTAATATAGTATACCGGTATACTGCTCTCGCTAAGTTGACATATCACCCGTAGGCTGATATAGTATACCATCCCGACCATTCAATCAATTTCATCTTTTATCATTCTCGATAAAATAACTGTGTGTGGGGGACACGGTTGGCCTTAGCCAAAATATTATAATTTCACTTTTTGAATATCCCACCAGTTTCAACAGCCCATAACATAATTATGGCGTTGTAAACCGACGCTTGATAATTTTTCCCTTAATTATCAAAATTAAATAATTTAGGAATAAATTCCTACAATCATTACTAAATCAATTTAGCACAAAATAAAACTCAATTAAATAAACGATATGCACCATGACAATCAGCATAATTTTCTAGTCGTCGGCTATCTCAGCCTAATTTTCTAAAAATAAATAAATAAATAAATAAATTCGAAAATTAATTAAATAAATACTAAAAATCCAACTCAGGCCGTATCGCCCAATTGGAAGCCAAGACGGACCGGGAAAAATCCCGAGTCACATTCAATAAATATTATAAGCTCTCTACTTGCTAATGACTAAGTCTAACCACCTAACATGTATTATTAAGTCACTAATTTAATGTTATAAACTAATCTAACCACTTAAGTGTACTTAATTAAATCTAATCAATCCCTAAGCATCATCATCAAACTAAGAAAGCATTAGTGAGCAAAACTCACTTCATTAAAAGCGGGAACCAGGACACTGCGACGGCGGCCGAAATCGGGCTTTCGACGACACTGGTGGGCTTTGACTGGGCCTTGAACTTGGCCGAACAAATCTCAGCCCAATTGAGATTTGTTCTTGATTTTGGGCTTGACCCAAGTTGAGTTGGGCATGCTGAAGATGGGCCAAAGACTGCTAGGCTTCACGGGCTAAAACTCTGTTGGACTTTTGGGCTTCAAGAATGGGCTGAGCTTCAAATGGGCTGAACTTGATGGAAATGCTGGGCCGAAATGCTGTAGATCTGGGCTTGACTTCAAGTAAAATTCGTGGGCTTTCTGCTGGTGAAGCTCACGGCCTCAAGGGCCCAATTGCTGGGCTGAGACGAAAGGACCACAACGTGAAGACTGCCACTTCGATCGAAGGAGACCGAAATCACGTGAGCTAGAGAAGACCACGCGGCATCGTTGCTGCTGCTGGAGCTGACCGAGAAGTGGGCTGGCGCGGCTTCGGCAAGAGCTAGGAAGTGCGTGGACGATGCTTCAATGGTTTGCTGGCATGAGGCCACATGAGTTTCGGTCAACAAAAGCCTCGGTGAATTTGCATGTTGACCAAAGAGACAAATAATAGTGGAGGAGATGGGATGAGTTCGTTGGTGGTGTGTTGGCGTGGGGGTGGCAAACGGTGGAGAGGAGAATGGAGATGGGATGATGATGATGATGATGGCATGAGCAACTTCGGTGGATAGGCAGAGCTTCGGTGAATGGAGAGGTCAACGTTGGTGGTGAAGAACTTCTTTAGTTGACCAAGGATGGGCAGCTCGTGGACGCGTGGCCAAGCAAAGGAGAAATAGTGGGTGGAAGTGGCGAGATGATGGGCAGGTGTTTTCAGTGGGAGGTGAGCTTCGGACGTGGGAAAAATGAAAACTGAAACAAACGGCCAGAGATCGAAGGAGATGAAGTTGGCGAAGGCGTGCACGGCAAGTTGGAGGGCTTAAAGTCAAGAATAGTTATCCATTCAATTAACTACTTATTCCCCAAAATACTTTCCAGCTTTATAATCCACAAAATAAGCCATCAATTATCCAATTTTTTAAGCCAAAGTTGCTGCCCCATGTCTTAATCCGAATTTCACCAATAATAACTTCAATTCCTCACTCAAATTTCCAAATCGAGGTTCAATTTCGATGAAGGAAAATCCCAAACAATTTTCTATAAATCCCCGACATCCAAAGGCTCGGCTTATAAGTCCAAATTTTCTTTAATTTGGCCCGTACGAATTTCTGCTAATTTTCTGCAACGTCCAAAACGGTTTTTTGTAAAAATCTCGGAGTCTCTAAAAAACCTTATGAGATTGAGTTGACGTTCCTAGAATTGATCGTGACATGACAGGACTTTCAATTTCTGAAATCAGACTCGAATTCACTGTTAATTTCCATTCGACGCGTTTTTAGCGTGACCTAGACTACCGGGTAACTTTCAGAAATTTTTAGTGCAAATGACCCGTGGTCGATTTTCTTCAAGCCACAATGAACCCATTCAACACATTGGCGACTCTCGGTGATCGTGAAAATCTCGAGGATTCAAATACGGACACAGGGTACCAAAACAATAAAAAAAAAAATCAAATTAGTACCGGTCGACGAGAATTTTCCAATTTAGTGGTGTCACCTACAATTAGCCACACATCTTAGTTGAACCGACCTATCTCTGATCTCTAATCAATTTATATATGTGCTGTAATGATCTCGGTAGATGAGCACGGTTGAACAGCCGATTCCTGGTTGAATTCTCAAGTCTATTTGTCTTAAAATTCTTAATGGTTTCCCCAGATAGTCTAGTTATCTCAAGAGTGATTAGCTCTGAGAATAGCCCTATAGGCGTGTCAATGAAATGCCCGATTTATTTAGTAGAAAACAGGACTGAAAATATGGGATGTCACAGCTCGATCCATCGACGGACTCGTCTCGACGAGTACTTTCACCCTGTATATTTCAAAATTTATTTTGGCCGAAAAAATATTTCGAAAAATGGCCAAAACCGTACGGGTATTTGCGGCCCCGAACCCGTTCTTCGCTTCGGTTCGTTTTCGACAATTTAGATAGCAATTTTGAGCAATGAACATCCAAACAGTATAGATTTCATACTCTTGATCTCGATATCAAATGGTAAATGAGAAAATTCGATGAAAACAAAGCAGAAATCACGACTAGGCTCTGATACCAATGTTGGAATTCAAGTCGGCGGAAGACGATTTACCTTTATCCGATGTGCAAACAACAATTTACCCCGAAACGATCGTTGAATTGCGAATGAATCATGAATAAAAATACTTCACATTGCTCTGAATGCAATTACGAGGAAAACATCCAATTTCCACAGCGTAAATGCTAATTGTTCTTGTAAAGGAGAAATGGAACGCCTTCCTTTTCTTTGATGGAAAGCGGACAAGAAATGGAGAGGAATTTCTGAGCGTATGTTCTGCCAACCGTGCCAACGGTTATCTTCAAAAGACTTTTATACAACTCCCTTCATACCATTTCAAAAGGTGCATTTCCATCATAGCATATCAAGACGAAACGGTGCGTTCCAATTGCACCCCATCATGGACGTATTAATAAAAATACTACAGCACAAATAAACTCAACCTGAGGGTTGAGAAAGGAGCCGGGTGGCTGAAAACTATGAACTCCAAGGAGGTCCCTACCGTTGGTGTTGCGAGGGATGTAGAGCTTCAAATCGGGAGAACAATGGAAAAGTAAGGAGACTCTAGAGGTAATTCCTCTTGATGACTACGCCTTTGTCATTGAGATAAAATACCTAGATAGAATCCATGCGGTTATATTACCTGGGTTTCTGTTTGCGTTGTGCGGGGAACGCTTTGATTGGCGTTTGATTTCTTGTTCGGTTTTCTTGTTGAAAGGGAGAGTCGTGGATGGGAGAGAGATTGGGGTTTAGTTCGCCAAGTACTGTCCCAATGCCGAGAGAATGTAAGCTGTTTGATTATTATCTCACGTTTTAGTTTTCGAATTATGCAAATAGATTGTGCTTCTTTCGGGTCAAAATACAATGCAATGCCAATCTGGTACGAGTTCACTGGAGGGAATTTGGTTTTCTTGGAATAAACCTTTGAATGGTGCAAGTTGCTATGACCTTGTTGGCACGATTCTGTCAGTGGAGCATTCGTTTTGCAAAATAACCTGCAAAAGATTGCCTAAAGAAAAGGAAAAAGTAGATTTCTTGAATAATTTAGCTGTCAGTTTCTTATTACCAATTCTTCAGATGAGCTCGGCCCTTATTTCGCAATAGTGATAAGGGGAGGATTGCTGAACCAGTTTCAAAGATAAGAAGGCGGTCGAGAAGTCAAAGTCATCATCCAAGGTATGGTTTAAGTTTGTTAAGTTAGTAAAGTTATGCGAATTGTGTCTATGTATACTAAAATGAGAAGAATTCTACACTTGATTATAAATTCGGGTTTAATGTGTTGACAACTGTCTGTAACTCCCTATCGCTATAGTTGTTGATTTGGGTTTGAGGTGAAATTCCAAAGTAATTTTTGTGGATTGGTTAAGATATTTGGTCCTCTAATACTTACATAAGCCTGTTAATTAGCTGCACAATTAATTTATCTCTACATTTCAAGAGTTAATAATGGTTGCTGTAACTTTGATTGGGATTTATAGAGGTAGCTGAAACTTTGATGGGGATCCTGATTGAATGAGAAAATCGGCAGGGTCAATTTACCATTGAAATCATAATGCTGTTAACAATGATGTGATGACGCATCTTATGGCTTTTGGAAAATATCTATACATTTTCAAAGATACAAATCATAATATATATTAACATTTAAATGACATTAGAGGCATTTACTTTTAAAGAATTGGGTTGCTGTATATTACATTTGTTCACAGTAAACCAATGTCAAGAGATAGAGTTACATCCCAAAAACAGAAATTCTGCAGCTGAATCTGAATGCTAAAACCAGAGTCACTCACGCCATAGTAAATTTTACTCATTGGTCTTCAGTTAGTGGATAGGAATTTCCTGCCTTTCCTTTAGATCTAAGCAACTAAGTTTGGAAGTGCAATTTCCAGAAAAATGATGGAAGTGCAGTTACATTATGGTTGCTCAAGCCAGCTAAGCAACTAGTCCTTATTTTTGTAACTTTGGAGAAAGAGGAACTAGATAATTTGGGCCATAACCAAGGGATACAACACATCAGTCTAATCAATAGTGACAGAATTGGTCAGGAGAATCAACTGACTAATAAAACAATTTGCTGATTGAAGGGCCAAATTTTTAGGGTTTGAGTTGAAGTACAATGTTTCCTCAATTTAAATGAAATTTAGGTTCCGAGTCTCGTAATTACAAAATCCAGTGTTATAGTAAAACATCACAGTTAATTTCATGTAAAATTGAGTGGGTTCCATTTTCCAGTGAAAAGATGGTGTCAGCTGCAAGACTAGGATCGATTGAACACTTGCCAAAAGATTTAGAGCTCAATCGATCAGCTGGACAATGGATTAAACATTGAGGACTTGTTTTGCACTTTCCCGAAATCTATTTTTATAAATTTGTGCTGGATGAAGAGCTTATGAACTTGGACTTACTCCATCAGCACTTGATGATACATCCTAGCAGGATTGTGACCGTGTCGCCTTTAACTAAGATGTTCACACATGAAATTGTGTACTCCTGTGACATCCTTGTAACAAGTAAGTTGTCAATGCGGTGTTGCTAATTTCTTTCGGCTAGTTACCATTATGCCATTGAGTTGTTGGTTTCTAGATTTCGCCTTTTTGCCATTTAAGCTTTGAAACCACAGTTCAGATATTAGGTGACGTTCAACTTGTTGCACCTTGATCTTTTGTGCGTAGTGAAATAAATAAAATAAAATATCCATTAATGTTGTTAAAATATGTCTCGAATTTAAGCTTGAAGCGAAAAGCTGAATTTTGAAAATAAATTAAATTGAAATAAAGGGAGATGGGTACATGAATTAGTCTTCTGGTTGACGTCATATTCTTAAAGATAAAGCTGGTCAACAAACCTTGGAAGTAGTTGACCGAGGCATGTCAAATTCTCGATGGAGTTGGACGAAAAAGGGAAAGTCCAATCTTTTATTTCTGTTGACCGAATCTTGGATGATTCGGTTTCTTCATGCATGCAATTTCTCTGGCGGTGGAATATAGTATTCTTCTCAAGGCTTGCTCGTGGGACTCTCTTTTACCGAAGCATCGTTGTTGATCGAAGTACCGTTCTTACTTTGAGTGCCGTGGTTTTCTCTGTTTGTGAGAGACGTCCGTAGGCGCTCAGTGCTTGATAGCGGGTCATCGTGTTTCTCATGCGGCAAAGTTTATTCGTGATTTACATCCAAGAAATATTGGTGTTTATAGCCGATTAAATCTTCTGGTAAGATTTACGTGTAATTCCTTCGTGAGATTAAGAGATTATTTTTTGAGGAATTTCAGGGCTAAACATTACGTGCGTTATTGGGTGTAATTGAGGCTTGAGAAACACTGAGAGAGTGTTTGAGTGACTTGAGTATGTAATCTCCTTGTATCGCTTGATCTATAGTGAAATTCACTGCTATTCTCCCCGTGGATGTAGGTCTTTACGACCGAACCACGTAAATCCGGTGTCCGATATATTTTCTTCTTCTGTCTATATTATTATTCGATCGCTCACCCTATTGCAACAATGTGACAGCAAGTAGCAGTTAACCCTTAACCATCTTAATGAATACTTGCGTCTTGCAGAGTTGCAAGTAATTTCCTCTCATTCTCTACTGCAACTGATAGTAAAATTGGTTTTCAGGTACAGAGATGAATATAGAGACCGTGATTACAGGAGGAGAAGTCGCAGTAGAAGCAGGGGACGATATGATCGTGACAGTTACAGAGACAGGGAAAGGAGTTACCGTCACCAAAGTAGGAGCTATAGCGCAAGTCCTGACCGTCGCAGAGACCGAAGGGCGTCCAAGTATGATGATGAGGACTGAAGTCGGAGTGGATCATGCACAAGGTGAAGACCCTCCTTATTTCCCTTTAATGCTTCTTTTGGTCACCTCTTGTTGAGAATTTTATCTGATTGGAGTTCCCCAATTTTCAGTTCATCCCAGAGTCCTCGGAAAGCCGAATATGAGAGGAGTCGCTCTCCAAATCAGAGACCTTCTGCACTTGAAAGTCCTGATGTACGAAATGGTAAAAGAGATTCTTAGCTCCACAAAGATGTGCCCGGTGGACGTCCTGCCGATTCGCCTAGTGCATATCCACGTAGTGTCACATGAGTGGATTTGTTGCTTCTGTCTCACTCTGTTGCAACTATTTGATCCTTACGTCTCTGCTTTTTTATGTTGCCTGTTTAGGAAAGATGAGTGCCCAAGGTCGTGGGAGTCATTTTTGCTCGACAAACAATTTACTTTCTCCTGAGGTGCTCTTGATATGTGGACAGATACTTCATTGCATGAGGCAGCTAGTCTGTCTGTTCTGACTTTGGTGGTTGTTATGATACTCTGATCTTATTCTTGTGCTATAATGTGCATTCATGAAGTGCCTTTCTCGTGATGTATTTGTTCATAGGTCTCTGGCTACACTTTTAACTATTGTCGATGGGGCGTCAGTTTAATCATACGAACTCCACATGGACGATGAGAGACTTAATTGTGCTGGTGTGATCCTGCACTTTCTTTCGCCATCTTTTGGTCATAATCCACTAGCCATCTCCAAAGGTGGTCCGCTATGAGTGCCATATGATTTTTTATTCTTCACGAAATCATGCTTCTGACTTTAGAATGGTTTTTATATCATCACAGCAGTGGGTGTTCCAATTTGGCATCCCTTCTATCGGCGACTTTGTTGGGTCTTGACAAATTTCCTTGAAAACGTGTTCCATTTCTTGGCTTTACATTCAGCTGATCACACCAGCATTTAAATCAATTCACTGGAAACGTATCTGGGATCTTTCTTGTCTAGCGCACTTGGACTTTATGGACATGAGTCTCAACAAGTTCTATGGAGATATCTCAATAAACTGGGGAAGTTGCATGCGTTTTAGTAATCTAAAAATTGCTGGAAATAACATCACTGGCATCGGGGATGAACTTCTGACCATCTTAAAGCTAGCGGTCGCTCTTGTATCTGCTGATCCCCAACTCAGTCCACCAATAGAAATGTTTTCTTTCAATAATTTTCTATTATGTTCAATTTTTACGGACAGTCACTGATCCTGGAAGTGATGCAAAAGCTTCAAGCCGTTCACTGCATCTATTTGTAGAAGATGTCTGATAAATGATGTTGCTCTGTCGACCACATGCAACTTCGTTAATGAAAATTAGAGTCCATGCAACTTTTTGATTAAGTCCCGAACTTTTATTTCAATCCATTGTTTATCTCTCCGATGTGTTTTCTCTTTTTGAATTTGGGAGATTTTTGACCGGCAATTTGAGTGCTTAACCCACATCAGCATGACTAGGAGGACTTCATTTCGTTCGCGCCCATGTTAATACAGAACTGCTTTTTTTTTGGAATAAGTATGTCGCGACCAAATTTTTTTCAGGTGCACTACCTAAAATTAGGCTAATGGATTGCTAAGCCTAGACTTAGCTCGGACTCTCCCAAGCCCATACCAACTCACGACTTATGTTCAAATATCTAGTATGCAAAAAGGAGTCGCCACTAATCAATTTGTAGTAGGTCGATTAGACACCTAAGTAAAATAATGAGAGAATTATTTCACTTCTACAAACCAGAGATTTTGGATACGGAGACTTGATTACGTTAGATTTCTCTAACGCCCTTTCGGTACCTTTCTCTTTTGTTTTTTTTTTTAAAATGTTTGGCAAGTAGCTTGATTTGATTTTAATTTATCTCCCTAACATGTGATGTCATCATGCGAGTGCGCAAACCACAAATTAAACACCCAAGTAAAACAATAAATAAATTGCAAAACTTACCTCAAAGCAACGAAAGCATCTGCGTTTTTAGATCAGAATTCACATCAACAGTCTTATATATGATTTCTAATTAACAAGCAATCACTCAATTTTTGTTTTCACTTTATTTAATGAGAATCTTGCAATATGCAATGCAATATAACTAAATGACCTAATTATAATGACGTGCAATTTCTAATTAAATGAACCTAGCAACAATGACTAAATGACGTGCATTTCATGATGACGTGCACATAACTAAAACAGGCATGCAATCTGTCCTAGAGAATGAAATGAATCTACCCTAAGACAATTTTTTTTTGTATTTTTTCATGAAATTCGAAATTAAGAAAAATGCAAAAATTATCTAACTAGATTAAGATTCTATCTAATTTAAACTAAGAATTGGGTTAGGTCAAATCTTAATTTAAATTAAGATGTTATCTTAACTAGAAAGTTCCTAATCTATAATGCAATTCATCTCAAAAGATCTATCTAAATAAAATCAAACATGCAATCAACCTAATATGCAATGACATGTAGAGAATGCCCTAATTCTAATTTTTTTCTTTTTTGAAATTCGAAATTAAAATTGACACATAATTAAACGTGCAAACTAATATTCTAAATGAACACATTTTTTTGGATTTTTTATTTAAAAAAATTCGAAATAAGATTGCAATTCTAGATAACCCTAAAACAAGAAATATTCTAAAGCAAATCTAATCCTAACTCAAATATTTTTTTTTGGATTTTTCTTTTACGAAAATAAAATTGAACCAAACACCACGACAGCAATTCAAACAAGATAAGATTGATATCCAAAGATTGACGAACCATATCTTGCGCATGAGATTGGGTTGGCCAATTTTAAATTAAATCGCGAATCGAATTTCGGCTGTGAGATCGGATTGATGATTTTTCCGTGCAATTGCGAGTCAGCTTTCGGGCGCGAAAATCGGACTGTCAATCATATGCACGTTATGAAATTGGGAAAATTTCCCAACTTATAAGGCTACTTGAGACTACGGATACCTCAGCATATCATCAACAAACATATCAATAAGGAAACAGAATTTTCGGAAATCAAAATAGACAAAATTTTTACCTATTCCAAATATCGGTGCAAGGGTGGTGAAAATCTCCAATGGCAATTCATCATTGAAGCAATAGCAGCAGAATAGTAGAAAAGAGGCAATTTGACTTTGAAGACTTCTTTTGCAATGGGACGTTCAGACCCTTCAAGTGTGGGTCTCCTCCTTCAAGTGCGGAACGTCCGTTCTTTCTTTATTCTCTTGTGGCCATGTACGAATTGTGTAGCCTCCAAAACTTCGTTGTAGTTGATCACGACCAGGCGGGGAGTGAACGCCGTGGCTCTATCATCGAGGAGGATCACTGCAAAAATAGGAACTTCGTGGATCGGCGATTGTGGGCAATTGGCAACGACAGGCTCGTGGCCGCTTGAATCAAGAACATTGTATGGGATGACTTGTAGGCGAGGCAGAACATATTGCCTCTGATGATGAGTGAACGCGTCAAATTGTGGGTTGATCCTTTTTGCCCACACAACTGAATTTGGAGTTCGGACTTCACCACGTTGGCTCTGACATCTTTTGCAAGTCAAAGAGAATGGATCTTCTTCATGCAGCAAGCAGAATTGTCTTCTTTGACTGGATAATATTCAACGTGAATACTTTCGGCAAAAGAACCTCTCCTGGAATTGCTGGAACTTAACGATGAGGGTAGAGCTCGGGGCACATCGGGACAGCAACTTGAGCAGGGCTTCACGGTGTCGTTGTTAACGAAGAGGCATGGCAATGGTCACCGTCTCATGGTGCACGCGATGTGAAGCTCAGTTGTGGGGTTAGCAAGGTCGCGGCCACGTGATGCTTGGCCGGACGTTCCTCTCTTTCTCTCTCACGTGTGTTTTCTCTCTATATTGTGACCGTGTATGGAATTGTGTGGCCTCCTCTTTAAAAGATACGCACATCCTCATTTATAGGTGAAAAATTAGGATCTCAATTTCTTCTTCAAATCCACATCCATAATATTTTTTCACCAATTTTGTCACATATTGATAAGGGCTCAAGATTACGATAGAATTTTTCCTTAAATCCAAATCTTGCAAAAATATATCGTAATATCCTTTCACACATCTGCCTTATCCAAAGATATTCTAAAAAAAATCCAATCGCATCTTGAAAATTTCAAATTCCCATTTTTTCACGAGATAATTTCCGATCACTTTAAAAAAAAAAGGCTTGGGCCAATTTTCTCACTTCATGGGCTTAGTCCGGCTCGTCAATTTAAAGCTTAGAATCACTAATTCAAATCTATCCACTGCTAGTCCAATAAATAAATGCGAGACATGCAAACTAAAAATAAATGCACCTAAATCTATATGCTATGCAATTAATATTTTTTTTAGGGATAAAATTAACCCTTAATTTTCTATGCAATAAATAATTAAACGGGTCGCCAAAATTTAGGTGTCAACAAAGTAAAACCAGAACTTTCTGGCATCTAGATTCATTTGTACAGAGAAGACAGCTGAACTCAAGTGATATTTCAAACTGTTTCTGTATCCAGTCTTAATCAGAATAGTGTCATTGTAGTGATATGTAAGTATCCATGTCAAGTTAGAGTTAGAAAATATAACTATTATATCAATGTAAAGTGGATGTATATAGTATTTATCATCTTAAAAGCAAAAGGCTCATGAGAAGTTCAAATGGAATATTTGTAAGAAGTCTAAAATCTTGTCCATTGTTAGTCCTCTTATATCGTTTATATCAGATTTACTTAGATGCAAAATCCTCTTACATGCTGAGAGTTTAAAAAAATGCATCTTTTTAGAGTGCATTCAATCAGAAACTAATTGTTTCTAATCGTGGCCAACCACCATAACTTTGCGTTTCGTGTAAATTACTACCCGCCGTGTAACATAACCCAGAGCGCATTCAGTCAATTCCTAGTCCCAAGTGCTACTGCATGTTGCTACGGCATGAGTCCTTACTAGAAGTTCGGTAGCTTTTGATTGCTTCAAAGAGAATATGCAATATGGCTGTAGAGGAAATCAAAACTTCGTTTTCTTTAGAGCTTCGAACTTAGAAGTGCTTAAATTAGAAAGATTATCGTTTTGTCTTGAAAGGGGATACTGCAGTACAATGCTTTGTCTCAGAAAGAATGCAAGTTACGTTCTGTTGCTACCTTATATTTCAAGAGTGCCATGGCAGACGATATTCCGCCCTCCAAAATCTGGAGGCATTTAAATCATGATGATTTGTTTTCGCTCGGCCTAGCTCCATTGTTGAATACAAGTAAAACTCATCTGGGGCTTAGCTCACAAAAAAAACCATCTTTTCTATTTTTTAGTACGGTGAACTTATGTTGCCTTGCGCAAAACAAGTCAGAACAGTTTTCCCTCAAGTACTTTATCTGGAAAATAGTGAACATAGTCTTTGAGAGCTCAGAGTTTTGTGAATTTGACATAGGACCGTAGTAGACCAACGTTTGACCCCGTCCTCGATCAACCCCAAATAAAATCCAACCCCGTAAAATCAAAGTTTCAAATAACTTTGTGAACTAGAAAAACGAAGTAACAACTATTCCAAATGAGAAGTAGCAAGACAATGAGTTATGTTCTCCCAACCTTATCATGTTGTTGGGTTAATTCAATCCCAATTCTTGAATGTGCTGCACGTCTTGGAAGAAAGACAACAAGCAATATGCAACGTCAAAGAAAGAACCATCTGGTGGCTACAATCAACTTTTTCATTATGCCAGGTTGCATCTGCAGACATGTGTTCCACGAGTTAATGCTTGATGATGCATTTCATTTGTCAAATAGGAGAAACACAGGAAATCAGTTCGAGGGAAAGTTTTATGTGTCTTTCGGGGCTTGAGAAAGATCAACATCAAGATCAAAAGAGAAAAAATGGCCACGGATTTACAACCTACGACGTTACGTGACTAATTTCAATGCTAAATTTTTGTTCTAAGTAGTAAAATTCTACGTGAGTAACTAACTTACATGCCACTTGAAGTTGGAAAATTCCTTTTGTTGACATCTAAATTTTACATTTTTATTTAGGATTTAATCGTGTACAAAATTAGGAACTAGTCGCTAAAAAAAAAACAAACAAACAAACAAAACAAACAAAAACAACAAAAAAAGAAAAAGAAAAGAAAGAGTGGAAGGGGCTGGGCCGGAGCGGGCCTTGGCCCGGCCCACGTTGCCTTCTCCCTCCTCCACCTTCGCATGAAACCCTAGAAGGGGGAATGAGGACTGGAGAGATCTTTGGGAGACCCGGGGAACAACACAACAGAAAGAACAGCAAAGAGAGAGCTCGAAGAGAAGCGGCGGCGGCGCGGGCGCGCCGCCGCCCGACGCCATCCGAGCCACCATCGCCATTCCTGCTGCTTGCTTGTCCACGTCAGCCACCATCGCCTCACACCTGCGTCACCGCACCCTTCTGCCCGAGCACTAGATCCGCGAGCATCGCGCCACCACCGCTACGCCCCGACTCGCTTGCAGCCCGCGCGTCCGCGACGCCCCCCTCTGCCCGAGTGCTGCCTGTCAACCTCGCACTGCCTCTGCCCAGCGTTCGCCGTTTTGCTGCATCTCCATGAGCAACCTCGCCCTCCGACGGTCTCTGCCACTCTCGCAGCTAGCCCTGATGCCAGCAGCCACGACCCAGCGCCGGTGCCCGCCACTGGCTCTACCCGAAGCTACGTCGCCGGTCCGCCTCTAGCACGCATCCAAAGCCGCCTTGTCTCCGCCGATCCCTGCACGCCGCTCGGGCTTCCCCTCGCTTGAGCGACCCCTCGAGCCGACGCCTTTTGCTACCCTGTGTCGCCGTCGAACCATTTAACGCCACGTTGCTGCCGCCACCCGCTGCGTCACCGCAGTCACCCGCCACGTCGCCGTCGCCTGCCGTCAGTGCCACCGCCGCCCAAGAAACCCTAGAGATGAGGTACAGTCACGGCCACCGAACCGGGTAGGGTTTTGATCCATTCGGGCTGGGCCTCCGTGCTCGGGTCGATTTATCTCTCGGGCCGGAGTGGGATCCGAGCCGAACTCGGGTTGGGTCAAAACCGGATCTGACCCGGCCCGGCCGAATATAAAATATAAAAACAATTAAAAAATATATTTTTTTAAAATTAAAAATTAAAAAAATTAAAAAAATTTCGAAAATCCAAAAATGTAGGGTTTGGTTAGGAATTGCCATATCTTGCCTTTTAGTGTAATTAGGCTTTTATTTACTCGTATATTAATTTTATTGCATGTTTAGTTTGCATATCTAATTATGTTTAATTACACGTATTTAATTTTACTGCAATTGGGATCTTGGTAGCTGTGATTGTTACTTTAATAATTGCGCACCCGCATGATCACCTCATATGTTAGTCAATAGGTATAAAATCAATCCAAACTACTTGGCAAAAAATCCTTTTTGAAAATAAACAAGACTATGTACCAAAAAGGCACTAATTGGTCAATTAGTGTAATCAAGTCCCCGACCCTAGATTCTCTGGTTGCGTAGGAAGTGAGGCATGCTCCCATGCCTCGGTTTCTAGCCAACCCCAATAGGCTAGTGGCGACTCCTTTTGTGCAAAATTCTTAAAAAATATCCCAATGTCACGTGGGGTATACGCGGGGTATATGGGCTTGGGAGAGCCCGTGCCTAATCATGGGCCTTAGGCCCGTCATTTAGGCAATACTCCTAAACCTGTTCTCTCCCCCCGAGGGTAGGTCGCGATAGCTTGGCGACTCCGCTGGGGACTTGCTTTTAGACCTTAGAGGACTTAGGCCAAAATTAATCTTGTTCAAAAATATTTTTTGTTTGGCAGGGAGGATTCCAGGTACGCCCCTAACATTAAATGTGTTAAATGTTTTTGCAGAATGGGAGGTATAAGGGGAAGTATTTGCTCACCTTTGTCTTGCAGGGAGATGTAGGAATGTATGGTTTATTTTTATGTACGGAGTGTTGTTTGCCTATAAATTGTTGTGCATGTATCCTTTGCATTGCACTACACCCTAGCACACACAACTTGCCGCCGAACCTGGGCTGCATAGGATCACCTAGGATGGTGTTGAGGTGGATACCACTCCGACTACAACCATGTAGTATGAGTCGCCCATCCATACCCCGAAATTTCTTTCATGTCGAAGGTACCCACCTCGGTCTGCGAGCATGCGACATGGGTTGGTTCTTTGACAAAGCCGGAGTCATGGGTAACACGACCTAACCGCGAGCTTGTTGGTTCAATCCTGTGATCCTATGGCTCCATTTTGAGCCATATAGATTAGAAATCGAACCACATCTCATGTGTATGTTTATGCAATTAAAAAGAAAAAGGAAAAGAGAAAGGTCGGCACCCATTGTAAGTATCATTTTCCTTTTTATATGCTCATTCTGTATTGAACTTCCATTTTGAAATTCGCAAACATCGATTGATTGCCCTAGGTGTTGTAGGCTTATAATTGAAAAAAAATTGGCGATCACTTTTGATAAGTGAACATTGAATGCAAGTTCTCAACACTTTGATTTGGACCTGTTGAACACATGGTTTTGTTTAGATTTCTAGTTATGGGCTTGAAATCATTTTGAAAAGAAAAAAAAAAATTCAAGTTGTGATTATATATGGGGGCACAAAAATTTAGATTGCATCTTTGATCAAACTCTTTCCTTCTCACATTTTGGGACTGAAATGCAAATCACATTTTGTATAAATTTCTCAAAATAGAGGTCACTTCATTTTTTGCAAGAGTAAAATCATAAAATCAATCTCTTCAAAAAAAAAAAAATCAATGCCACTTTTGCATACGAAACTTTTGGAACAAAAGTGGACATTCGATTGATGACCGTGGACTAATTATTTTAATGATGCATTGTCTTATGATAAAATCTTGGCAAAATACTAAAACCCCGTAATAAGGACTATGGAGGCATGTACCGTCGCCTCGATTTTATTGTAAGAAGCGACCTTATTGAGATATCATTTTCTCTTATTCATGTACTTACAGTGTCATCTTTTTGTAGGTTATGCACGATGCTTCTTGACATTTTCGTGGTGACCACACAAAGAAGTGAATTCAAGAGCTAGGACAAGAATTGATTTTTTACTCTTATATATACGAGAGTTTCTTGTATTTTATTCTTATTTTTGTTAAGAATCATGTTTTCCATTTTGGGTTTTGATTGTGAATCCAATTGTTGCTTTTGTAAATTATGCGACTCACATTTTTTAATGATGTTTCGTGAAAATCATCACTACAAAAAAATAATAATAAAATAAAATAAAATTTCAGAAGTCTTTCAAGCGAACATTTACGTCTACCTTCCAAAATGAATTTCAAGAAAGCTTTGCTTAGGGCCCTCTCTTCATGTGGTTGCTTTCTCAGGCTCATGGAACTCAAGGGGCAAGCATGCGTCGAGACTTCCCCAGCGCCAATCTTCCAATAGAGGGGAAACGAAGTTGAATTCCGTTCTGGGAAGTTTCTTTATTTGGAGGTGCCTTATGTCCCAAAATAGCCCATTGATCTCGTTCACTTTGCATGATGAGACAAATGAAGGGAGTTGCCAAACATCCAAAAGGGTGAATTCAAAGGAAAAGTAAACTGTATCGATTCCAATTACCCGTTTCTGATACCATTTCTAACGTGACTTTCTTTTCATTGTCAATGAGACATCAAGAGGCCAAGTTTTGTAATGTTCCCAATAAACGCGATGGAGCATTTTTAAGTCTTGTCCATCTTAAACAAAGAAAGATTCAAATGAAATAGAGGGGTAATATTATCCATTCCTCCATGGGAGATACCTTGGATGGATTCGAACAGACAAAGGGTGATAAATGAAAAAGAAGAAGTTGTACCTTGACCGTAGAAGCGGCGCCTTTTACTAAGGAATCAGGAAAACATTAAATGCTTAAAGGCGAAGGCAAAGGAATGGTATTGTCGAGTTACCAAATATCCATGAAGGTGAATCTAAGAGATGTTAGCGCCCAAAGGATGAAAGCAAATGAAGGAGTTACCGAGTCGCCATGTCGCAGGTAAGTACCCTTCTTCTCAATCTTTTTTTTTTTTTAAAGTAAAAAGAGAGAGAGAGAGAGAGAGAGAGAGAGAGAGAGAGAGAGGAGAATTTCCATTACAAAAGAGAACCTTTGGCGCTTTCCTAGAGACAAGCAAAAAAAAAAAAAAATGAATAATTGAGAAAAGAAAAATTCCTACAAACTTTTTTAGCATCATTTTTATCTCAAAATTGTTTTCTCGTTGTGTGGATTATTCATTTTGAATCAAATTTCCCTATGGAGATTGATCTACTTAGATAATCCCGGCAGAGTGAAATTGAGACGTTAACCATGCCAAACAAGAAGTGCCTAGGATGAAGAAATATAAGCCATTTCCAAATACGGCCTTCAAACACTTTTGAGAGTTGAGTGAAAATCGACATTCTCTTAGGACGAATGATTCATTCGCATTGAGCACAAAGGTTGAAATGATAAAGGCGTTTCCTTCATCAATCCCAAGCATTGCACTAATCTCTTGCTACCCCTTTGGACCGAATAAAGATGATCCTTCAAAGTACCCCTGTCGAGAACAACCCTACATTGGGGCAGCATAGGAGGTTATGGTCGTGTTGTGGAGCGAAAGATTGAGAAAGATTCTATTACTTTCACTTGCATCAATCTTCTGGTGGTAGCTTCAAAGGAATTCTCATTAGATCTTGACTCATCCCAATGTGAAGAAGAGCATTTCATTCTCTACCCAAACATTAATATCCATTGCTTTAACCAATTTGGGCCTGATTATTCATTTCTGAACCCCGAGTGGTGATCATCGCCCTTCACTGGGGCAATGCATATGAATTGACTAAATACAATTGACAGTCACGAGAAAATGTGAAAAGCATCTCGAAAGTCATAAGAGCTACAAAAATTCAAAGAACAAAAAGTTCGACAAACTAGAAGGCATGAAGAAGCAGTGTATCTAGTAAAAGCAAGACCAATGCCCGTAAAAAAAAAGAGCCAAAAGGCTGCATCTTATGTGAAAGAAAAATTATCAAAGTCCAAGTGCCTGCAAAAAAAAATCATCTCAAGTGCAAAGGAAATTAGAAAAAGGAGCAAAGCTCTTATGCAAAAACGATTGGTCAAGGGACTTTCGAGATGCACTGTGTTTCAAAGCCAAATGATTTCAAAAGATCGAGTGACTTGGTCACGATGCCATGATGATCACTGACTCTCAAAAACCCTCTTGAAAATTTTAAGCCTTTCGAACATCTCCCAAGCCAACATTATAACCCTATTTCGAAGTCTCTTCTAATTGGGATGATTTGAGTGAAAATGAGAATGCCACTAAGAAGCTACTACTTGAAGGAGTTGAGGTAATTCTATCTTGTCTTATCTTCAAAGTTCTCGACTTGTAAACCCGATGACGATAGCGACAAATGTTCCTTTATTGGCCTCAAAGCAATAATCCATTTGTGTAAGCCCATGACCAAATCTATATTGCGGTTCTTTCAAAAGACCTTTTTGATTGATCAAATTGTGCTCATCGCGAATGTTTCTAAAAGCCTTTGACATGGGTTATGTGAGATACCATCAGCAATCAGATACTTCCCACATGAATGGATGGGATCAAGTAGCCATTTTATCGAGAGTGTGTGAGAAACTCTTTCTGACTAAGAAGCTCTAGTTTGGCATGCTTAATGAGCTTTTTTCACGAGTCGTAGCCGTTCTGATAAGAACTTGACTCTCGGAGAATTTGATGATTAATGATACATCCCCGAGCAAGATGACAGTTTTGCGCCACATGATGCTGATTGACATCGAATATTTTTATAAAAGTAGTCGAACTTAGCTTGACTATCTTGTTCAATTAATGCTATAATATTGCCAATACGTCTCTTGATGTCGTCTCTAATGAAATTTGCTCAAGTTGAGTTTGATAGGATTCCTCAGCGAAGCCATGCAATTTTCAAAAGGTTCATGGTCAACCTTAAACCATGCCATCTCCAAAGGTTCATGGTTAGCCTTAAACCATGTCGTCTCCAAAGGTTCATGGTCAATCTTAAACCATGTCGTCTACAAAGGTTCATTGGTTTTCCTCAAATCATGCATTTTCAACCCGGTCAAAACCCGTTTGTACACAGTGAGACCTTCCTCCCAGTCGAAACTCGTTTGTACACGGTGCGACTATCATACCCGGTCAAAACCCGTTTGTACACAGTGAGACTATCATATCCGGTCGAAACCCGTTTGTACACGGTGAGACTATCATACTCGGTCGAAAACCGTTTGTACACGGTAAGACTTTCCTCCCAGTCGAAACCCGTTCGTACATGGTGAGACCTCATTCCTCTCTTCTTATGACCTGGTGGGCTTTCCGTAGTCTGGAGTCTTTCTCTCTTTTTATGACCCGGTGGGCTTTCCGTAGCCCGGAGTCTTTCTCTCTTTTTATGACCCGGTGGGCTTTCTGTAGCCCGGAGTCTTCCTCTCTTCTTATGACCCGGTGGGCTTTCCGTAACCCAAAGTCTTCCTCTCTTCTTATGACCCACAATCGTCCTCTCTTCTTATGACCCGGTGGGCTTTCTGTAGCCCGGAGTCTTCCTCTTTTCTTATGACCCACAGTCGTCCTCTCTTCTTATGACCCGGTGGGCTTTCCGTAGCCCGGAATTTTCCTCTCTTCTTATGACCCGATGGGCTTTCCATAGCCTGGAGTCTTCCTCTCTCTTCTTATGACTCGGTGGGCTTTCCGTAGCCCGGAGTCTTCCTCTCTTCTTATGACCCGATGGGCTTTCCGTAGCTCGGAGTCTTCCTCTCTCTTCTTATGACCCGGTGGGCTTCTATAGCCCGAAGTCTCTATCCTTCTTCTTATGACCCGGTGGGCTTCTGTAGCCAGGAGTTTGTCTCTCATTCTTCTTATGACGAGACGCGCTTCCATAGTTATGAGTTCTATCCGTCAACCTGATACGTGCCTATGCACCTGGGGTCTTTCTATCGCTAAAATAATTTAGGTGTCATTTATCTTTGAATGGAACCTCTTTGAGCTCCCATTCAAAGAATGGCAGTTGTTGACATCTAAATTTTACATTTTATTTAGGATTTAATTGTGTACAAAATTAGGAACTAGTAGCTAAAAAAAAAAACAAACAAACAAAAACATAAACAAAAACAATAACAAAAAAAGAAAAAGAAAAGAAAGAGTGGAAGGGGTCGAGCCGGAGCGGGCCTTGGCCCGGCCCACGTTGCCTTCTCCCTCCTTCGCCTTCGCATGAAACCCTAGAAGGGGGAATGAGGACTAAAGAGATTTGGGGAGACCCAGGGGGGGAACAACACAACAGAAAGAACGGCAAAGAGAGAGCTCGAAGAGAAGCGGCGGCAACGCTGCTGGCAGCGCCGCTCACCTGACGCTGTTCGAGCCGCTGTTGCCATTCCTGCTCCCTGCCTGTCCGCGTCGGCCACCACCATCTCGCACTTGCGTCATCGCACCCTCCTGCCCGAGCACCAAATCCGCGACCACCACACCACCACCGCTGCGCCCCGACTCGCCTGCAGCCCGCGAGTTCGCAACGACCCCCTTTGCCCGAGTGCCGCCCGTTGACCTCGCGCCACCTCCGCCTTGCGTTAGCCGTTCTGCTGTGTCTCCACGAGCAACCTCGCCCTCTGCCGGTCTCTACCGCTCCCGCAGCTAGCCTCGATGCCAGCAGCCACAACCCGGCGCTGGCACCCGCCGGCCGCCTCTACACAAGCTGCGTCGCTGGTCTACCTCCAGCACGCATCCGAAGCCACCTTGTCTCCGCCGGTCCCTGCACGCCACTTGGGCTTCCCCTCGCTTGAGTAACCCCCCAAGCCAACGCCTCTTGCTACCTTGTGTCGCCATTGAACCACTTAACGCCATGTCACCGCAGCCGCCTGCTGCGTCGCCGCCGCTACCGCCCATAGTCAACGCTGCCAAGAAACCCTAGAGATGAAGTACGAGTTGCGGCCATTGAACCGGGTAGGGTTTTGATCCGTTCGGCCGGGCCTCCGTGCTTGGGTCGATTTATCTCTAGGCCGAATTGGGGTTTGGGCTTTAGAATTAGTTTAGATTTCTTCCTTGGGCTTGTTTAATTTTAGAGGGCCGGGGCTTGTCAACCGGGCCCAACACCGCATTCAATTACAAGCTCGACCAGATGGTGGGGCTTGGCCTTTTTCGAGCGGGCCGATTGGCCCAACCCCCCTCAATTGGACCGAACCCGGGTTTGGTTGGAGACCGAACCCAATCCGAGCTGAACTTGGGTCGAGTCGAGAATCGGATCCGACCCACCCGGCCGAATATAAAATATAAAAAAAAAAATTATATCCGAAAAAAAAAAAATTTAAAAAATTTCTAAAACCCAAAAATGTAGGGTTTGGTTAGGAATTACCATATCTTGCCTTTTTAGTGTAATTAGGCTTTTATTTACTCGTATATTAATTTTATTGCATGTTTAGTTTGCATATCTAATTATGTTTAATTGTATGTATTTAATTGTACTGCAATTGGGTTCTTGGTAGTTGTGATTGTTACTTTAATGATTACGCACCCGCATGATCACCTCATATGTTAGTCGATAGGTATAAAATCAATCCAAACTGCCTGCCAAAAAATCCTTTTTGAAAATAAACAAGATTAGGTACCGAAATGGCACTAATTGGTCAATTAGTGTAATCAAGTCCCCGACCCTAGATTCTCTGGTTGTGTAGGAAGTGAGGCATGCTCCCATGCCTCACTTGGTTTCTAGCCGACCTCAATAGGCTAGTGGCGACTCCTTTTGTGCAAAATTCTTAAAAAATATCCCAATGTCACGTGGGGTATGGGCTTGGGAGAGCCCGCGCCTAATCATGGGCCTTAGGCCCATCATTTAGGCAATACCCCTAAACCTGTTCCCTTCCCCCGAGGGTAGGTCGCGACACCTTTCTTTGGTGATCACATACTACCATGAAAGTAGAGCTCTGTTGGTAAGTTATTGGTAAAATACTATGTTCACCACTTAATTTTTGTTTTGAATGGTGAATATATGGAAAAGTTGATAATCTACTATTAAATCGGACATCCATAAGTTACTAACATTGTTGGTAAATTATCATCAACGTGCCTGACCAACAGGATTTAAACTATACTAATCACATTAGGAAAATCATTAATTTCATAATTGCTTGCTCAGCTCACTAGATTAGCTTGTGAATACTAATGCATCCTATCCCAATCTTTTAAGCACGTCCTGGAGAAGATACATGTAAAAAGCTAGAAGGTGTTCACACACATGCATAGAAGGCATTGAACTGTTCGACCTCTGCTATCAAATGCTAGGGAGGTCTTTAGTCAGGCTTCACTCTAGAAACGAAGCATTGCGCCATTTACAACATCTAAATTAGCTTCATAAAGGTGTTAAGAAATTCATCAAGGAGGAAGGGAGGAATTCCCAGGTCATGAAGAAACCTATGTTTTTGGTCAAAGTATCGGTGCTACAATCTCAAAGTCGAGAAGAAGAGATAATGCTACTTTCTTCACTAATTAATGTCTGTGATCCTATCGTGGAATATCAGTACTTTAGCAAGCAAAAACAATGTTGTCATTGGAAATAACTCAGTTTAGTAAGGTTGAGTCAAGTCAACCATTTACTTCCAAATATATGAGACTATATATATAAAACATTGCCCTTTTGTAATAGTCGTCAATACTTGTAAAAAAATAACCAGTAGCATTCGAACTCTGAAATGGATCCCGTTGACACCTAATTTTTTGCATTAAAAAATGGGTTAATTTTTACCCCAAAAATATTAGAATTAAATTGCATAACATATAATTTTATGAGCATTATTGCATTTTGCATTGGATCGGCGATGGTGAATGGATTCGAATGGGTGGTTATGAGCTTAATTGACATGGAGATATTCGATTCTTTGATGCGATGTATCTTTGTTTAAAGCGAGAAATAAAGAAAAAGAGAATTAACACCTTCGTCAAATATTTGGGTTAACGTGAGAATCGAAAATTCACAATCAAAATAAGATAGAAGGAAATATTGTGCATATCTTCATAGATCCCATTCACGGCTGATTAATTGAGGAAAAAAGAAAAGAAATAGAAAGGAAAGCGGGAAGAATTTTTGCTGATCTGGTGAATAAATAAAAGTGCGGACAAAAGACGTCGAAATGGCCAAAATTATTCGGTTGTTCGAGGAAGTAATGGTCTTGTGCTAGATTTGTTCAAAAGAAAAAAGGAAAATATAGATTGAAAGGGAAAGAGACAAAAGGGTAATATATTTTAAATATCTCAAGAAGATTTGGCCTCTTTTCCGGACCTAAGCTTTCTCTCTCTATATAAGAGCACACCCATTACGAATTAAGGAGGAGAGACGATAACAGGGGGGATTTCTTTACGGACGAAAGGGGGCGGAGAGACTGAGAGACGTTTCTTTATTTTTTTTTCAACAGGTCAACAAAAGCAATTTTTTCCTTTCTTTGACAAGAGTGCATGTGAAAGGAAAAGAAGGGGACGGCACTTTTGAGAGAGAGAAAGGAATGGTCTCTCTTCCGAAGCTCCCTTTTAGCCGAAACCATCTCGTCAGCGCCTCTCCCAGTTGATCGACCGCGCTACTCCTTCTATGATGACGTGAAGCAGTTGTCTCCTATCGAGGTGTCCTGCCAACCAACGACAAAGCGGCTGCCACCACCAACACCCGCAACTTCCGCATGACCAAGATCGATCCCACGAAGCTTTGGTGTTTGTTATATCTTGCAGGTTTCCGACCTTCAAGCGAGACCCAACAGCAATTCCAACGATCTTTCAGTCCAGCGGTCATCTAGTGACGCCAGCAAGCCCAGTCCAACGAGCCCCGCCGTTGCACTCATCGTTGCGCCTTGTGACAGCTTAATCTTGCGAAGTTCTTCATCAACGCTTCAAACAAGTCCTGCACCACCCGCCATAGCCTTGTTGGAGGCTCTCCATCAGCGACCAGGGGCACCATTGGCGAGTGCAGATTCTCTCACATATCTTCTCTAATATTGTTTGTTTTATTCGAAGGAAATTCTGGGCTTAGTTCAAGATTACCTTTAGTCAACATAGCAGCAAGGGTGACGTGCACAGAATTATGGAAAATTCAATAAATGCGTGGTCACGTTCACACAAAACAAGAGGCAAAAGTGATGAAAGGATTTAGAGAGCGATGCGCTGAAGCGGTGGAAATTGTCTTCTTCTTCAATAATCCACACGTGGAAAGCAAAAGTCTCTCAAACGATTTTGCCGTCTAGCAAACCCCGGTCTCCATCCGAAGCCAGTGAAGTCTCCTGTGACGATTTGGTAGCGGTTCAAGCCCGTTGCCGTTGCCGCTGCCACCCTCCTGTCGAGCATCATCCACAAGCCGTGACGTGGTCCATCCCGATTGGATTTTTTTGGAGGAAATTCAAATTTAGGTAGGTTTATTTTACTAGGTTGATTTATTTTATTAGGTAGGTTTATTTCGTAGATTTTTTTATCTTATTTTAGTTTTTGATATCTTGTTTACTTATTTGAAATATTTCCCTATGCATAATTGGAAATTCGACATACCACCTGATTCGCAACCACACCTGGGTTTTTATTTCATCTATAAGACTTTAGATGAAATAATTAATCAACGAGAGTAAAATTGATATTTTGATCTTTAAGGTTTAAGATCAATTTATCGATTTTATTTGCGAAATATTATCTCTTGATCTGAACAATGTATGATACCTTTGGTGATTTTGAATGGTCTGTCTTGTCTTGATTGCTTTATTTATCTTGAAATATGTTTGGATTAGAATATTGCATGCTTTAGGGTTATTTGCATATTTAGATTAAGCATTTTATTTATCATGAATTGTCGAAATAAAAAAAAAAAAAAAAGAAATAAATTTAGGATGTTAGATTTTTGTTTCATTAGCTTAAATTGCATGTTTAATTATTTGATATTTTAAATTAATTAAAAAAAACAAAAATCATCATGCATATGTCATGTAGAATTAGGGCATCCTTTGTACGTCATTACACATTAGGATAAAATTGCATATTTCATTTTAAGTTTAGATTGATTTAGATAAACTGCATCTTAGGTTAGAGATTGTTGAGTTAAGATAATATCTTAGTTTAAATTAGGGTTTAGCCTGACCTAATCCTTAATATAAATTGGATAGAATCTTAATTTAGCTAGATAATTTTCACACTTTTCTAATTTCGAATTTCATAAAAAATACAAAAAAATGTTTTAGGATAAATTAATTCCATTCTCTTGGATAGATTGCACATTTATTAAGAAAACACAAAAAATATTATGTGCATGTCATTTAAAATTATATTCATGAAAATCATGCCATTTAGTGATTGTTGCTAGGTCCATTTAATTAGAAATTGCCTGTCATTATAATTAGGTCATATTGCATTGCATAAAGCATGATTGTCATTAATTAAATGAAAACAAAAAAAAATTGCATGTTAATTAGAAATCATACCTAGGGTTGAGATGTGAAATCTGGTCTAACAACGCAGATGCTTTCGTTGCTACGAGGTAAGTCCTGCAATTTTATTTGCTTTCTTGGGTGTTAAATTGGTGAATTGCGCACCCACATGATCACCTCACATGTTAGGGAAATAGATTTAAAATCAATCAAAGCTGCCTGCAAAAAAAATTTTGAAAATAAAAAAAAATGGTATCGAAAGGGCATTAGAGAAATCAAGTATAACCAAGTCCCCGTATCTAAAATCTCTAGTTCGTAGAAGTAAAATAATTCTCTCATTATTTTACTTAGGTGTCTAATCGATCTACCGAAAATAGATTAGTGGCGACTCCTAATTGAAAATCAATTGCATGTTAAGAATTTGAACCTAAATCGCGAATTGGTATGGGCTTGGGAGAGCCCGAGCTAAGTTTAGGCTTAGTAATCCATTAGCCAAACCCTAGGTGGTTCACCCCGAAAATTTGGTTGCGACAGATGCTAAAATTTGTTTCTTCGTTGAACAAAATATAATTGAAGGTTCATACAGGTACATTTTCTCCTACTCTTTTCTAAATGGGTATTTCTAGCTAGCAATTACACAGTTAAAAAAGGGTGACAAAATTATTAAAATAAGGAATTATATACAACTAATAGCTACAAAGCAACATCGTCATTCCTCAAAAAGGACAGAGCAATGGCTAGAGATCTATGAAAATGATCAAAAAGAAAGTTAGCCATGTAAGAAAGGCAATAGTTTCGTGTTAACTTAAGGGGAAAATTAAAAGAAAAACCATTTTAACATTTTGAATCTTTCTTTTACACTGCAGTGTAAGTTGACAATAGGGCTGTGCCCCTTTTCTCACCCTCGGTGCATGGTCCCCTGCGGTGAGCACCTTTGAAACCTTATTACCAATCCATCAAAAAGAATATTCTGTTAACGCAAATCTCTAAATTTCGCGGTTTTATGATACAATTAGAATATAAGCATACGGGCCCAAAAGAAATAGAAAGAATTTAAACCGGCATGCATGTGTGGATCGATCCCGTACATATCCCTCAAGAAATCAAGGTCTTCGGGCGATAGAATAGTCATGTGTCTCCTCAAGAAGTAAAGGTCTCTTGGGATTTCACATGTGGTGACTTTGGATCAATACGAGTTACAATGGTTCATAAGAAGTCATAGTCTTTATGAACTTTTATTGGTGACATTTAGCTCTAAAATTTCTAACTTACCATATGGGAAGGGTCATGGAGCAATTTTCCAGCCTTTTCCCTTTTTGACTAACAAGTCTTTTCAACTTTTAATGCTGTGTAAGAATTGTTTTTTAGTGGGCTTGCCTTGGATCTTGATGGCTGGTTACATGACAACATCATCACGGTAGGTATTGTTTCCAAACAATAGGGCCACCTACACCTGTCCACTAGCTTGGCGGGCTGCTAGATTGCGTTCCTTATTTAAATGTGTGTTGGGTCTTGTATTTTTTTTTAGCCCAAGCCCAAGCTCTACTCTTTAAGTGTTTTACATCTGAGGGATGCAGAGGTCTCCATGGGATCTTAGACGAAGCAATTTAATGTTGTACTTAGGACGAAAGTCTTCAACTTTTAATGTCATGTAAGAATGGTTTTTTTCTTTTAATGTAGTGTAATAAATGGCAAATGGAAAAGAAAAATGCAGCCAAACTTTAAGGAGGTAAAATGTGAAAAGTTGGAGAGTGTTCATACAAGAGGCAACACAAAGGTCCTTATTTTACGTCACACTTTTCATCCATAACCTCTCCTTGTCACGTGCGTCAGAGGCATTTTGAATATTTGGGTTTGTTGACTTGGTTAAATGAAGTGACTAAAAAGAAGAAAAAGAAAAAGAAGACCACTTTATTTAAAGCGAAGACATGTGACAGAGAGAAAAAGGGGGAAAAAGAAAAGGAGAGTGATCACAAATAGGGGGGAAAAGAAGAAGAGAAGAAAGAAAGGGAAAGAAAAAGAAAAAGGAAAGGAAAGGAAAGAGAAAGGAAAAAGTGTGAGGCTTTTGTGCTTGGGTTTTGCTAGAACAACCGTCTTTAAGCCACTTAACTTGTTGTAAGCTATAAACTTCTAAAAAAATGGCTCCACAATAATATATAATTATTTATTATTTATCCTTACAGTAAATTAAAAATTATCACCCAATCATTTCTTTTTGTGCATACATACCCTAAGTCGGATTATTACCGTCTCACCACGTCAAGGAAGGATTCAAGCTCTTCGTTCTTGAAATCAGAATAGCTTCAAATTCAAAATTGTGGGAAATTTAGACCACAAAGTCTAATTTCAGAGTTGTTTAGTTGTGAATTTAATGTAAATTATGGATTATGGTGTAGTGGAGCTATGAGATTTCATGGGAGTTGATTTGAGGTAATGGTTTAGTTGAAATGAAATATTAGAGTTTTGCACTCAAATTTCATATTGCAAATAACTTTGAATAATCTCTTGGGGAAGAGATCATCAGATTCATTTTGTTTGCAATTAAGCTTAGAACTCAAAAGTACTTAAATTAGGAATATCACTAGTCATCAATTTATCTCGAGAAAAGATTCTACAATACAATGCTTTGTCTTGGAAAGAATGCAAGTTATGTTATGATGCTACCTTATATTTCAAGAGTGTGAAGGCAGACGATATGCCGCCCTCCAAAATGTTGAGGCATTTACATCATGATGGTCATGTTTTGTTCGGCCTAGCTCCATTGTCAATTGTCAAATACAAGTAAAACTCAATTATGGCTTAGCTCTTCGACCAAAAAAACAAAAAAACAAAAATTATGGCTTAGCTCACTATAAATCATCTTTTCTGTTTTTCAAGGGGAAAGTACGGCCCAAGTGCCAAAACTTAACACGAGGGGACACTTAAGTGCCAAAAGTTAGGAAAGTGACACTTAAGTGCAACTTTTTTTTAAAAGTGGGACACTTAAGTGCCACCTTCGGCGGACCTTGCCGGAAATCCTACATGGCAATATTTTATTATTTTTGCTCGCCTAGGTGGCTCGCCGGAGAGCTGACTCAGCTCTAACTCACCCAAAACAATGCCGTTTCCGTAGTTGGCCAAAATATAAGCCCTGAATCTGCCAAAACGTCGTCGTCGCCCAAATTGCCCCAAATCTAAAACCCTAAATCGGCTAAAATCCCTATTGAAGTGCTCGAATCCTAATCTCGAACCCTAATTTTGATTTGCCCAAAATTCCATCGTCAAATATTGGAAATGGAGAGCAAGACTCACAACAGCGCCTCAAATTCCTCTCATCGAAGCGAAGGAGAAGGCTAGAGTTTATGTTTTTGTGGATTACTGAGTCCAAGAAGAACATCGTGGACTCAAATGAATCATGAGAGAAGATTTTATGGATGCGCCAGATATAAAGAAGGGTTGAAGTGCAAATACTTCAAATGGGTCGATGCGAAATTCTCTCACTGAGCAACAGAGGTGATATTGGATCTACTTGATAAAAGACATCAATCTTCATCTATGTTTGTGGACGACTTGGACGATGTTGACTCAATGCAAGCTCAAGCATCTTCGGCTAAACTTTTCAAGAATGAAGTTTCAAGGATGAATATTGAACGGAAGTGTTATTAAGCGTTTATTTTGGTGTTGTTTTGTTGTCTATTATACTTTATGATGAAATGTAAAGCACTTGAAGATGAGAAAAAGTTTCTCCAACTACTATAGTTAAAAATGAATGGAGAAATGTAATTGTTTTGGATTAAATGTAGGTTCTTTTCTTTTTGAAAGATGAGAAGAAGTTTGTGTTGTTCCACAAGATCATTGTGGCTTTGTTGTTGTTTGTGCTGTCATATGTATTGTCGGTTACATCCTGTGTTTGTAATAAGGTTAAGGAAAGGGAATGAGTGAATTAGATGCTACTTGTACTGTGTTATTGCTTGTTCTTGAATATAAACCAATAATGATGGATGTGTATTGGGTCAATGTGTTGTGAATATAAACATAAACCAGCAGCAAATATTGGAATTGAATGGGGTTGCCATAAGTTAAATTACCATCATCTTCTCTGTTTTGCTGCAAACCAGCATATACATAAGACAAACACAAGTGATTACCCGAGTGCCATAAGTTGTATTTAGTAATCACTTAAGTGCTAGTCGCGATGAAAAAAGGATCACTTAAGTGTCAAGTTATTATTAAAGTGATCACTTAAGTGTCACACGTAGTTAAAAGTGAATACTTAAGTGCCAATTTTTTGTAGGTTTTCTCTAAAAATTGCGCCAGCCACCACTACCGGCTGCGCCACCAGCCATCACCACTAGCCACACTAGGCACTCCAGCCATCACCACTAGCCACACTAAGCACTCTAGCCACCATCGTGCTGGTGGTGTTGCTGCAAAAGGTAGTGGTGCAAGCTGAGCCTTGCACTAGCTTGCACCAGTACACCTGGTGTAAGATGTGCACACTGCACACACTTGCACCAAAGCGGCATAAGCCCCCAACCCCCACCACAAACCCACAACCACCAGGCATCACCAGTTACCACCACCAGTTACACCAGCACCCCAGCCACCACATTAGCACCCGGCCACCACCCAACAGCCACACCAGCACTCCAGCTACCACCACAAACCCAACACCAAGCATCAAACAGCAGCAAGTAAAAGCAGCACTCCAGCATCACCATCCACCACCACCAGCCACACCAGCACTCCAACTACCACCACAGACCCAACACCAACAGCAGCAAATAAAAGCAGAATCCATATCTTACAAAAAGCAAAAGAATTTGACAAGTGGCAAGATCATTCCATTGATATTAAAATTAAGTCTCAAAAAATTAATGGCAAACTAAAGAAAAAAAAAAGATAACCATCCATAGCAAATAGGAATGACAAACATTCCATTAATAAACGTTTACAAAACTAACTCCTAAGCTCCACAAATCCTATCATGTCCCATCTCATCAATGAATATGCACAACACCCCCTCTTCGTGCTTCTTTTGATGGGCTTTTCACTTGATTCATAATCCTCGCACTCTTTCTAACTGGACGTGCAACTTCTTCTTCGACATTCTTAGTATCCACTGACTCAGATTGAGCTGCAAATGTCCTAGGTTGAATTGATTCAAAAGGAGGTGCAGTTGCAACTGTCCCAAGATGAATTGATTCAGATGGACCTGCAACTGGGTTCTTGCTCTTCTTTCTTGTTGGCGCAACTGATGATTTCTTCTTCTTCTTTGTTGGTGCAGCTGTTGATTCTTAAGTTGGACCTTGAGAGATAAGAACCTCTGAACTTCTCCTAGACTACAAAAAGACAATAAATTGTCAGCAAAAGCCTACAGCATAAATTAAATTAAATGCAGCCAATGAAACTTACATTCAGAATGACTGTTCCAAAGACGCTCATCTGTATAAAGGCCATAGCCATATTGTCTTAACCTCTTCCCAAGTGCCCCTCTTGTTTGAATAGGGGTGTCTCTTTCAGAAACTTGTGATTTGTTGGCTCCTTTTATTGCCTGTGATTTCTTGGGTCCTTCTTTTGGCCCTTCAGCTATAGCTAGGGCTTCTTTAACCAATTCTTCAGTTCGGCGTCTTCTAGATGGCCTTTGTGTAGCTGCCCCTTCACGTGGCCTTCTTGTAGTTGTCCCTTTATGTAGCCCTTCAGCTTCAGTGACACCTTTTATTAGCCCTTCTGGTGGTACTTGTGGTGTCCCTTGTAGTGATTCTTCCGATGGCCCCTGTGGTGGCTCTTGTGATGGCCCTTCAGTTGGCAATTGAGCTCCAACTTGCATTCTTTGAACCTGAGAAAGAGACAAAAGACATCATAAATATAACATCGGGCTATATATAATAACGTAAAGAAAGAATAACTGAATACAAATTATTGAATTTACTAGGTATTTCTTTCTCTATTGAAGAGCAATCGACTGAATTGGTCGTTTAGCTGCTTAGGCCAATCCTTCAACTGGCCATCTTCTACTTTGCCTTCTTCGAACAGGCCCTTCAGTTTCATGACTTATTGGGGTTCTTCTCGTGACCTGACAAAGACATTACATACAAAGCCAAATAGGATATTATGTACATATTTACGATAAACCACAAAGCAACAAACATAAATTTTATGACTTACTGGGCTTCTGGTTATTGACTGAAGAACAGTCGACTCACTTAGCCCTTCTGTTTGCATTTCTCCAATTGTCCCTTCACTAGGCCCCTCAGTTGGCCTCAACTATTCTTGTTGCTTCCTCAATTGACAACCTTTAATGTTGTGCCCTGCTACGCGACAATAAGAGCACGTCATCTTTGCACCTGTCCTGCTCATTCTTTGTTGACCCGAGACCTCTCCCTCTGCCATTCTTCGTCTTCGTTTTGGCTTTCCCATTTTCTTCTTCAGTGACAAAGGTTGAGGTGCTTCATGATCCGTCGACTCCTAAAACTTGTTACTTCTAATTGGCTACATCATGAACTGATACGAAGTAAGGTATTTCGTTTTTTTTGTACCAATCATCAATATAATCCTCTAGATTGTGGCCCTTCAACTGGATGGCACATATGGCATGTGCACAAGGAATTCCACTTAGTTGCCATGCTCTACATGAACACTTCCTCGTACCTAGATGAGCAACATACTTATTGGAACCCTTCATTATCTCATATCCGTCATCTCCATTCCAAATGGGATGACAATGCCTACTTGCAGCCAAGTTCTCATCCAATTTCTTGGCAATCCTAGGACTACATTGTCTAGTCCACTTTGTAGCCTCATCTCTTTGTTTGTGCAGCCGAGTCATGACCATAACTTGTATATCTTCAAGCATTAAGATGACTGGTTTGCATTTGGCATCTATTATCTTCGCATTAAATGATTCACATATATTGTTGTCGATGTGATCGCACTTGAATTCCTCACCGAAAAATGCCCTGCACCAATGCTTCGGTTCTGTTTGAAATAGTGCTGCACAACCTTCCTTTGTCAACTGAAGCAATCTTTCTTTGGCTATCCTAAAGTCAGCCATGTTCGTACTCTTTGCTAATTGCCAAAATTGCAACTGCAGCTTATCCCCTTTGTAGGTCTTTGCCCAATTCCCGTATATGTGTCATGCACACATTCGATGTTCAGCATGGGGCAACAACTCGACTACTGCTGGAACCAATCCCTACAATAATTCAAAGTAAGAAATGTAAGCAAATAACATGTTAATATTACAAAGTAAACAATTGACTAAATTTTTCAAAAAGCAAGCATTACCTTTTGTTGGTCGCTCATGAACGCCCACTCTTCCCCATCTGTTATCTCTAAGTCAACCATCAGATTTTTCAAAAACCAGGACCAATTGCCCTTGTTTTCAATCCTTACAATAGCCCAAGTTAGTGGGAACATTTGGTTATTCGCATCTTTTCCAATCGCCGCCAACAATTCTCCCTTGCACAAGCCCTTCAAAAAACAGCCATCCAATCCTATAATCCGTCTACAACCAGCTAAAAATCCCCGTCTGCATGCATCAAAACACACATAGAACTTGTCGAACCTGGTCCCATTATCAGGAAGCGACCTCTCCACCACCTTTACATACACTCTACTTGAAGGGTTTTGCAACCTACACTCCCAAGCATACTCCCACACTTGCCCATATTCCTTGCCATACTGACCAATAAGTATCTTTATCACATTTTGCTTTGCTCTTTTGCATTGATTCCTAGATACATTGATGCCTACACGCTCCTTCACCAGCATCCTAAAGTCAGTACTTTTCACCTCGGGCATCGGCTTGATCAGATCGAAGAAGTGCTTGGACAATCATGCACTTGTTACCCTTTTGTTTTGAAAATTAATGGAACAATTGTGTTCCTCTTGGTAGGCTCTAATCTGGAAAGACCCACTCCTTTTAACAAACGCGCCGTAAATCTTCCATGGACAATTTTGCTGCGAACACTTAGCTCTAACAAAGTTCTTAGTGTTTCTAATGAAGTCAATATTTCTTTGTGCAGCAATGGAATTCTTCAATATAGCTTCCCTAAATTGTTTTGCATCTTGGAATTTCATACCTATTGACAAAGTAGAAGAGGCAATGGATGGATCATAGGAAGGAAACTTACTTTTCCTTCTACGCACAGCTCCTTCATCTTCTTCAAGCTCATCCTAGGAAGTAGCAGTCTCGATGCTTTCTTCATAATCTATCTCCTGGCCACTAACACCAACAGCATCTGTAGGGCCTTCGTCTCTGTTTGGAACTTCATCAACTACCTGCAGAGTTGCAAATCTATCTGAAAAAAAAAAAAAAGTCCCTTTGTTTTTTCCTTGACTGAGTAAGCTCCTCGTCGTCGTCATCACTAAAGATTAAGAAATTTTCAGCAGCCAACCCTCCATCGTCATCATCACCATCACTGGATTCAGCTACTTCCCAATCTAATTCAGTGATGATGTCACCATCACTCTGGTAAACAGCATCTGCGCCCCTCTCCTCCCCGTCTTGTCCATCATGACATCCTTCATCCCTAATCTCAGTACTAGCTTGAATACCATCTCCTCCTTCTCCTACTTGGGTGCTATCTCTGTCATCATCTTCGTCCTCACTATCACTATTGTATTCAACATATACTTTCGACTCTTCGCCATGAAGATAATGATATAGGACATCCCTAAAACCATTATCATCTTCTAAATGTCTCAAACCATCTCTCAAGCCTTTCCCAGGAACACAATATAGCAACTTTTGTACTTTACAAGGCAAATATGTCACTATATCTCTAACAAATCCAATATAAGATGCTTTCTTTATATTTACAAAGATAGTACCCTCATCCCCCCCTTCATACTCCCACTCATCCTCCCCAATTGCAAAATCCCCATCGTAGCAAACAATGACAGCAACAAAGTCCTTATCATGAGCCATTTCTGCAACAAAAGAGGAAAAAATACAATTAACTTTTGGGACCACATTCACAAAAGACAACAGGTAAATTGCGTGTGGAGGTCCCTACATTCTTTATTAAAGAAAAGATAAGAAAGAGGGAAAAGATGCAGTATTCGGGACGACAGCTACTTTGATTGGAAAGATGCCGTCAGGACAAATCTAGGTCCCCACCCGACAGACAGCTTCTTTGATTATGTCGCATTCCCTTAAAATATGGAGTGGTCCCTAGATAAGCATGGGTTTTCATGACACCAATTTCAACACTGCAATTTAAAAAAAAAATGCCCAAAAGTCCCCACGACAACTACTTCGAACCTTAATAATCACTATCGCACATCACATTTCACATCCGACCCCTACAAATTACTTTTGCACATCACAATTCCACATCTGAGCCCTAAATTACACATCACAGAACCTAGCACCACATCTGAGACTTAATTTTCCCCCCGCCGAGCCCTACGTCGAGCCCTACATTTCGAGGTCGATCCTAAACTGTCAATCCGAACCCCCAATAGGGTTCTAGCACTACATCTGAGCCCTAAATCTCACATCAATACCATCCAAGCCTAAGATTTCCCAACCGACCCCCAAATTTCAAATTGGAGCCCTAATAAACAAGTCGAAGCCCTAATTTCACCACAGGAGAGAGGAAGAAGAGAACAAACCTGACTGAGAGACGACAGCGAGGGACAACAGCGATCGACGACGACAAGCGATGACGACAAGCGACGACGGCGAGCGACGATGATGCATGATGACCTGCTAACGGTGAGCTGTGAACGGCGATGGAGAGGACGTCAGATCTGGTGTGAACGCGAGCGATGACCGATTAAACCCTAAATAAGAAAAACGACGTCGTTTAGCACTAAGGAAAACGACGTCATTTAGCTTGGTCAAGGCAGAGTGGATGGGGCGACGTCGTTTTCATCCTCCACGTGTGCTTAATTTAAAAAAAAAAAAAAATTTGCCACGTCGGTTAAGCATATCGCCGGAAAATGCCATGTCTGCATTTTGGCCGGATTGGCACTTAAATGATCCATTTTGCTCCGATTTTGGCACTTAAGGTAGCGCATGACAAAATTTCTGAAACAGAAATTGATTTCGGCCAGAAATCAATTTCTCAATTTCTATTCCCCACCAATTTCTGAGTAAAAGAAACCTGTTTGATAACGACTCAAAATTTCTATTTACAAACAATCCGTTTGATAACAGAAAAAAATTTCTATTTCTATGAATCATGTTGTCCCCATCCTTTTACTTCACTCTTCTTGGTGCTTGTGATGGTAATTTAATTTGATAAAAGTTGGTAAATCACTTTAATTTATATTGGTAATTCGATAGAGTAGTTAGGAACTTCAAAACATTAGCAATTTGTGTAAATAAAAGGTAGTGATTAGTATAAAAAATGCTAATATGCAAACTATAAAAGATTTGGTATTTTCAAATGCTAATATGCAAATAGTGAATGTATTTATTCTCCTCATTCAAGATTTGGGTTCAAGTCACTACACTTTTGCATTCTTTTGAGACCACTTCAGGAGGATAGACGTGTGATCTTCGGTTACTTTCCTATGTGTGAGTTATAGGAGGATTGTGTGTTCAAAAGGTCACGGATGACCCATTAATATACACAAAATCATAGAATGAAATCTTCAACCACAACATCAGGCCAATTGGCGAACGAAGTGATTTTATGGTAGGTACTAGTTGATATGGAGGGAGGCGCAATTTGCGAAAGATTCGAAATTAATAAAATGAAAGTTGTGCTAGAAATAAAAATTGATTAAACAACAACATAGAAAATCCTCAAATACAAAATAATAGTCGAAATAATACTAATACATTACAAAAGCTGAAGATACAATTTCATGGAATTTCCGGCATATTATTATCCCTTGCCATTTTGTTGGCAATGGATTTCTTAAGCGTGTTCATTTGGTTTCCCTCCTCGGTCAATGCATCGTTTGCAAGCTCATCTTGCGTAGGTTCAGACAAGTATTGCGGATCTCCATATAGGGAAAAGTTCATATCCATCTTGTCCTGATCACGAATGTAATTATGGATGGCACAACATGCAATTACAACATGTGCTTGCTTTCGAATTGCAAATGGGGGCATGTGCCTCAAAATGCAAAAGCGATTCTTCAATGCCCCAAATGATCTTTCGATGACATTCCTTAGAGAAGAATGCCTATAGTTGAACAATTCTCTTGCGGTTGTTGGTCGTCTCGTTGCACCCCTATAATCATTTAAATGATACCGTTCACCTTTAAAAGGAGTTAAAAATCCCGGAATTGCTGCATAACCAGAATCCACGACATAGTATTTGCCTACAACAATGTATTCATACATTGGTCATAATTTGTAATTATAAATATGATCGTAAAGAAAATTACTCCTTAAAGGACAAGCAAATACCTGGTGGCGGCAAAGGAAATTCCAAGCGAGGAGTCTCGAGTGTTGCTGCAAGCACTCGACAATCGTTGGCAGAGCCTCCCCAACCAGCATATACAAAAGTAAATTTCATATCAAATGAACAAGCGCACAACACATTCTGAGTGGTGATGCCTTTCCTACCTCTAAATGGGATTTGCTTCGCCACAGTACGAAGCATGAATATGGGTGCCATCAATGGCGCCTATACAACCCTGTCATTTTATCAAAAACTAATATTATACAAGATTATCAACAAAATAAAATTGATGGTATAAAAGAATATTTGAGAATTACCTTGAAATAACGTTTATGGTGAGGATTCATAAGAATCTCTTGTGGTACAACATCAAAGGATGGTGCTATGATAACCTCTTTTGCCAATTTGAGAACTGCTTGCAATACTTTAGTGAAGTATTTGCTTATAGTTTGTCCCGATCGTTGGAATCTCTCACATAGATCTCTATTTGAGTTATTGTGACAAATCATAGATAAGAAAATCCCGATTTGTTCATCTATCCCAATATATCGGCTATCTTCCAACCAACATTTTTCCTTCATTAGATCACAAAGATTGAGAAATACATGTCTCTCCATTCTAAAAGCTTCATATATTCTATCAGAATGCCCATGAAGAACCTCCCTTATCCATTGCGGTCCTGATAATGAGCTGTCCCTAATAGGTTCTCTCATGTGCATGGACATATCCACTGCAACAGTGGCTAACCATGCTATCAGTATATCAATATCATAATCATCAAAATCCTGTCCAATTGATTCAACTGATGCTACTTGATCATTAGACACCCTACTTTCACCTTCATCCATATTACCTATATCATCACACAAAATAAGAATATAAACCCATTAGATAAGGACTCCAATAGTAATCCACAATAGCAATAATGTCATCATAATTGCAACGTAAAAACATAAACAAACAAAGTCTCAAATACATAAGTCATGAAGTGAAATTAAGCAAAATAGAAATCTATAGCATGTTTCTTAATAACTACTCAAAGAGACTCAATAAGTCCACGTCTCCTTTCAGGTAGAGCAATCATGAAAGCCTCTCTCCAATTGGCATTAAAGCATGCCTGGTTCACAGCCTTATTGTAAAGATCCTGCTCCAACTCAGGCATGCCATTTAGAACGGCGACCACAACTGCTGTGGAGTAGGGGTCTACAGGAGGTGGGGCTACAGAAGATGGGGCCTGCGAGGTTATGGAGCCACTTGTTGATTGGGCGGTCCTTGATTTGATCATTTCTTGAATGGCTTTCATGGTGACACCAAGATCATGGCTGTTACTCTTTCTTCTCCTCTTGGAATTTGGAGTCCTATCCAACTTGTGTTTCTCACGAACCGGGGTGGGAGTCGCGTCAGATGGAAGGACTCCCGTATCAACATCGTTTTCATTAGATTCCTCCGCATCACCTATTGTAGCACCACCACCATTGTCGCCACTAACAGCATTGTCTTCCCCATCCGACACCACATACTCTTCTGCATTTTCTTCGCATTTCCTGCAGATACCTTGATAGCATATGTATCACCAAACACAATACAGAGGTCTGGATACTGAGGAAACCCATCATTCTTGAATTTAGCCCATTCAACATTACCCTGCAAATTTCAAAGAAATGACATACATGAACAATATAATTGAAACTTACACCCACAACAAGAAAAAATGAATCAAGTAAAGTGATACCTGGATATGAGAATCACATACACTTGCATCCTCCACAATGCTTGTTTTGTTGACATTATCCCATCCAAATCCAGATTGTGAAAGAAGCTTCTTAAAACTACTATATTGCTTCTTTAGTTTGTTCACCCTATTTTTCAATTGAATTACATTATAGTGGAGTTCTGTTTGTTTATTGAACTCGACATGTATGTTATTCCACCCTACTTTGTTGTAGGTACAGGTGGGGCGATTTCCCTTTTTCACC
This sequence comes from Eucalyptus marginata, assembly GCA_014182565.1. Taxonomy (NCBI): domain Eukaryota; kingdom Viridiplantae; phylum Streptophyta; class Magnoliopsida; order Myrtales; family Myrtaceae; genus Eucalyptus; species Eucalyptus marginata. The sequence continues at coordinate 6,338,287 of CM024590.1, forward strand.
TCTTCCACCAACAAACTTATAAGCACATTGGTCAAAGGCTCAGTCCACTTTGCTATAAATGCTTCTTTGTGGGGTGCCATTTAACCTTAACTGAATCAGTATTCAATGAAATATATTAGATGATGCATCAATTCAAAAACAAAAGCTTGTGATTAACAAGCACATCATGAAGGATAAGCTGAAATTACAAGTTAAAGAATAACAAATAACAAGAAAAACAGTTACATAAGATTATTAGAAGCTAAATTGTGAAATTTATGATACAACAGTGAGAACCGACTAGGAGCCAGCAACATTTCAATGAGAAATCTCTCAATTCCTTCCAAAGCCAACAAGCACAGTCAGCGAAGGAAACAAAAGGAAAGCGCATCTCTTAGAAATAAAGTAGAAGAAGCAGCAGCAAAAAAGGAACAAACCTTAAAGAAAGCCCGTCGGAGGAGACGACGACGGAGTGATGAGTTAGAAGGTACATCTCGAATTAAAGTAGAAGAAGCAGCGGCAAAAAAGGTAACGAAAAGATGGAGAGCGTCGCCTGAGAGATTCGAACTCTCGCGGGAAACCCCATGTACTTAGCAGGCACACGCCTTAACCACTCGGCCAAAGCGACACTTTGCGACTCTTTGGCCAAGGGAATCATTATATATTTTCTATTTCTAAAATCCCTTTCATTACGTGCCGACATAGTTACGGGAAATTCTGAATGTTATTGTTCGTGCCTTCTCGAAACCTGAATGATATTTTTAGATTTTATTTTAAAAAAAATCGAAAACATTAGCTTTTGCAAGCAAGAAGGTACACTGATGCAGCTGTTTTGACCCCAAAGGTAAAAGCAAGGTTGGTAAAGCGATTAATAATAAAGGCTTGGGTCCCTATTCAACTCAAAAAGACATAGGAATCATCCAGTCAATTCGATCCCAATGGCCTTGCTCTATTCCTAACAACCAACGAGTAGCCTTTAGTTCCCATCCGGTTTTACTTTAAAAAATCAAACCAACCGAATCGATTCGACGCGAAACTAGCTTTTAGAACAAGTTAAGGTAAGGCCCTTTTCATAACCTTTTTCTTTTCCCACGTAATATGACCTTTAATCAGTACATGAAGTAAATCGACCAAAAAAATACATAAGGAAATTCTAAATTACTTGTCAAATGGATTTCAAAATACCGTGCCATGTCATATTTCGATTTCTACGTAGAGTTCTTCTACCCTCATTCATTGCTAGACTTTAGTCAACTCTGCCAAGCCAACTTTGCAAGTTGTGCGCATCTTCATCTATTAATATACTAGAATATCAATTTGCTTGCTTTTCAATCGATCATCCGTGGCAAATGACTTGGTTCCAATTCATTTCCCTTTCACTCAATTTACATGCAATCCCCCTTTATTTGGGAAAAAAGTCACAAAAAAACTTCTAATTATACCCATTATTACACGTTTATCCTGAACTTTTTACAAATTGTGCCCATTATAAACTTATATATATATATGATTAGTTGACTTTTCGTGACTGCGAATCAGAATTTTTAACTACCATTCATGCATAAAACTCTGCTAAGCAAGTCCAGCTCTAAGATAGGGCATCCAGGAAATAAAAAATAAAAACACTTGGAGACGACGAGTTCATAACGTCTGTGAGTAGCGGAAACAAGGACAGCGCGAGCGAACTCTGATGCACGAACCCCCTGGCGAGAATTCAGAATCAATTTCATGCAAAAACTAGAGGTACGAAAAATAAATGGAATTGCAAGATCACGTAAGGACACGAATCGTCGATCCCGGACACAAAAGATGCATCGATCGAGATGGTCCACCGATGATATGTTGCCGGCCACAGAAGGTGAAGCAATGCTTCAAGCACGAGAACAAGCATAGAAATTGCAGATCACGGGAACGGAAACATATTGCAGATCACAAGCCCGGACTCGAGCACAAATTGCGAGCACAAAGAAATTGCAGATCACAGGGAACATAAACATATTGCAGATCAATCGAACCTCGGAATCGAGAGTGGGTCGCGGGTCGCTGGTCGATGGGCGGTTCGCGTCGAACTCCGGTGAGGGGACGAGCACCTGCGGAGGAGGCGGGCACCGGGTCTTCGTGGCCACAAAAAGGCGACTCAGATGTCGTAGGGCACAATGGGCTGCAGCAAAAGGGCAAATCGGCTCGGCGGCGCGGCTGATTTGGGGCTCCGATGGCGTCGTGAGCTCGGGGACGTCGGGACGGCGCGAGTTTCAGGCGTCGGCTGGAGAGGAGGTGGGCGACGGCGACGGCGACTGGAGAGGAGAGCTGGGCGACGGCGAGGGCGCGAGGGCGACTGGAGAGGAGAGCTGGGCGACGGCGACGGCGGCGGAGAGGAGAGTCGGGCGAGGGCGAGGGCGTGAGGGCGGCCGGAGAGGAGAGCTCGGCGACGGCGAGGGCGGCCGGAGAGGAGAGCTGGGGCGACGGCGATGGCGGCCGGAGAGGCGCCGGGCGGCGGCGATGGCGGCCCAGGGACACGAACGAACGAGGAGGGTCCGACGGGATGACCGGAGCTGGCCGGTCGAGATGAGCGGCGACGGCGACGGCGACGACGATGGCGAGATGAGCGGCGACGGCGAGATGAGCGGATTCGGTTCAGAGTCGCTAGGGTTTTGTGTGTTGTGGTGAGGAGAAGGAATGGGGGAAAGCACGATAAAGGAGAGGAGAGGAGCTCGCACGATAAAGGAGAGGAGAGGTGGAGAAATTAATTTCTATTTCTACTTCAAGAAATAGAGAAGCTACAATTTCTAGCTTCTCATTTCTCCTCCAAAACAATTTCTGAAATAGAAATCAGTTTCAGAAATAGAGAAATCAGTTTGTGTTATCAAACGGGTTTCTCCAATTTCTCTGTTCCGGGGAACAGAGAAATTGAGAAACTGAGAAATAGAAATTTTACCATGCAGTACCTAAGTGTCCCTCCGTGCCAAGTTTTAGCACTCCAGGTGTCCGCAACTCGTTTTTCAGGACAGTGATGTTGCCTCGCGCAAAACATGTCAGAATAATTTTCCCTCGGGTATCTTATCTGGAACATAGTAAACATAGTCGCTGAGAGATCAGAGTTTTGTGAATTTGACATAGAAAACCACAATAGACCAACGTTTGACCCCGCCCTTGATCAATCCCAAGTAAAAACCAACACTATAAAATCAAAGTTTCAGATAACTTTATGAATGTATAGAATAGGGGAGAAAGACGAAGTTAAAACTATTCAATCAAGAAGTATCACGACAAAGAGTTATATTTTCCCAATCTTACCAAATGGTTGGGTTAATTCAATCTCAATTCTTGAATGTGCTGCGTGTCTTGGAAGAAAGGCAATAGGCAATATGCAACGTCAAAGAAAGAACCATCTCGTGGCAATAGCCGACTTTTTCATTATGCCAAAGAGCATCCACATACATGTGTTCCACGAGTTAATGCTTGATGCATTTCCATTGTCAAATAGGAAAACCACAGGAAAATAAGTTTGAGGGAAAGTTTTACGCATCTTTCGGGGCTTGAGAAAAACCAACATCAAGATCAAAAGAGAAAAAAATGGCCATGGATTCACTCCCTACAATGGTAAGTCACTAATTTCACTGCCAAATTTTTGTTGTGAGTAGTAAAATTCTATAAGAGTAACTTACATTTTACTTGAAGTTGGAAAATTCCTTACTCTGGTTATCACATACTACCACGAAAGTGGAGCTCGGTTGGTAAGTTATTGGTAAAATACTATGTTCACTGCTCAATTTTATTTTGATTGGTGACTATATCGAAAAGTGGATATCCTGCTATTGCATTGGACGTCCATAATTTGCTAACAATTTTGATAAATTATCCATAACATGCCTGACCAACAAGATTTAAACTATACTAAGAGGAAAATCATTAACTTCATAATTTCTTGCTCAGCTGACTAAATTAGCCTATGAATACTAATGCATCCTATCCCAATCTTTTAAGCACGTCCAGCTAGAAAATGTCCACACACATGCATAAAAGGCATTGAACTGTTCGACCTCTACTATTAAATGCTAGGAAGCATTACCCTATTTACAACATGTAAAGTAGCTTCACAATGGTGTTAAGAAATTCATCAAGGAGGACAGGAGGAATTCCCAGGTCATGAAGAAACCTATGTTCTTGGTCGAAGTTTCGGTGCTACAATCTCAAAGTCGAAAAAAATAGATAACACTACTTTCTTCACTAATTAATGTCTGCGATCCTATTTTTAAAAATCGGTAATTTAGCAAGCAAAATAATGCTGACATTGGAAAAAAAAACTCAGTTTAGAAAGTTGAGTCAAGTCAATACAGTTTAGAAAGTTATTTGCTTCCAAAAATATTAGACTTCGTATATATAAAACATTACTCTTTTGTAACAGTTGTCAATACCCGAAACATCATATAATCAGACGCATTCAAACTCTAGAAGGGATGCTAAAATGTATTACTTCATTAAACAAAGTACAGTTAAAGGGTCATACAGGTACATTTTATCCTGCTCTTTTCTAAAAGAGTATTTCTAGTTAACGATAACATGGTAAGAAAAGGGTGGCAAAATCATTAAAATATTAAATTATTTTCAGATAGCAACTACCAATCAACATACTCATTCCTCAAAAAGGACAGAGCAATGGCTGGAAATCCATAAAATTGTTCAAAAAGAAAGTTAGCCATGTAAGAATGGCAACAGTTTCATGTTAACATAAGGAGAAAGTTACAATAAAAGCCATTTTGACATTCTGAATCTCTCTCTTACACTGTAGTATAAGTTGACAATAAGGTTGTGCCCCTTTTTTCACCCTGTGCATGGTCCCTTGCGGTGAACACCATTGAAACTTTATTACCATATCCATCTGCTAATGCAAAATTTTCGAAATTTTGTTGTTTTATGATACAATTAGAATATAAACCAGTATACCGGCCCAAAGAAAAAGAAAGAATTTAAACCGACATGCATGTGTAGATCCATCTTGTAAATATCCCTAAATAAGTCAAGGTCTTCGGGCGATAGAATAGACATGTGCCTACTCAAGAAGTTAAGGTCTCTTGGGGTTTCACGTGTGTTGAGTTTTGGATCTGTGCGCGTTACAATGAGTCATGCGAAGTCATGGTCATAGTGGACTTTTACCAGTGATGTTGACTCTAAAATTTCCAACTTATCATATGGGAAGGGTCATGGAGCAATTTTCCAGCCTTCTCCGTTTTTGACTAACAAGTCTTTCTCTTTTAATGCCGTGAAAGAATGGTTTTTCTTTCAATGCAGTGTAAGAAACCGCAAATGGAAAAGGAAAATGTAGCCAAATTTTAAGAAGGTGAAGTGCGAAAGATTAGAGAGTGTTCGTACCCAAACAAATCATAAAGCTCTTTATTTTACGTCAAACTCTTCATCCATAACCTCTCCCTGTCAAATGCTTCGAAGGCATTCTGTAATATTTGGATTTGTTGACTTGGTCAAATGAAGTAGCTAATAAAAAAAAAAGAAAAAAAGAAGAAGAGGAGACCACTTTATTTAAGCAAAGAGACATGATCGAGAGAAAAAGGGAAAGAAGAAAAAGAGAGAGTGATCGCAAACGGAGAGGAAAAGAAGAAGAGAAGAAAGAAAGGGAAAGAAAAAGAACTAGGAAGGAAAACGGAAAAGACTTTGGTGCCTACATGACCAAAGTCGGATCAACACCGTGTCACAATGCGAAGGATTCAAGCTCTTCGTTATTCTAATCAGAATAGCTTTTGAGATTATGGTGCAAATTTGAAGTTGTGTGAAATCTGAGATGTAAAATTCAATTTTGAAATTGTTTAGTTATGACATTTCATGTAAATTATGGATTAAGGTTTGGAGCTGTGAGATTTGACGGGAGTCAATTTGAAGTAATGATTTAGTTGAAGTGAAATATTAGATTTCCGCACTTATGTTTCGCGTAGTGAATAACTTTCAATGTCTTCAAGAGTACAAAAGTAAAAATTTCGAAGTCTTCAAGGAACCAAAAATTCATGCCAGTCAACTCTCAATGTCTACTCCTACGGCGTGCTAAGCAATATCAATGTACCTTTTCCTAGTCTTCTTTGGTTGGTTGTTTACTCCTCAATTCGTGCTAAGAAGGTGAAGTGCGAAAGATTAGAGAGTGTTCGTACCCAAACAAATCACAAAGCTCTTTATTTTATGTCAAACTCTTCATCCATAACCTCTCCTGTCAAATGCTTCGAAGGCATTCTGTAATATTTGGATTTGTTGACTTGGTCAAATGAAGTAGCTAATAAAAAAAAAAGAAAAAAAAAAGAGGAGACCACTTTATTTAAGCAAAGAGACATGATCGAGAGAAAAAGGGAAAGAAGAAAAAGAGAGAGTGATCGCAAACGGAGAGGAAAAGAAGAAGAGAAGAAAGAAAGGGAAAGAAAAAGAAATACGAAGGAAAACGGAAAAGACTTTAGTGCCTACATGCCCAAAGTCGGATTAACACCGTGTCACAATGCGAAGGATTCAAGCTCTTCATTATTCTAATCAGAATAGCTTTTGAGATTATGGTGCAAATTCAAAGTTGTGTGAAATCTGAGATGTAAAATTCAATTTTGAAATTGTTTAGTTATGACATTTCATGTAAATTATGGATTAAGGTTTGGAGCTGTGAGATTTAACGGGAGTCAATTTGAAGTAATGATTTAGTTGAAGTGAAATATTAGATTTTCGCACTTATGTTTCGCGTAGTGAATAACTTTCAATGTCTTCAAGAGGACAAAAGTAAAAATTTCGAAGTCTTCAAGGAACCAAAAATTCATGCCAGTCAACTCTCAATGTCTACTCCTACGGCGTGCTAAGTAATATCAATGTACCTTTTCCTAGTCTTCTTTGGTTGATTATTTTATTGCATTCCCATTACCATGGAAAATGATAAGAAGGTGAGTTTTCGCAGCCTATTTAAGCATCGCTCGTTGCCTCAGGAAGACAAAAACCAACTTACTAGAGCCAAAAGAGAAGAAGGAGAAGAATCGATGGATCCTTCATTAGAATTCACAAAAGTCATGAGCCTTGTGGCTGCCCTTACCCTTTTCACTACATTTGTCATTCCACTTCCTGCTCATGCTTCCCTTGCGGAAGCCCAAAACCTCCTCAAGTGAAAGTACAGTCTTGATAACCATTCGGTTACTTCCCTCTCTTCGTGGACTCCCTCTCCTCATCATGCCACTAGTTCCAACTCGACCATGAGTCTGTGTGCTTGGTATGGCATCTCTTGCAATCAGGCGGGGAGCATAATCGGGATAAATCTCACTAGTGCTTATGTTGAAGGTACGCTCAATGAATTCCCATTCTCATCTTTGTCTCATCTTACGTACATTGACTTGGGTATAAATAGTCTCTCTGGCCATATTCCGCCTCAAATCGGTCTCTTGAGCAATCTCGTCTATCTCGACCTCTCTATCAATCGGTTCATGGGGAATATACCCCCAGAGATCGGCCATCTAACGAAACTCAAGGTCCTGCACCTGGTTTACAATGAGTTAAATGGCTCCATTCCCCAAGAAATCGGGCAATTGCATTTGCTCAATGAGGTCGCGCTGTATTCGAATAAGTTGAATGGACCCATACCTTCCTCAATAGGTAATTTGAGCAAATTGGCTAGATTGTACATCTACAACAACTCCATTTCCGGTTCTATTCCTCTTGAAATGGGAAATATGGCAAATTTGGAAGTGCTCCACATGGACACCAACAACCTAACAGGATCGATTCCTTCCACTTTGGGGAACTTAACCAAATTGACAGAGCTGAACCTATTTGCTAATGAGCTTACTGGTTCCATCCCACTGGAACTAGGGAACTTGAATCGTCTTAATGAGTTGACCCTTAACGATAATAATCTTACGGGTTCAATTCCACCAACATTAGGCAATTTAATGGAGCTTACCCTTCTTTATCTCTATGGTAATAATATTTCCGGTCACATTCCTAATGAAATAGGAAATCTCCATGCTATGCTTAACTTAGAGCTAAGTACAAATCAGCTCACCGGCCCAATTCCTTCTTCTTTGGGTAACTTGACCTACCTAAAATCTTTGTTTCTCCGCGACAATTACCTTTCTGATTCAATTCCTAGATCCTTAGGGGATCTAGTGAACTTGGAGGTGCTGCAATTAGATACCAACCAGTTAAGCGGCTCCTTACCAGAGACATTATGCCAAGGTGGGTTGCTCCAAAACCTTACGGTGGGTGACAACAACTTAAATGGTTCTATCCCTAGAAGCTTGAGAAATTGCACAAGCTTAGTCAGAGCACGCTTTGAGAAAAACCAGCTCACTGGAAACATATCCGAGACCTTCGGTGTCTACCCCAACCTGACCTTTATCGACATGAGTTTCAACAAGTTCTATGGAGAAATCTCAACAAACTAGGGAAGTTGCATGCATTTAAGGGATCTAAGAATCGCTGGAAATAACATCACTGGTAGCTTGCCTCTAGAGATTGGAAACGCAACTCAACTGGGTGCAATTGATCTTTCCTTCAACAGCTTAGTTGGTGAGCTTCCGAAAGAATTGGGAAAATTGACTTCTTTGGTGAATTTGAATCTAAGTAGGAACCAGCTTTCTGGCCGAATAAGTCCAGAGATTGTGTCGCTACCTGGTCTTGAAAAGTTGGATTTGTCGAGGAATAGATTAAGCATGTCTATCCCGCAGGCTATCGGGCTTTCTTCAAAATTAATCTACTTGGATCTGAGCAACAACCAATTGAGCCAAGATATTCCAGGCCAATTAGGGATGCTAACTCATTTATCCGAGCTAGACTTGAGTCGTAACTTGTTAAGCGGTGAGATCCCAGCTCAATTCAACAAGCTGGAAAACCTAGTGAAACTCAACCTTTCACACAATAATCTTTCTGGCCCTATATACGAGACTTTCAAGGATATGCGAGGTTTGATGGAGGTGGACATCTCTCACAACAAGTTTGAGGGTCCCATCCCCAACACCACAGCATTCCAAAATGCAACAAAAGAAGTGTTTGAAGGCAACAGCGGATTGTGTGGAAATGTTGGAGGACTTGAGCCATGTAATCAAGCGGTGGTGGATAGGGAAAGCTCTCCAGCGGGAGGCAGAGTGTTTCTTATTGTGTTTCCTTTACTAGGAGCAGTTCTTATGTTTATTTTCTTGGGAATATTCTTCATTTTCTATAGAAAGAAGTTCAATCCAACAGTTGAAGTCATTTCTCTATCAAAGTACGGTGGAATGATCTTATATGAAGACATCATAGAATCCACCGGGGCTTTTGATGAGATTTTCTGTATTGGAAGGGGAGGCTATGGAAGTGTCTTCAAGGCCAAATTAAAATCAGGTGATATAGTAGCTATAAAGAAGCTCTATCAAACAGCTGATAGTAGGCAAACAGATCAAAAGGAATTTTTGAATGAGATTAAGGCATTGACGGAAATTCGACACCGCAATATTGTGAAACTAGAGGGCTTTTGTTCGCATCCACAACACTCATTCTTGGTGTATGAGTACTTTGACAGAGGAAGCTTGTCTACAATCTTGAGCAATGAAGAAGAAGCCATGGAGTTGGACTGGAACAAGAGGGTGAATATAGTAAAAGGCGTGGCTCATGCTCTGTCCTATATGCACCACGATTGTATTTCTCCAATCGTTCATCGAGATATTTCGAGTAACAACATTCTGCTTGATTCGGAATATGTGGCACATGTTTCTGACTTTGGCACGGCTAAGCTTCTTAAGCTGGACACATCAAACTGGAGTGCAGTCGTCGGCACATATGGTTACGTAGCTCCAGGTTAATTTCTAAAATCAACTCTTGATCCAACGGTTTAGCTAAAGTGATGTATTTGTGTTAACACATATATCTCCTTCTTTGTGCAGAGCTTGCTTACACAATGAAGGTGACAGAGAAATGCGATGTGTATAGCTTTGGAATAGTAGCCATCGAGGTGATCAAAGGAAGACATCCGGGTGATAGTCTTTCATCTCTATTAGCGCCGGTCGGCATGGAGATCTCAGTAGTTTTGAAGAATATATTGGATTCACGCCTGCCAACGCCCATGCCAGGCATTGAGGATGAACTTCTGACCATCCTAAAGCTAGCAGTCGCTTGCATATCTGATAATCCCCAACTCAGGCCGTCAATGAAAATGATTTCTCACGTGCTATCAGCTCGTTCAACCATTTTTGACGGAGTTAAAAATCACAGAAGTCCACTGATCCTGTGAGATGCAACAAATCCAAGCCGTGCACTGGATCAATATGTAGAAGATATCGTCTGATAAACGATTTTGCTCTGTCAACCACATGCAAGAAGGTCTGGTCTTTAATAAAAAAACACTGTCGTTTAAACAAGTCAATTAAGTTTCAAGCTTTTTCTAATTTATTGTTTCGCTCACTATTCTGTTAACTGTACTTGCATTTAGGAGAAATATTTTGACCGGAAACAAGGGTACTTGTTTAGGGTACCAGCATGAGGATGAGGACTACAAGTCGTTCATGCCAAAGTATAGAACAGCCTTTTGTTTTGGAAGGAGCAAAACCTGAACTTACTGGCATCTAGTTTCATTTCTGGAGAGAACAGCTGAACTGGAGATAATCCAAACTGTTTCTGCATCTATGAATAATCATACTAGTATCGTCGCAGCGAAAGCTATGTATCCATGTCTAGTTAGAGTTATAAAGTATGAATTTCGTATCAGTGTAAAGTTGCTTATGTATCTAGCGTTATCATCTTGAAAGCAGAGGGTCCATGTAAAGTCGCAACCGAATATTTTTATTAAGTCTCTGAGGTTGTCCTTTTTTAGTCCTTTTATAAGGTTCATGGTGGATTTGTGTAGACATAAAATCCTCTTACGTGCGGAAAAGTTTCAATCACCCATCTTATAGTACAATGCTTTGTCTTGGAAAGAATGCAAGTTATGTTCTGCTAATACCTTGTACTTCAATTGTGATAAGGCAGAGGATATCCTGCCCTCCAAAATCTTGAGGGAATTAAATCACGCTGGTCTATTTTCGCTCGGCCTCAATCCATTGTCAATAGAAGTAAAAATTATTTACATTGTACCGTCACCATCTTCTCTGTTTTTCACATTAGTGAACTTATATTGACTTATGCAAAACATGTCGGAACAGCTTCCCTCATGTATTTTATCTGGAAAATGGTACATAGACTCTGAGAGCTCATAGTTTTCTGAACTTGAAACAAGAAATTATAGTAGACTAATGTTTGATGCCGCCCTCAGTCAATCTATAAATGAATAGTATAGGGGAGCAAAATGAAGTAACAACTATCCAAATCGAGGTGTAGCGAGATAGTGAGTTATATTCCCCCAACCTTCTCCGATAGTGGGGTCAAATCAATCTTAATTCTTGAATGTGCTTCATATCTCAGTTTCGGGATTTTTGAATTGAAAAAACAATTAAAATGGCCGAATCGCAAGATTTAAATTAAGCAATAAGCAATAACTGAAATCACAAATGCTAGGAATGCCCAAGTCTCGAAGAAGTCAAAGTAAACCTATGCTCTTGGTCAAATTACTGGTGCTACAATCTAAAAGTCCAAGTGGAGACATAACCACTCCCGCATACTTTGGTGCTACAATCTAAAAGTCCAAGTAGAGACATAACCACTCCCGCATACTTTTCTTCCGTATATTTTTCTCACTAATTATTGCCTGGTGATGCACGCATTCCACTTGTCAAAGGTCGGTAATTTAGCAAGCAAAAGAATGTTCCCCATTGGAAAAAAAAAAAAAAGAAATAAGTGAGGTGGAGTCAAGTCAACCACTTACTTCAGCATACATGAGGCTCTGTATAAACAAAATAGACAGTTTGTCAACAGCTGAAACTTCATGATCAGAAGCATTCAAAATCCTGAAATGGGAGATCTTTGAAAGTTGGCTTTTCTGAACGGATCAGAGAACAATGGCAGAGACGGAGCAGCTTTATGTATGCTCCAAAACCACACCAGAAAATCAAGGATCGGCAAAAAGTTTTAGAGGGAGGAGATCTTCTAGCTCCCGCGTTGCCCTTCTCGCAATGCTTGCGGTCATTTCACGAGGTGCAGTTCCTGCATATGCATGCTATTGTACAACTGCATCGTTCGTTACTTGAAGTGGTGATTATCACTTACCCGAGCCAGGTTTTTGCTCGCCCTTTTATTACCGTTTCAGATTTTAAGAATAGAGGAGAGTGATGGATTCAATTTAGGATCTATTTTGCTATTTTTATTAAGCTTACAGACCGACTCTGAAGGAAATCCAGCTGGGTACATTCATGATATGTTGGACCTTACGATTATTTTCATTAATGTCAGGTTTTATCCGACTAATACATTCCTGAAAATGGTTTATTTTAATTAAAAGCTTCGTCCTTTATTTTATGAAGGGATGGGGTCGTTCCCCAAATAATAAACACAGACTTGGAGGGTGACGGTGACTATGACTAAGTTTGCTATTGCCCGTTCTTCTTTCTTACCCTTTTTTTTTGTCAAGATAACATTTCATTCATTCCCACAAAAATACAAAGAAAAATAATGTAGTCCAACTGCAAATCGAGACAGATCGTAGACAATTTCAAAACAAAGTAAGATCTAAATAACAAAATATATCATCAAAACACGCTAAAAAAGTAATTATAAAAACAACGATTGATCACCAAATCCATCTTTAGTAATAAACACACAATGAAATCTCCATCTATTATTACAGCTTTGCTTTTTGGTGGTGCGTGCCTAGGTTCAACGTTTGCAACACTTTAGTCGTTTAATGTAAAAAAATTGAATGAGCACAATTGTGACACCTACAAGAGTGAAACCCTCATGAAGATTCTCCAATCAGCTTTAAAATTAGATTTGTACACCAACGAAAATCTGAGAGAAGCGAATTAACGGGTAAAAGCTCAACCTACATTACCTTACCATGCGTTGGCCGATGTAATCCACACTCTTTTCTCCTTCATTAGATGCATGTGAAGCATAAACACGAAAACAAACATAAATAGTGACAATAAAAGGAAGGAAGAGAGGAGAGAAAAAGCTTGCATCTACGCACTAAGGGAATCTCGCCAAGCCGGATTAGCTTTGTTTTACAACATTTGGTAAGTAATCGAACTCGTTGTTCGTCTACTCAGAGTAATTTTAGGAATTAGGCCATAAATTTGGAGCAATGTAAATTTTGAACTGCAAGATTAAGTAGAGGAGTTATTAAATTGTGGATTTATATGGAAATAAAAGTTTAGGGTGTTTTAAGACTTAGAATCCACGTACTCCATGGTAGTTTCCCACTTATATAAATAACGTTGTGACATAAAGAGACCGGAACCTCAATTTTCAATCTTAAGAACGCATCTTAAAGCCAAACTAGCACAAGTTTCTTCCTTACTGTGCATTTTCTTTTTCCTTTGATGTGAGTCTATTTAGGTATTGCCTGAACAAAGTACAGTTAAAAGGTCCACACAGGTACATTTTCTCCAGCTTTTCTTTTAGAGAGCATATCTAGTCGAAATTCACATAGTAAAAGAGGTACCTAAACTATTCAAATAATCAATCAGATTCAGCAAGAAGCTACAAAGAAACATCGTCGTTCCTCAAGAAGGAAAGAGCAATGGGTTAAAACCATAGAAAGGCTCAAAAAGAAACTAAACGTGAGGGTCCTTTATCTCTTCATCTTCAACCTCTCCCAGTCGATTACTTGGAAGGCAATTCCCTCATAAGTGCTTCCAGAAATGAAGAATTAGGCCATATATAGCATCCAAAGTGCAGATCCACTTGGTATTAAAAAAATTTATTTGATTTATCGAGTAAACGCTCTCAGTCAAATTTCGTGTTCTGCTGTCACAAAGTCTGAGCAAGATGATAGTGAGTGGTTTCATTTTCTTCCCTATTAATGACCGCTGATGAACGATTTATCATCTTTAAAATAGCAGTGTCTGGCTGTTGGCACCCCCACGTCAAGGAAAACCAGAGATAGCACCAATTAAAGAGAACAGAGTTCGGGAAGCTTTGAGTCAAAGTCAAATACATTGTTCCAACTATATGAAACTCTACACACGGTCAGACTACTTCTCGTCAACACACATTGACCATATTGTTAACGTCTGAACCATCACAATCAGCACCATTCAACAAGCAGGAAATTGGAGATCTTTGAAAATTGGCCTTCTGCGAATGGACTTGGAGAATGACAGAAACAGAGTAACCAAGCTTTACATATATGCCTCATGGTTGATCATCAACCTCCAGAACAAACAAAAGAAATCATGGGTTCACTAGGATTAGAAACACCAATGAATCTTCTAGCCTCCTTTGCCCTTTCCACAGCGCTTTTTTTCATCATTCCACAAAATGCAATTCCTGCTTATGCCTCCACACAAGAAGCACAAGCCCTTCTCAAATGGAAATCCAGCCTTCTAAACCAAAACCTATCCACCTCTTCTCTATCTTCATGGACTCTCCCTCCTCAAAATGCTACCGGCTCCAGTGCAACAGTGTCGAGCCCGTGCAGTTGGTACGGAATCTCGTGTAACCCAGCCAAAAGCATGATTGGAATTAACCTCACCAATTCAAATATTAGAGGTACACTCAATGAGTTTCCATTCTCGTCTTTGCTGTATCTTACCTATATAGACATGTACATAAATGAACCCTTCGGCGGTATTCCGCCTCAAGTCGGTCTTTTGACTAATCTCACCTACCTTGACCTCTCCTTTAATCAATTATCCAGGAAAATACAACGGGAGATTGGCAATCTCATGAAGCTTGAGGTGCTACATCTGCTCTCTAACGAGTTGAATGGCTCTATCCCTGATGAAATAGGTCAGTTACATTTGTTGAATGAGCTTGCCCTGTACTCAAACCAGTTGAATGGATTTCTTCCTTCTTCCTTGGGCAACTTGAGCAGCCTTGCTAGACTATACATCTATAACAATTCATTTTCTGGTCCTATTCCTCTTGAAATTGGGAATTTGACAAACTTGGAGGAGATTTACATGGATACCAACTTCCTAACAGGGCCAATTCCTCCCACATTCGGGAAATTGACGAAACTAACCCAACTCCATGTATATGATAATGAACTTATTGGTTCTATCCCACCGGAGCTGGGGAACTTGAAACTCCTTCGTCGACTCGCCCTACACTACAATAATCTTACCGGTTCAATTTCCTCGACATTAGGCAATTTGACAGAGCTTACCCTTCTTTATCTGTATGGCAACATGCTTTCTGATAACATTCTTATTGAGTTGGGAAACCTCCGAGCTATGATCGATTTAGAGCTGAGTATGAATCAGCTCAGCGGTCCTGTTCCTTCTTCTCTGGGCAACATGACTGACCTGGAATATATATTCCTCTGTGAGAACCAACTTTCCGGTTCCATTCCTGGATTCCTAAGGAATTTGATGAACTTGGTGGTGCTACAATTAGATACGAACCAGTTCACTGGCTTCATACCAGATAACTTGTACCAAGGTGGATCACTTCGTAACCTCACCATGGCTGGCAACAACCTCATAGGTTTCATTCCCGGAAGCTTGAGAAATTGCACGAGCTTACTCAGGGTACGCCTCCAGGAGAACCAACTCACTGGAAACATATCCGACAGTTTTGGTGTCTACCCGAACTTGGACTTTATGGATTTGAGTTTCAACAAGTTCCACGGAGAGATCTCGGCCAATTGGGGAAGTTGTCGACGTTTGAGGGATCTACGAATTGCTGGGAACAACATCACCGGTAGCTTGCCTCCTGAGATCGGAAATGCGACTGAACTACAAGGACTCGATCTTTCTTCCAATGGTTTAATAGGCGAGATTCCAATGGAACTCAGGAAATTGACCTCTTTGGTGAGGTTGGACTTGAGCAGGAATCAACTTTCTGGCAGTATAAATCCCGAGATCGCATCACTATCTGGTCTTCAAAGACTGGATTTGTCCAGGAATAGATTAAACTCGTCTATCCCGGAGAGTATCGGGCAGTTGGCAGACTTATTCCACTTGGATCTGAGCAACAACTGGTTAAGCCACGAAATTCCTGGCCAGATCGGGATGTTGACTCACTTATCCGAGCTAGACTTGAACAATAATTCATTCATCGGCGAGATTCCTGCACAATTCAGCAGTCTGCAAAGTCTAGTGAAACTTGACCTCTCACACAACAATCTTTCGGGCCCTATATACGCAATTTTTGAGGATATGCCAGGTTTGGCCACGGTTGACATATCCTACAAGAGTTTCAGGGTCCGGTTCCAAACACCACGGCGTTCCAAGATGCTCCAACAGAAGCATTACAAGGCAACGCTGGATTATGTGGAAATGTCGATGGACTTCAGCCTTGTAGTCAATCGGAGCCGCAGAAGAAAAAATCCAACACTATGAAGAAAGTGTTTCTCATTGTTTTCCTCGTACTTGGAGCATTTCTCCTGCTTTCTTTCGTCGGAGTATTCTACATTTTGCATAGAAGAAAGGACCACCGACAAGTGGAGCAAGCACAGGAGAGAGAGAAAATGTTTTCTATATCTACTTACGATGGAAGGATATCGCATGAAGAAATCATTGCAGCGACTGAGGATTTTAACGAGAGATACTGCATTGGATGTGGAGGATATGGAAGAGTCTACAGAGCAAAGCTAAGATCAGGCGATGTGGTGGCTGTGAAGAAGCTTCATCAGATGTCTGATAGCGGGCAAACTAATCAGAAGGAGTTTCAGAATGAGATACGGGCATTGACAGAAATACGACACCGTAACATCGTGAGACTCCATGGCTTCTGCTCACATCCCCAACACTCGTTCTTGGTGTATGAGTATCTGGAAAGAGGAAACCTGTCTGCAACCCTGAGCCATGACGGAGAAGCAAAAGAGTTGGGTTGGGATGGGAGGGCAAATATTGAGAGGCATAGCTCATGCTCTGTCCTACATGCACCATGACTGTGTGCCTCCCATTGTTCACCGAGACATATCAAGCAACAACATCTTGCTTGATTCTGAGTATGAGGCCCATGTATCTGACTTCGGCACAGCCAAGCTTCTCAAGCTGGACACGTCAAATTGGAGCGCTATTGCTGGGACATATGGATATGTCGCACCAGGTAACTCCATGGATATCTACTAGTCTTCTATGGTGAGCTTAAAAAGTAATAATCTGCTAGTAATGATGCATTTTCTTCTTATGCGTAGAGCTTGCCTACACAATGAGGGTGACTGAGAAATGCGATGTGTACAGCTTCGGGACTGTGGCAATAGAGGTGATCCATGGAAAACATCCGGGCGAAACCATCTCATCCCTTTTATCTACATCGGATAAGGAGATTGTTCTGAAAGATATGCTGGATCCAACCCTACCAGCTCCAATGCCTAGCACTCAGGAAGAACTTCTAGTCATCTTCAAGCTCGCAATTGCTTGTCTATCTGCCAATCCACAACTCAGGCCATCAATGAAGATGGTTTCTCAGGTGCTATCGGCTCATCCAGCCACTCACTAGTGTGGTCATTGTCCAGAGGTGGAGATAACCCAGTAATTTGAAATTGCAAGAGGAACTATAGCTTCTGGCAATTGAATAGATATCTCTAGTTGTACTTTCTATCTCCGTAGATGAGTGTCGTATGATAAAGTGAGCTTATAATACATGACAAGCGAAGATTCAGAAGCTACAAGAGGACGCTTTGGTTGTGGGAACGATTATTACATTACTCGTCTTTGACGTATTACAGTATCTGCTTGCAGTAGTAACTATAGCGTTACAATACCTATTACTGCTCAAACTATAATAGCTGTACATATAATAGCTCCCAGCGTGATTGAATAGCATTAAACATGATAACAATTTGCTTAGGCAATGATTATATTATATTAATTAACCAATAATGGATATTGTAGTTTTATTAAATAGCAATAATTATTACAATTATACTGCATGAACGGCGATTCAACTGTGCACAGAGGAGCAGTCAAGGAAGGGTAAGATGTCTAGATTAAATAAAAGGAAGGGTAAGATGAAGGGAGAATGGGAAATCCAAATAAAAGGGTAAGAGCACGTTTCAGAAGTTGAATGTGATACTGAGACCATGAACTGAAGATATTAGCTCATCGAAGAGGATTTGTAAACCCACCAGTGTTTCTGATTTCTCTCTTATTGCTTGGCCCTTACTCCATTCTCAGAAATTCAGCATGCCCTTATCATTAGTTAAACCAGCTGTAACAGTTCAATCTTTTCAGATAAATCTCTATGAACAAAAAGTTATGACAGTACTCCGTAAATGTAGAACTCTTATGCTAAGGTCCAAGGAGATCACCGCCACTGCTTACCCCTCCCCGAAAAAGAGTTACGACATTACATGATCCACGTTAAATTTGACCACAATCATTCCTAATGGTACTTAAAGCAATGTTTTGTTTGCTGTAGCTGTCATATTCTAGCAGAATGCATCAATCAAGCATTTATAGCATCTTATTGAATTAAGAACTTAGGTGGTTGGCCTAGCGGTCTCAAGGTGAAGATTGGCCGCTAAAATTCAAGGAGTCCCTCAGGGCCAGAGCAAAGAGAGAACATCCTATTCCTAGCAAATTGTATCCTTCACGGCTAAAATCGAACTTGTTCCTTTGGTAGTGACGACAAGACCTTGGTATAAATGAAAGGGAGTATATAGTTAATTTTTCTCAACGTGGATTTTGACAAGAGAATGTTCCACACCCTATATGCGACTTCAAAAAATTGCCATAAATCACTTGGCAGCACAGCATGGAAACAGAATGAAATCGATGATCACTTTATCGATTTCACTGTATCCCTATGATATGTATTGAAATCAAGATTAACACTACAAAAGGAGTACGAAGATGGAACAGAAAAACGCAACCATTCATTGCAGTGGATGAACTTGCAGAAAATTAGGACAATCACTAAACCAGACCCAAGTATGAACACATAACACCAATTAGCACATCGGTCACATCTCTAGCCAATCATGTTAAATACTGGAACGAGGTTTGCCGGATCCCTCGGGGAACTTAATGCAAGGAGAGCAATACCAGAATATGTTCACAGTGAGAACCAGAAGAAAATCCAGACAAGACTATCACGTGAAATAGTTGGTCCGGGGCGTATCTTATCAAACCAATGTGGTGCTGCTCTCACCGCCAGGCGGTTTGCGCACGCCACCCAGGTAGTCCCGAGATTCTAACTTTCCATCAGCAAAAATATTAGTATGAAATGGTCAAAAAATATTAGTATCACTTACCATCTGGATAATCAGTGGGAATTATTCAAATGGTCAAAAGGTTCCAAACAGTTCATTATTTATTAAGGAAAAGTATACTTAATATAAAGTAGTCATATAATTTCTTATTCAATTTTTCAACGATAGAGATTGAAGTTTGACCTTTATGAAATCTCAAACACCCCAAAGGCTAAAACCCTTTAAGATGCACCATTACAATCACGTACTGTAATGCACATTGAACATTGAGGACATAATTTCCTTTGCAGGTTCTATTAAAAAAAAGGGACTTTCAAAACATAACTAATACTTTAATTCAAGCATCCTCTGATCGCTTTCTACAAAATCCTTGCTAATCAGTCGACTCATTTGACTTATTCGATTGGGACAATCCATGCCTCACTATTTATTAATCAACCTTTTTAAAGTAATGTCCTCCTAATACACGACCCTTTTCGTATCATAGATGCTCCGATGTCCTTATTAGTTGCAGCACATTATGGACTTTCTAGGTGACTTTTGCTAAATCTGTCATTATCTTTTTGGTTAAAGAAAGTAGTATTAGGTGCAGAAAATCTTCAATTTCAAAAATTTGCCGTCGCCATGACCCACGCAAGCGGGGAACATAACTTGGAACGCACCCAACGAACAGCTTTTAGAGATTCCTCAGGTTATATCATAAGTTTGCGTTTCCTAGGTTATGATTCCCTCACATATATTTTAAACCTTACTGGTTAATGTTGAATTTTAGAAAGACAATCAGAAAAGAACACAAGGGTTACGAGGTTCAGCAATGTGCCAACGTCCTCGGACAAAACTCTCAACTCTCTTATTTTTGTCGTAACATTCTTCTGCAATTTGTACACAAGGTTCACCGCAACAAAAAAGGGAAATTTCAAAAATAGGAAAACTATCAATAAAGAGATTTGCCCACAATTTGTCCTTTCCTTGAATAGGAGAGCAAATCTCGCCAATATCGCCAATACTCCCCCTCAAGTTGGAGCTCAGAGGTCAACTTGTTCACCATATCCTGAAATACTCCCTTGGGTAAAGCTTTGGTGAAGACATCAGCAAGTTGATCCCTACTATGAATATATGGTGTCTCTATTGTCTTGTCTTGAACCTTTTCCCTTACAAAGTGACAATCGACCTCTATGTGTTTGGTCCTTTCATGAAAGACCGGATTTGAAGCAATGTGTGTTGCCGCCTGATCATCACAAAATAGCTTCGTAGGTTTAAACATGGCATCACAACCCAATTCTTGAAGCAATAGACAAAGCCATAAGATCTCACTAGTGGTAGTAGCCATGGCTCGATACTCAACTTCCGCACTACATCTAGCAACAACTGTTTACTTCTTACTTTTCCAAGTAACAATGTTTCCACCAACAAAGGTATAAAAACCCGTGGTAGATTTTCTATCCATGGGGTTCCCAGCCCAATCAGCATCAGTAAATCCCACAATCTCTGTATTATCATTATTCTTCAACAATATTCCTCTTCCTGGAGAAGACTTTAGATATTGAAGGAGCTGGTTTAACAACTCCATATGTTGTTATGTAGGTTTTTGCATAAATTGGCTCACATAGCTAACGGAATAAGCAATGTCAAGTCCAGTAATGGTTAGGTAAATCAATCTCCCTACCAAACGCTGAAATTGCCCAATATCTTATAATGGTGTTTCCTTAGACATAGTCTTATTATTGTAATGCATAGGAGTGCTAGCAGGTTTAACACCCAGCTTACCAGTCTCCTTCAATAGACCTAGGATATATTTCCTTTGAATCAAGAACATACCTTTGTTAGAACTTGCTACCTATATCCCCAAAAAATATCTCAATTTTCCAAGATCTTTAATGTCAAACTCCTTGCTCAACAACTGTTTAAGTTCTACAATACCTGCTAAGTTACTGCCAGTAATAATAAGATCATCAACATAAATGAGAATAGCAACAATATCTTCACCAGTTACTTTAGTAAACATCGAAGAATCAGCTGCGCTCCTTTTGAAACCAAATCTAACAAGTGCGGAACTTAGTTTGCCATACCATGCTCTAGGTGATTGTTTGAAACCATATATTGCCTTCTTTAATTTGCAAACCATTCCCTTATTATTCTCTAAGGGATGTCCAGGAGGAAGATCCATATAAACCTCTTCCTCTAAGTCTTCTTGGAGGAAAGCATTCTTCACATCCATCTAAAACAATTGCCAGCTACAGTTAACTGCCATAGATAGAATGACACGAACAGTGTTCATTTTTACTACAGAAGCAAGTGTGTCCTTGTAGTCTATCCCATATGCTTGAGTATACCCTTTTGCGACAAGCCGAGCTTTGTACCTCTCGACCAAATCATCACTATTGTATTTGATCTTGTAAATCCACCGACATCCAACTATCTTTTTCCCGTTTGGCAATTTAACAAATTCCCAAGTATGATTACGATCCAATGCCTGAAGTTCATCTTTCATGGCATTCACCCACACACTACTTTTACATGCTTCCAAGAAGGTATTGGGTTCCTGATTATTTTCAATGGCA
Source organism: Eucalyptus marginata (assembly GCA_014182565.1). NCBI lineage: Eukaryota > Viridiplantae > Streptophyta > Magnoliopsida > Myrtales > Myrtaceae > Eucalyptus > Eucalyptus marginata. The sequence continues at coordinate 6,360,019 of CM024590.1, forward strand.
GATAAGAAACTTAAATAATTATGGGAAATTCTATCATACCCAATAAAATCTTGAATAGGATGCTGAGCCGTATGATATGTTAAAAAATCACGAAGTCGTGTTGAAGGCCTTGGGATGTGTGATGACCTGCGGGTTAGGGCTAAGATATTAGGTACCGTATCTGCTAAATCTACTTTTGTTGCATTTTCAACCTCTACTTCCAAATTAGCCCCATCTGTTGTAATGGCAGCTATATCAGGAACGACATCGACATTAGGGACAATCTGACTCCCTTGAACAGCCGTTGTTGGAATTTCCTCTCGATCTAACATTGAATCCCCGATAGGTAGGATAGGAAGCAAAAATTCAGAATAGTCATCTTGCTCCCCCTGAATTTGATTCCTATCAAAAAACATGTGAGCCTCATCGAAGACAACATCACGAGAAATATAAACACGTCTAGTACTCGGTTCATAACATTTGTATCCCTTCTTGACATTTGAGTATCCCACAAACACACTTTCAAGCCCGTGGATCCAACTTCTCACCAGATTGAGAATGCACATAACACACACATCCGAATATTCTTAGGTGAGAGATACCAAATTTTCGGCCATAAAAACTTTCAATTGGAACTTTATACCCCCAACACTTTACTAGGCAAACGATTGATTAAGTATCAACTAGTAAGGACCACGTTAGCCCAATATGTCTTGGCTAAATTTCCTGAGAATAACAATGCTCAGGTAACCTCAAGCAGATGCCTATTATTTCTTTCAACAACTCCATTCTCCTGTGAAGTTCCAACGTAGGAGGTCTGATGAATGACTCCCAAGCTATGCAGGAACACTTGAAAAGCCTGATTGGTATATTCAGTTCCATTGTCTGTACGAAGAATCTTCACCATAATGTTAAATTGATTTTTCACCATACTGCAAAAATCTTGAAGCATGGTCGTAACTTCTCTCTTGGATTTAAGCAGATAAAGCCATGTAACTCGAGATTTATCATCAATAAATGTAACAAAATACTTGAACCCCTCCTTTGAGTCAATAGGAGAAGCTCCCCAAACATCTGAGTGAATTAAATCAAAAAACTGTTCTGATTTATGTGTACTATGTGGAAAATGTAACCTATGCTGCTTAGCATAATGACAAGGATCACAACAATTGGAATCATAACTTAAAGTCATATCAAGAGAATGTAACACCCAATCAGAGGGATGACCCAAACGCCAATGCCACAACTGGGAAGTGTCAACAGTCTTCCTTTGTGCCATCAACACTTCATCATTGAGGTCCACCGTATACAGCCCATTCTGCAACCGCCCTTCACCAATCATCCTCCTGGTGGTTCGATCTTGAAAAAACACCTTTTGAGGAGTAAAAATAACATTGCAATTCCGTTGATTGGTATATTTGCTAACTGACATTAAATTTAAGGATAATTTAGGTACCAACAATGCTTCAGAATTATTTGAAAAGAAATTAATTTGTCCAACACCACTAGTTGGAACCTGCTCACCATTAGCAATAGTAATAGGTGGATATGACACACCTGAAGTAATATTGGATAGCAAGTTTAGAGAACTACACATGTGGTCTGTAGCCCCTGAGTTAACAATAAACTGAGTTTTGGATAAAGCTGAGTATGCATGGACATTACCAAACGTCATAGCCAAATTTCTAGTTTCGATGCTAGAAGCGTTTGTTCCATTGCCATGTGTCTGAAGTAATTGCTGAACTTGTTGAGACAAAGCCTTCAAATTGGATTGAAAATCGTTGGATTTTCTTGGATTGCCACCTTAGCTTCCAAACCCCTGTCTTTGGAAAGACGCAAATGCAGATGAAGAACCCAACACCTCTCTTTGGAATGCCATCACGATTGCAATGGTCACAATGGAACCGTGCTGGTTTCTTAAATTTTCCTTTGGCAAATTCAGCAGTGGAGTCTCCTTGCTTCGTGTTGATAGCACTGTGGCCCAATTGTTCACCAAGCTCTCCTTATGTAATTGGAACTGAAGGCATGATGCGTCTCCTTGTTTCCTCACTTTGGATTATGGCACAAACTTCATTGAAAGTGGGCAATTCAGGACTCATAAGAATTTGACGTTTGGTGTCCTCAAATTCAAGCCTAATACTTGCTAACAATTGAAAGATTTTATCTTGCTCTTCTCGATTGACAAAATCCATCACATTCTAGGTCGCAGGTCTATACTGACGAAGCTCATCCCATTGCTTCTTCATTTTTCCCAAGTGTTCAGTGAAAGATTGTGTTGTGTCTTGCTTAGAAGAAGCAAGTCCTTGTTGCAGTTCAAAGATCCAAGATGCATTCCTGGCTTGACCATACATCTCGTTTATCGAATCCCACAACGCCTTAGCTGACTCTGAATATGCAAATATCTCGTAGATCTCTGGTTCCATGGAATTGAACATCTAAGACATCACACTGTGGTCATTCGCTTGCCATTCATCAAATCTGGGATCTGTCGCGGGAGGGGCTCTAATCTTCCCGTTGATGTGACCAAGCTTTGATCTACCCCCAAGAGCAACAGTTACAGCTCGTGACCAAGGAAGGTAATTTATTTCGTTTAACAACAACGAAGTCAATCGCTGGTTGTTTGTCTCATGCACCTTTGTTGTGTTGGATGCATCTCCTGACTTCTTTGACCCATCCATGACACGTTGCTAGTAATAACAAGGATATCACAGCAACAAAGAGAGGAACAAGCACTGACCGAAGAATGCAGATTGTCATAGAACAGGAACAGTCTCAAACATAAGCAAATCGAGACAATCAGATGTGCAAAAAACAAACCAAAAAAAAAAATCACAGGTTGAATCAAACCAGCTCTTATACCATATTGAATTTTAGAAAGGCAATCAGAATAGAACACAAGGATTATGAGGTTCAGCAATGTGCCTACGTCTTCGGACAAAACTCTCGACTCTCTTATTTTTGTCGTAACATTCTTCTGCAATTTGTACACAAGGTTCATCGCAAAAAAAAGAGAAATTTCAAAAATAGGAAAACTATCAATATAGAGATTTGCCCACAATATGTCATTTCCTTGAATAGGAGAGCAAATCTCGCCAATATCGCCAATAATTAAATAGAAAAATGTAACATAAGTGTTGCTAGTCTGCCAAGATCATTATTTTGATCATTAGTTGACAAGTCGTGTGGAATGACGACGGGATATCCGGCTAAAGCTAATTCAACAAATCCACTTTGCTTATAATAGAATCTACCCCCTCGTGACACTTTTCGCATCCTTTCTATTTGTAGAATCCCTTCGGCTTGTGGATAGGGACTTGCAAGGAAAAGATGATTGCATATGTTATCTCACTCCTTTCTCTATCTAATTTTTACCTAACTTTAGAGGAAAAATAGACTAATTACGGCACACAATGTCACTGTCTTTGTTTGGCAGAATAGAAAAGGAGGTCAAGAGAAATTTATTAGGCTTATGTTCACCAACGGAGGAGAAGCAAAAATTCACTAGGTGAAATTCAGAGTACACCGAATAAATCGAACAATCTCTAAACCCTAACCCCACCATATACACCTTGTATCACCTGCTCACACTAAAAAAATTTCAAAATAAACATTTGTACCAAAATCTTGTAAGAAAATGTTGTGTGTAATGGTTTGGTGAAAATTCTCTATCGCATCGCAAAAAGATTCATCAGATCAAGCCTAATAAATTAAAGTTGCAAAAATTAAAACCGCTAAGCACTTTTGGAACCTCTTGTGAAGTTTGGCATGACAACTGTTGTGAATTCATCCCAAATTATATCATTTTTTCTAGCCAAAGAATCTTAAATTAGTTTTGCCTTATATTAATATGAGTTACATTTACATAGGGTATAATTATAGGTGCAATGCCTTCATCTAATAACTTATCAAATATTTCTAGACCCCTTATTTACATCATTTAATGCATTATTTATTATATATTTTCATACCTAGTATTTTTAGAGCCGAGGTTCGATTGCATATTTTCTTGTGGTTATAGTATGAATTTGTGTGACCACAACAAATTATTATAAAAGTTTAAGTCATTAGATAAAAGCGTGGTTTAATATTTAATTACTCTAATACTCACCTGCTTAATCTAGTCTATTTGCCTAGTACTAAACGTGGAAATATGTAATTAGGAGAGCAAATAAAGCTTGGAAAGATTTAAATACAGAACCTTCAAGTTTCATATTATACGAGATTTTATAGACCAAACTAAGCGTGAAGAGAAATGTTAGAGTAATTAAATATTAAACCACGCTTTTATCTAATATTTTAAGTTTTTAGAATAGTTGATTGTAATCCCACAAATTCCTATACGGTATCAAAGTTCAATTGCCAACAAGTCTGCACCCAAGACAAAGTTACAAGTTGTTGTGTCTCCTACCTAAACCCGATGTGTGAGAGAGAGATTGTTGAGGTTGAAAATGACTGGTGGTCATTTAATGAGTGTGAGGAAAAATATCCCTCTTAAAGTTAGCTTTTAGGATGAGAAGGCCCAAAACTATTCAATACTAATATCAGAGTTAGAAATCATGAGTTTGAATTTCTAGAGTTCATTTGCCTCTCCAATTAAATTTCCATGCTTAGTACTAGGCAAAAGACCAAACAAAGGCCCCGTTTGGTTCGGCTTTGGGAATGGGCTTTGGGACTCTAAAGTCCCTTGGCCAAATGTAAACGCATTTGGTTCGATTTTTTGGATAACTTTGGCAAGATGCAATTGCATCTCTAAATGGCTCTAAGGGCCTTTAGCCCAATACAGCTCTTGAGATCCTTTGGGAAGTTGCATCTTTGGAATGCAAATTCAGTATTGTTCATATTCTTCCCGGTACTATTCATCTTCTTCGGAGAGACGAATAGAGGCCGACGACCACCGGCCAAGGAGTGGCCCGTGCCGATTTTTTGTCTTTTATATCATATTTGCTTTTAGGTTAAAAGTGATACATTTATATTAGCGATGAAAAGACGCTAGCCATCAAGACGCTGAAAAAGAAAAATAGAGAGACAAGAAAAAGAGAGAAGAAAAAAGTGATTTTTTTTTTTTTATGAAGGTTCTCAATCTCTTTGTGCCCTAATCTTGAGAGAAGATCATCGTTGTATTCAAACTTTTTCCGAAGTCTAGTGGATTCGCAGAGTGCCTCTACGTGGAAACGTAACCCAAATTTGGGTGAATTTCGATAACAAATTTTCTGGCGTGTTTTCTGATTCTGTTCTTTTATTATTATATTATGCCTGGTGAATTGTTTACGAGCGTTATTTTTTCTGGAATCAACTTACGATTTCGTAATAGGAATACCAAGCCATAGACAATTTCAATTTCTCTTCTTCAATTTTCCTTTCGATTGATGTGAGTTTGCAAGTGGGTGTGGTCCAGACTCGTTAGCTTTATTATCAACTAGAGGTGTTAAATGGGTTGTGCAACCCATTTATGGACCTATGTTTACTAAATGGGTCGTTAATGGGTTAGGCGCTTATTTCCCAAAACATCCATAATGGGTTTTACAAATAAAAGGACTAAAATATATGGGTCTTAAATGGGTCTACTCTGTACCCATTTAAGACCCATTTACCAACCCATTAAAAATAACCACTATCTAGTATATCCTATTAGAAGTATCCTATTAGAGGTGATAAAATTACAATTATTTTTTATTTTTCTTTTCTTTTCTTTTTTCTGTTTTCTTTCTTCTTCCTCCGATCGCCGGCACGGCAATGGCCGGCAATCGGCCGGGCGAGCCTCGAGCTCGCCGGATCGGCAAGGCGGAGGCCTCGCCGACACTCGGCGAGACTCGAACTCACCGGCGTCGGGCGAGGGGCGAGCTCAAGCTCGCCCGACACCGGCAAGCCTCGAGCTCGCCGGAGGCCTCGCCAAATCCGGCAAGGGGTGAGCTCGAGCTCGCCCGACACCGGCGAGCCTCAACCTCGCCGGATCTAGCGAGGCGGAGGCCTCGCGCGACGTTTGGCGAGGCTCGAACCTCGCCAATTTGGCGAGGTGGAGGCCTCCCGACATCGCGAGCTCGAGGCTCGCCGTGGCCGGCCGCTAGCCGTCATCGTGGCCGGTAGCCGGCCAAGAAGAAGAAGAAGAAAAAAAAAAGAAAATCATATTTAAAAAATAAAAATAAATAAAATTTAATTTTTAAAAACTAAAAAATAATTAAAATTCAATTTTTTAAATAATTATTTTAAAAATTACAAAAATTGTCCATTAAATTTGTGTTGTATAAAACTATTTTAGCAATACCATTTTTAAAAAATTATATATATAAGAAATAAGCTTAGAAGTATTTTAGTAATATAATTTTTTTTTTAAAACCATAGGAATAAGGTTTTCTAAATTTGGTTAAATATGAAAATATTTTATTAATATGGGTTGGGTCGGGTATGGGTCGGAAAATTTACATTAGGCATAAATGGGTGTAAATGAATTAATGGGTCAATTTGGGTCGGACCATTAATGACCCGACCTACCCGTTTAACAGCTCTATTATCAGCTATCATTTCTGCAAGAATGGGTCAAAATCGAGGCAAGATTTGGCTTCATTAATGCCGGGTGAGAAGACTTCCCTTTTGCGTGCTTAGAATTGCATAATGTGTGAAACAAGTTTGGAATATCACGCTCCTCAACGACTTCTCTATCAAATTCTCTGGATTTCGCCCAACGATGGGGACCAAATTCCGACATGGGGACAGATCCAAGTCAACAAGTCGCCAAAGAAGACCGATCCAAGTCAACGTATGTTCTTCTCATTAATTATTGCCTGGTGATGCACGCATTCCAGTTGTCAAAGGTCGGTATTTTAGCAAGCAAATGAATGTACCCCATTGGTAAAAAAAAAAATTAGCGAGGTGGAGTGAAGTCAACCACTTACTTCAGCATACATGGGGCTCTGTATAAACAAAATACAGTTTGTCAATAGCTGAAACTTCATGATCAGAAGCTTTCAAAATCGTGAAATGGGAGATCTTTGAAAGCTGGCCCTTTATGAATGGAGTAAAGAACAATGGCAGAAACAGAGCAGGCAAGCCTTTGTTGATCATCATGCTCCAGAACCACACCAGAAAATCAAGGACTGGCAAAAAGTTTTAGAGGAAGGGGTACGTCTTCTGGCTCCCGTTGCCCTTCTCGCAATGCTAGCAGTCACTTCACAAGGTGCAATTCCTGCATATGCATGTTATTGTACAACTGCATCCTTCGTTACTTGATTTCACGGAAGTGGTGATTATCACTTACTGAGCCGGGGTTTTGCTCGCCCCCTTTTATTACCATTTCAGATTTCAAGAATAGAGGAGAGTGATGGATTCAATTTAGGATCTATCTTGCTCTTTTTATTGAGCTTATTAGACCGACTCTGAAGGAAATCCAGCTGGGTACATTCATGATACGTTGGACCTTATGATTATTTTCGTTAATGTCGGGTTTTATAAGACTAATACATTTCTGAAAATGGTTTGTGTTGATTAAAAGCTTCGTCCTTTATTTTATGAAGGGATGGGGTCGTTCCCCAAATAATAAATACAGACTTGAAGGATGACTGTGACTATAACTAAGTTTGCTATTGCCCATTCTTCTTTCTTACTTTTTTTTTTTTTGGGGTCAACTGGGATAATAAATATCCCAGTAGACCGCTTGGAAGGTAATTCCGTCATAAGTGCTTCCAGAAAGGAAGAATTAGGCCATATACAACATCCAAAGCGCAGATCCACTCGGTATTAAAAAGATTTATTTAATTTATCGAATAAATGCTCAGTTAAATTTCGTGTTCTGCAATCACAAAGTCTGAGCAAAACTATAGTGACTAGCTTCATTTTCTTCCCTATTGATGATAGCTGATGAACGCATTACCGTCTTAAAAATAGCAGTATCTGGCTATTGGTGTTGGAATAAAATAAGCGGAAAACAACGGGATCTTGCAATTTACGTCAACGCGAAATCACCAGAGAAATAAACGAGAAGAATAAGTACACCAGAAATTTACGTGGTTCGGTTCAAGTATCGGTACCTACGTCTACGGGGAGAGCCACAAATAATACACTATAATCGGAAAATCAGAGTCTACAATCACTCACACGCTCGAGTGTTTCCCACACCTAAATTTAACCCCAAACCCAAAGTGTTTATAAATAAATAACTCACTTGGACATAAACTCAAGGTATAAAATTATCGCGCGTTCAAACTCAAAGTATAATGCGCTACGTACGCCTGGTTCGCGTACGTACGGATTTGCAAAACTTGCGGCCCTTCGGAAGTAGCGTGGACGTGCGGCTCCTTTCTTCTTACGTAGGGTTTCAGCCGCGCGCCTTCTTGGACGTTTTCTTTATATTTATATATGTGTCTCAGGTCAAAAGTTTGACCTTGCGCCCACCTCCTTTTGGCTTCACGTGGGAGAGACGCTTCTTTCCTTCCTTTTGTTTGCATGGCCGAAAATTGTGTGTGCTGGGCCCCGCGAGGATAACAACTTTCAGCAAGCTTTCCAAGAAGAAATTCATATCTTCTTATACGTGTGCCCACTAGGCCCCACGATCAGCTTCATTCTTCAAAGATGAACATTGTAGGTAATAGAGGCTTTACGTTTTTTTTCTTTATTCTATTATTTCCTCTTTTATAATCCTTCATGCAGTCTCACGATCAAATAATAAAAATTTGATCCAAGCGAATCGCGTTTTGCAAACGCTCAAACTCGAGACATAATTTAACAGTTTGCACTTCCATGTCAAGGAAAACCAAAGATAGCACTAAGTAAAGATAACAGAGTTAAGGAAGATTTGAGTCAAAGTCAAATGCATTGTTCCAACCACATGAAACGCTACACTCGGTTAGACTATTTCTCGTTTTCACACATTGGCCGGATTGTTAACATCTGAACCATCACAATCAGCACCGTTGAGCAAGCTGGAAATTTAGGATCTTTGAAAATTGGCCTTCTGTGAATGGAATTGGAGAATGACAGACACAGAGTAACCAAGCTTTACATATACACCTCATGGTTGATGATCAACCTCCAGAACAAACGAAAGAAACCATGGGCTCACCAGGATTAGAGACACCAGTCAATCTTCTGGCCTCCTTTGCCCTTTTCACAGCACTTTTGGTCATCATTCCACAAGGTGCAATTCCGGCTTATGCCTCCACACTAGAAGCACAAGCCCTTCTCAAATGGAAATCAAGCCTTCTAAACCAAAACCTATCCACCTCTTCTCTATCTTCATAGACTCTCCCTCCTCAAAATGCTACTAGCTCCAATGCAACAATGTCGAGATGGTGTGGTTAGCACGGCATCTTGTGTAACCTAGCTAGAAGCGTGATTGGAATCAATCTCACCAATTCAAACATCAAAGGTACACTCGATGAGTTCCCGTTCTCGTCTTTGCCGCATCTTACCTATATAGACATGTACATAAATGAACTCTTCAGTGGTATTCCGCCTCAAGTCGGTCTTTTGACCAATCTCACCTACCTTGACCTCTCCTTTAATCAATTATCCGGGAAAATACCACGGGAGATTGGCAATCTCATGAAACTTGAGGTGCTACACCTGCTCTCTAACAAGTTGAATGGCTCTATCCCTAATGAAATAGGTCGGTTGCGTTTATTGAACGAGCTTGCCTTGTACTCAAACCAGTTGAATGAGTCACTTCCTTCTTCCTTGGGCAACTTGAGCAACCTCGCTAGACTTTACATCTATAACAATTCATTTTCTAGTCCTATTCCGCTTGAAATGGGGAATCTGACAAACTTGGAAGAGATTTACATCAATACCAACTTCCTAACGGGGCCAATTCCTCCCACATTCGGGAAATTGACGAAACTAACCCAACTCCATTTATATGATAATGAACTTATTGGTTCTATCCCACCGGAGTTGGGGATATTGAAACTTCTTCGTTGACTCGCCCTATGCTACAATAATCTTACCGGTTCAATTCCCTCGACATTAGGCAATTTGACAGAGCTTACCCTTCTTTATCTATATGGCAACATGCTTTCTGATAACATTCCTGATGAGTTGGGAAACCTCCAAGCTATGATCGATTTAGAGTTGAGTATGAATCAGCTCAGCGGTCCTGTTCCCTCTTCTCTGGGCAACATGACTGACCTGGAATATATATTCCTCAGTGAGAACCAACTTTCCGGTTCCATTCCTAGATTCCTGGGGAATTTGATGAACTTGATGGTGCTACGATTAGATACGAACCGGTTCACTGGCTTCATACCAGATAACTTGTGCCGGGGTGGATCACTTCGTAATGTCTCCTTGGGTTGGAACAACCTCACAGGTTTCATTCCCAAAAGTTTGAGAAATTGCACGAGATTGGTCAACTTACTCTTCCACCACAATCAACTTTTAGGATGGTGGCCAGTAGGAGGTTTCTTAAAAACGTCTTTGTCAACAATCAGTTTGTCCAACAACAAATTTGAAGGTCCACTTCCAATTCCATCACCATCCACAAATTACTATAATATCGCAAATAATAAAATAACAGGGAAGATCTCTTCATCGATATGCAAGGCCACCAACCTTAGCTTCCTCATCTTGTCTAATAATAGCTTAGATGGTAACTTACCCGAGTGCTTATCAAACTTGAGCATTAGTTTATCAGTTTTGAACTTGAAAAGGAATAGCCTTTCAGGCATAATCCCTCGAACATTTTCTCGACGAAGCAGCTTGAGAACTCTTGACTTGAGTGAAAATCAATTTGAAGGAACATTACCACAATCCCTTGTCAATTGTACAAGGCTGGAAGTTCTGGATTTTGGCAACAATAAGATAGAGGATAAGTTCCCAACATGGCTAGGAAAACTGCCTAAGCTAAAAATTCTTATTTTGAGGTCCAACAATTTTAAGGGTTTATTAGATTTTCCAAGGGTAGCTCATCTCTTTTCCCAGTTGCACATTTTGGACCTTTCGAACAATGACTTCGTTGGTCCTTTACTAGCCAATTTGATAGAGAAATTTCAAGGGATGATGAATGGACAAAATGCACATGAGCCGCAAGACAAATCATTGTACATGAGGGAGGAAGTTGGATTTGGAACATGGTTCTATGAAGATTCCATTAATGTGATCATGAAAGGAAGGGAGTTTCAGCTAGAGAGGATCTTGACCATCTTCACAACCATCGACTTATCGCTCAACTCTTTTGAAGGGAACATCCCGAGTGTTATTGGAAATCTTCATTCTCTCATAGGGCTCAACCTTTCTCACAATCACCTCATGGGCTCCATTCCTTCAACCCTTGGAAATTTAACTAACCTTGAATGGCTGGATTTATCTTCAAACAAGCTTAGTGGGAGGGTTCCTAGAGACCTTGGAGATTTGTCATTCCTTAGGTATTTGAACCTCTCAGAGAACCAACTCATAGGCCTGATACCTCAAGGTAAGCAACTAAGCACATTCATGAGTGATTCATTTCGTGGAAACCTAGGTTTATGTGGAACTCCATTACAAAACACATGCCGCGGTGATGATCAGCCTCCTCCTCCACCACAGTCGTTCTTTCAAGAGAATAGTATGAGAGAGCATGGAAGTGGTTTTGATTGGAAAGTAGTTGGGATAGGATATGCATTCAGAATTGTGATTGGAATCTCCATAGTGTACATTTTATGTGAAACTGGAAGACCCAGATGGCTTGTGAGAAGAGTGAGAAGGATGGAGAGGAGAATCGAATTGATGAACAAGCCAAAGCAGAAGGCCATCAAATTTCATGCAGGCCAATGAAATTGTTGGGAAGTGGTCCCTTTGAACTATGTGTAATGTAAGTTCAAGGAGTACACTTTTGTCAGATTGAAATGCAATTTTGCATATGGATGCTTATTTTATTATGCTGTCATCTTCTTCTTTAAGTGTGATTTCTAAATCTGGTCGAATGAACAGATGAACACGAAAGAGATCTTTCAACCAAAAATTTAAGCTAATAAATGCAGGGACAACAGAAGAATATAAAAAGCATATAAAACCCCTTGTCAAGCAATGTGGGCCAATATTCCAACATTATATTTCGTCTAACTTAGTACCACGCTATTACATAACATGGTTTGTTCAATCAGCTCCTATTCTGAGTGCTATCTACATGTTGTTATGGCATGGGTACGTATTAGAAGTTCAGTTGCTTTTGATTGCTCCAAAAGAAATATGGCACTAGAGGAAATCCAGACTTATTTTTCATTAGAGCTTTGAACTTGAAAGTGCTTAAATAGGAAGATTTGATCATCATTTTATTTTGAGGGCAGATTCTATGGTACAATGCTTTGTCTAAAAAATAATGCAAGTTCTGTTCTGTTACTACCTTATACTTCAAGAGCCTAAAGGCAGATGAAACGATGCCCTCCAAAATCTTGAGGGATTTAATAATGCTAGTTCATTTTCCTTGAGCCTCGTTCCATCGTCAAATACAAATAAAACTCAGTCATGTTTTAGCTCACCATAAACCATCTTTTCTGTTTTTGAAAACACAGAACTTATAGTGCCTTGCGGAAAACATGTCGGAACAATTTTCTCTCATGTACTTTTATCTGGAAAAAAGTAAACATCTTTTTGAGAGCTCAAAGTATTGTGAAATTAAAATAGGAAACCATAATAGACCAATGTTTGACCTTGCCCTCGATCAATCTCAAATAAAACCCAACATTGTAAGATCATAATTTCATAAAACCGTGTCAATGGAGAGTGTAGGGGGTAAAATGAAATAACAACCATTCGACTCAAGGCATAGCGAGACAATGAGATATGTTGCCCAACCTCATCAAGTAATTGGGTTAATTCAATCTCAAATCTTGAATGTGCTGCATATCTTAGAAGAAATGCAACAGGCAAATGCAATGTCAAGAAAGAACCATTTGTTGGCAACAGTCAACCTTTTCATCATGCCAGATAGCATCAACAACCATGTGATCCACAAAAGTTGATGCTTGCTGATCCATTTCCATTGCCAAATAGGAAAATTAGATCAAGGGAAAGTTTTTAAGCATTCCCCTTGGTCCTGAGAAAAATCAACATAAATCAACATCCAGACAAAAAGAGAAAAAAGGCCATAAATTCCCAAGGCTTCAAGACAGTCATCATGCCTTACCTCCCTAGCCATTTTCACTGTCTTAGGTCACTCCACCAAGTGCACTTCCTACTCCATAATGAATCTACAAGTTCCATCCAACCAGAGTAAGGGAATTTGAAATTTCTTCCATGGTTGAGCCTTTACAATAATAATCTTACCCTTTCAATCTTGCTGTCTTTAGGCAACTTGGCAAAGCTTACCCTTCGGTTTCTCTCCTGGGTAACCAGCTTCCCAGTAACATTCATAATGAGACACGAAACCTCCAGGCTTGACTTAGAGCAGAGCGAAAACCAGCTCACTTGACTGGTTCCTTCTTCTTTCGGTAATGTGACAGACCGAAAATATGTATTCCTCCACTAGACTCACTGTTTGGGTTCTATTCCAAGAAGCTTGACAAATTGCATCTGCTAAGTTATTGATTCTTATTTTTTAGTATCCTATTTAAGATCTAAGCGACGTATCTCGGCCGAAGCGTCACCGGCGAAGCCAACACAGCTGGGGCTACGACATTAACTCCTCGAACAAGAACTAACATGCAAGATGCAAAAAAACAACGAGGAAACGCTTACCAATCACATGCAGGAGGCGTATTCCGGCATTAATTAATGTTTTCCAACCAACCACAGCGATTTCCCTCTCCCTTTTTTTCTCTCGGTTCCTCAAGGCTCTGCTTTCTCTTTTGTCTTTCTTCTATTTAAGATGAAGCAGCAAGAGGAAGAAGAAGACTATTGAAGCTTATTTGGGCTGAGGAAGTATACTGGGCTGGGCCTCTCTTGTTTATTTATAATTCTCTTTCTTTAAGCTCATATTTTATAATAATCTCACTGAAGGTTCTTATTTCACAGTATTATCGACAAAACTCGTCATTGTCTTGAAATACCAATTTAAGATACTCGACCGAATCTTATGACTCGATTAGATACTGAGTAATTTCAAGATCTCGATTTTTGATAGGTGTCTCTTAATTTAACAGCTATCATAAGGGTACCTCTTGACAAAAAGGAAAAGAAAAATAGTCATCAAAAACTCCAAACTATGCTCACTATAATATATTTACTTTAAACCTTTTTATGATACCAAAAATCTCAAACTTATACTTGCGTGATACACTTATCCTCTAAGAAATCTACATACATGGATGCTAAAGAAAAGGGTATTGGCATGGCGCCCATGTGATTTAAATGAAATATAAACCATGTTGTTTTAGCTAAAAATTATATGACAAAATCTTGACGGAGGATAAATATATCACATAAGTACATATTTGAGATTTTTTCATGTCACAAGAAAATTTTTAGATAAATGTGTTATGATGGGCATCATTTGGATTTTTTTATATCATGATAAAAAAAAATTGATATAAAAAAATCCAAAATAAACGTGTCATAGTAGTATAATTTAAGTTTTTTGATGATTTTTACAAAAAAAAAAAAGAAAAAGAAAAGAAAAAGGGAGCAATTAGCTAGGGAATAGGGAAACGTCCAATGCGAGATTCTATTTGTGCACAAAAAATAGGAATAAAGTCCTGTGATGGTAAATTTTCAGAATCAAAAAGAAATTTCAACTATAGTTGGTTGTGATCTTACCGTCCTATCTAGGAGTAGTAAATCCAAGTGTGCCAAAAATAACATACTATTTCATTTCACTATGATATTTGATTATTCCAAATTACGACAAAATCATAGATTTATTTACCGTAGTGAAAACTTATCTTTCTCCCAAGCTAAAAATACCTTGTGATGCTTTCATTGTGTTCCAATTGGTCAATATTAGCCTTTTAAAAGTAGATAAACGGGATTAGCTCATTAGTAGCTTGAACTCATATAGATTTCTATTTTATGTTAGGATTTCAGATTCTCGATTGGCAATGTCGTTGAAAATTATAGTCCTTTAGGAAGGATAAAAGCAATAAAAAAAATGAAGCACCCCGTCATTATCTAAACTAGGACTAAATATTTGTGATTAAGTATTGATTATGCTTCTCTCTCGCCCTTTTAGGATTTATAGCCTCTTAAATTTATCTTGTGTTTTTCCAATAAAATTGATGATCGTACGACCTTTATATAGACTTGTCAAATTATTGGGTCAGATTGGGTTCCATTTAAATTGAACCATTTAACTCAAACAGTTCCATCTTTACGTAATACAAGTTTAGCAACCTATACAAAACTCCACTGGACTTAACTCATACTCAATCCAATTAAGTTTTGATTCTCAGTAATTTTTCCCTTGCTCATGGAAAATAGTAGGGAAAGAAATAACCAATTAAAAACAAATGCCCATCACTTCCTGCAGCCATTAGATTTTTTTAATCAAAGCAAGGCAATGGTACTCATTAATTCGATTTATTACAAAAATAATAAATACAATAAACTAAAATGAAAATGAATCGTGAAGCTAATAAATAGAAGGATAATTAGTTCTTATGTGTAGATCCAGCGATGGTCATTAAACTTCGATATAATCCAAGTATGCATATTCATGATCCAACACCAAAATCATATGCCCCGTCTAACTTGCGGGAATATTTCTATTGGAGCCATCGAGCACTTCAAAATTCCAAAATAATCACAGCGCACTCTTTCTCAATAATTGAGCTCACTTACAGAGCTCAAAAAAGGTAAATTATTTGAAACGAGGGTCCTTTTATTGTACTGAAAATTTCATGGTAAAAAAAATATTTTTTATGAAAATTATTTTCAAGTCAAATAGTTAGTTTTCAATCCAAGAAAAACTTTATCCACACTTCGATTATTATTTTGTCATCTAAATACCAAAAATTTGAAAAATAATTTCCATAATAGTTTTCTTTTAAACAAACAAACAAACCCAAACTTACGATGACGAATATTCTTCTTCTTTCAAGTATAATAAGATAAGGGTAAATTTCAAATAAGGGCCTGAAATAAAACTATTTTATCAAAGGCTTAAAGTAGGCATTGTCTCAAATAAGGACTTCAATTCACAAGTCAGTCAAATCTTATTTACAATTAGGAGTATTCTCCTCTAAGGACTTTGCTTTTTTCTTTTTCTCTCTTTTTTTTCCTTTTTCCTTTTTGTGTTTCTTTTCTTCTTGCTCACGCCTCCTCCTTCACTCTGCATCACCTCCTTGACAACAACCTCACCAACGAGCTTGCACGAGAGCGGAACAATTTGAACAATTTAGGAAAAGACGAAAATGGAAAGATATTCAAAAAGTGTCTGCAGTTTTGCAAAACCACGAATTACGTGATTCAGTTTTGCACCCTCCCCATCAGCACACTTTAAGCCGCGTGCTCTGCTTTCTACAATTTCGCATCCTCACGCAGGCACTCATCGCCTTCGGCAGAAGTTATTCGCCAACAATGCCTTCTCTAACGATGAAATCTTCAGGACGCCCGCCCCGAGAACTCCCGGTTGAACAGCCTCTTGAGCTGCCACTTCAGGATTGGCTTTTCTAATGTAGGCCCGAAGAGACCTTCAATGATGATGAACTTGATAATCGAGAAATATCAATAAATGCGAGCCTCCACAGCGACCTTGTCATTTATCAGAAAAGGTTGGAACAAGCAGGCCATAGACAATCGATTTCTCTTCTTCAATTTTCCTTTCGATTGATGTGAGTTTGCAAGTGGGTGTGGTCCAGACTCATTAGCTTTATTATCAGCTGTCGTTTCTGCAAGAACGGGTCAAAATCGAGGCAAGATTTGGCTTCATTAATGCCGGGTGAGAAGACTTCCCTTTTGCGTGCTTAGAATTGCATAATGTGTGAAACAAGTTAGGAATATCACTCTCCCCAACGACTTCTCTATCAAATTCTCTCGATTTCGCCCAACGATGGGGACAAAATTCCGACATGGGGACCGATCCAAGTCAACAAGTCGCCAAAGAAGACCGATCCAAGTCAACGTATGTTATTCTCATTAATTATTGCCTGGTGATGCACGCATTCCAGTTGTCAAAGGTCGGTATTTTAGCAAGCAAATGAATGTCCCCCATTGGTAAAAAAAAAAATTGGCGAGGTGGAGTGAAGTCAACCACTTACTTCAGCATACATGGAGTAATGTAAATTTGAATTGCAAGATTCAGTAGAGGAGTTATTAAACTGTGTATTTATATGGAAATAAAAGTTTAGGGTGATTTAAGACTTAGAATCCATGTATTCCATGGTAGTTTCCCACTTACATAAATAACGTTGTGTCATATAGAGACCAGAAACTCGATTTTTAATCTTAAGAGTGCATGTTAAGGCGAAAATAGCAGAAGTCTCTTAGGGCCTGTTTGGTAACCATCCCAACCCATCCCGTCTTCTCGATTTTTTGTTTCCAATCATTCGGGACGAATCGCGTTTGGTAAAATTTTTGTTCCTGGGAACAAATTTGTTCCCAATCGGTTGGGACGAGAATCAAGAATAAAAAAAAAAAAAAAAAAAAAGTTGATTCTTGTTCTAATAAAATTGAGAATTAAAACTCTTCTTCTTCTCTTTTCTTCTTCTTCATCGACCGTCATCCTGCGATCGCCGCCCACCTACGCCCGCCGCCGCCGCTCGCCGCCAGTCGCCGGCGACCGGTCCAGCGAGCTCATCGAAGGCAAGCCTAGCCACCGGCGAGGCTCGCCCAACCCCGCCAGTGGCCAAGCGAGCCTCGCCCAACTATCAGCAAGGCCGAGCCGATGAGGGCCGGCCTCGGCGGGGCCGACAACCGGCTTGAAGAAGAATTAGAATAGGAGAAAAAATAAAATAAAAAAAAGGAACAAAAATAAAAAAAAGGAACAAATTATTTAAAAATTAAAATAAATTGATTTGGAACATAATCAATGAATACGGTACCAAACACAATTCTATTCCAGAACCAAAAATTTTGTACAGTTACCAAACATATTTTTTTACTCAAAATCAGTTCCCGGGAACAGAATAAAAAATAATCATTTCTGATCAGAATTTGTTCCCGAGAACATAATCGTTACCAAATGCGCCTTTATTATTCGTTTTCTTTTTCCCTTTGATGTGAATCTATCTAGATATTTTGCCTGAACAAAGTACAGCTAAAAGGTTCCCACAAGTACATTTCGTCCTGCTTCTCTTCTAGAAGAGCATATCTAGTCAAAATTCACATGGTAAAAGAGGTACCTAAACCGTTCAAATCATCAATCAGATTCAGCGAGAAGCTACAAGGAAACATCGTCGTTCCTCAAGAAGGAAAGAGCAATGGGTTAAAACCATAAAAAGGCTCAAAAAGAAACTAAACGTGAAGGTCCTTTATTCCGTGTCCCACTCTTCATCTTCAACCTCTCCCAGTAGACCGCTTGGAAGGTAATTCCGTCATAAGTGCTTCCAGAAAGGAAGAATTTGGCCATATACAACATCCAAAGCGCAGATCCACTTGGTATTAAAAAGATTTATTTAATTTATCGAGTAAATGCTCGGTTAAATTTCGTGTTCTGCAGTCACAAAATCTGAGTAAAACGATAGTGACTGGCTTCATTTTCTTCCCTATTGATGATAGCTGACGAAAGCATTATCATCTTTAAAATAGCAATATATGGCTATTGGTGTTGGAATAAAATACGCGGAAAACGATGGGATCTTGCAATTTACGTCAACGCGAAATCACCGGAGAAATAAACGAGAAAAATAAGTACACTAGAAATTTACGTGGTTCGGTTCGAGTATCAGTATCTACGTCCACGGGGAAGCAGCGACGAAATAATATACTATAATCGAAAAATTAGAGTTCAATCACTTCACACGCTCGAGTGTTTCCCACACCTAAATTTAACCACAAACCCAAAGTGTTTATAAATAAATAACTCACTTGGACATAAACTCACGATATAAAATTACCGTGCATTCAAGCTCAAAGTATAACGTGCTACGTACGCCTGGTTCGCGTACGTACAGATTTGCAAAACTTGCGGCCCTTCGGAAGCAGCGTGGACGTGCGGCTCCTTTCTTCTTACGTAGGGTTTCAGCCGCGCGCCTTCTTGGACGTTTTCTTTATATTTATATGTGTCCAAGGTCAAAAGTTTGACCTTGCGCCCACCTCTTTTTGGCTTCACATGGGAGAGACGCTTCTTTCCTTTCTTCTGTTTGCATGGCCGAAAATTGTGTGTGCTGGGCCCTACGAGGATAACAACTTTCAGCAAGCTTTCAAAGAAGAAATTCATATTGTTGACACCTAATTTAGGATCAAATTTTTTTATTTTAGAAAATAAAATAGAAGATAATAAATAAAATAAAGCATTTGGGTTTGTGGAGGAGATTTCAAAAAAACAAATTTTGAATAATCAAGCATTTTTATTGTTGAACACATATCTTCATTTCAAAATTTAAAAAAAAAATGAAATTAATGAGGGGAATTAATGGGATTTGTCTAGCGATATGGAAAGAATGACACTCACTCGAATATTGGGCGTGAATGGGGCGTATTAATGCGCAAAGAATATAAATGAATTGCGAAAGAAGGTGAGGATTTACTGTGAACAAATCGTGGCTAAGATTTCGTGTCCCCACGATCAAAGGAAAGCGCGGGTTACGACTTTCCAATGTTAAATGGGAGTCTTTGTCTATAAAAGGGACACGTCGAGTCATTAAAAAGGAAGTGGTGGAATTCAAAAAAATTGAGAGCAAATAAAAATTCTGTCGTTTGGGGGCTCCTTATTTTCACTTTCGTAGGGGGGCATTTTTCTTGGTTTTCGAAGCAAAGGGTGGAAACAAATTTTTCTTCTTTTGGGTTCTTTTGTTCTTCGTTGAGAGGTTTCTCTCGAGTTCTGTGTCAAAAAGGAACACACAAAGAAAGAAAGAAAAAGTTCTTTCGTGTGCGGGGCGCTTTTGCTGGGTTCGAAAAAGAGCAAAACAAAAAGTCCAAAATTTCAAAAATGAAGAAAAGAGATTTCTCATCCGTTTGAGAAAAAGCAAAAAGTCTTCTGCAGAAAGGTGTCAGAGAGAGGTAGCAAGGAAAGTGACCGGTCAAAGGACTTGAAGAGAGAGTGGACGTGCAGCAGAACAAAAAAAAAAAAGAAAAGGAAAAAAGAAGGGGAGTCTCCTTCTTCAGCAAACCGGTGCTCGACGTCCATGCCCCTGTGAATTGTGGCTTTGCAGCCAAGATTACCATCGCGCTCGACGGCCCGCGAGTTCGCCTGACCGCAACGCCGTCCGACCCGCGACCCGAGCAACCACCGCTCTCGCCTCCATTGCACCACCGTAGCGCCACGAGCCCGAGCGACCTCCAACTCGCGTGCCCCGACCACCACCGGCGCTCCGGAGAACCAAGCCCGACATTCGTGACGCCGCCCGTAGAGCCCACACCGCCACTCCGCCTCAGCCGCGAGCCCGCCATCTCCGACGTCGACGCTCGCCGCGCCACCACTTGCCTTCGCCGGAGCTTCCCTTTGCTGAACCTTCGAACCACTGCCCCCTGTCCCCGTTGATTCCCTAGGTAGTTTGTTTTTTTTTACTTTTACTTTTCATTTTTGGAGTTTAGTTTATTTCATTATTTGTTTTATCTCTTAGGTTAATTTTTCTGTTTATTTCAATTGATAGCATGTTTAGTTTAATTATTTAAATGTTGGGTGTTAATATTTGCAATTTCTATATGCATTATCTAAAGATTTTACCTCAAATTACTATAGTTATTAATTTGATCCGAGAGACATCGGGTCATTTTTTTAATTATACTAATTTTGAGTTTGTTTTGGTAGAATTTCATTGTTAAATCACAATAATTATTTAATTTGGTCTGTAAGACTTCGGACTAAATTTTTAATTATTTTGATTTCCTTGTTGTGATTGTAGAGTTAAAATAATTATTAATTTAATCCGTGAGACAACGGATTATCTTTTGATTATTTTAACTCTTATCTTAGTTTTTATGTAAAAATAATTGCTTGTTAAAAAAAATGAAAATTAAAAAAAGGGAATAGTGAAAAGTTAAAAATTTGCATGAGCATATAGGTCATATAGGTTTATTAAATTAAGACACGTAGGTTTAAATTAACCTTTAGGATTATTTTTAGAATTTCACCCTTAGATAGTTGTTTTTTAGTCAGGATTAGATTTAAACAATTTTTTTATTATTTAGGAAAAGTTTGCATGATATATAAAAAAAAATAAAAAAATAAAAAAAAATAATAGGTGCATATTAACTAGTTTGCATAATAGGCACATTTATTTAGAGTTTGCATATTAATAAATTAGGATTGCATCATATTATCATGTTTTAGTAATCCCATCGTGTAATTTTTAATTGCATATAATTAACATTTTTTAAAAGAAAAACACAAAAATCATTTACTTGGTTAATTAATAAATTAGTTCATAATTAATCTCATTTCATATCATCATTGTTTAGTGTAGGTTGCATACATTAAAAAAAAAAAAAGAATCATTAAAAAATCACAAAAGAATATGCACATAGAATTGTTATGTCATGCATCCTATGTCATGTAGTATATGCACATTTAGGATTGTATAAATTAGATTGCATACATATAGTTCAAATTAGGCCATATAAATTGCATTTCACATATCATTAAAGTAAAATTCATGCATATTAATTTTAGATTAAGATTGCATAATAATAAAAGTTAGGTGTCATGTCATTTAGAAATCATGTTTAGGGCATGCATTTTTATTAGCATTTTTCAAAATGTTTTCTTAGAGAGTGGACTTTAATAAAGTTGTGGTTTATAATTTCTTAGCATTTCGATTTATTGAATGTTATTTAATTGATCGTGCACCCGCATGACCACCATTTGCATGTTAGTATCTTAGGTTAAAATTAATCAAGACTGCCTGCAAAAATGTTTTTTTTTTAAGGTACCGAAAGGGCGTTAGATTAATCTAGCGTAACCATGTCCCCGAATCCATTAAATCTCTGGTTCGTAAAAGGTAAAGTATTCTCCCATACTTTACCTGGGTTTCTAATCAGCCCTAATTGGTTAGTGGCGGCTCCAATTTGAAATATAATTTGCATGTTTTAATGGGTCATTTTCTTAACATCAAGTCGCGATTGGTAGGGCTTGGGAGAGTCCGCGCCAAGTTTTCGGACTTAGTAATCCATTAACCTAGTTTTAGGTGATTCACCCATCGAAAAAATCTGGTCGTGATAGCTTGGCGACTCATTTGGGGACTTAGAGTTAAAACTCATAGTGGACATAGGCCATTTTCTTTTTAAAAAATATATATTTTTTGTTTGGCAGAAGGACACTAGGTATGTCACTAACATTTTTAAGGTGTTAAATGTTCTTGCAGATGGGAGGTATAAGGGGAGTAGTCTTTGCTAATCCTTGTCTTGCGGGGAGGGTGTAAAGATGAATGATTTATTTTCCCTTATATTGAAGTGATGTTTGTATTGTAAATTGTTGTGCATGATTTTCAAATTGTTTTAGCACTACACATTGCACACACGACCTGTAGCCGGACCTGGGCTGCGATAGGATTTCTAGGATGGTGTTGAGAAGTATTCTTCCTCCAAAGCGAGACTGCTATGTAGAGGTTGACCTTCTCTTCCCCGAAAGTTTTCATGGTGTCGAAATGTGTTTTGTCCATATCCGCGAGACTGCGTGACTATTGGACATTCCATTCGACTGAGCCCGGAGTTAAGGGGACCCGAAGTTAATGCGAGACTGCAACGATCAGATCACCCTCTTAGCTCCACTTTGTTAAGCCATTTAGATAGAAATCGAGCCTCACGTTTCATGCGCGTGTCTATGTGATTGCCATTGATTTTCTTTGGTAAAGTAAGTCTCCTATCCCCGTATTATGCAATTTATTCTGTTATACTTTTGGGTCGATTCATGACAATTTAGGTCAATCATTGATTTAATTCCTTTGTCAATTAGGAATGAAATGAGGAAATTGCCATGTGATGAATCATTTGGAAAATAACAAAAAAAAAATTTGGAGAATTTGTTTTCAATTCATGTCTTTATTGTTCTCATTAGGGAATTTCAAATCTTGGCCATTCTTAATTCGTGTTTAGGAAATTTGGTTCTTGCTAGGGTGTCCTATTTTTATTATTCTAGTTATTTTTAGGAAATTCCCTTCTTGCATAGACTTTTCATGAATAAATAAAAATAAAAAATGAAAAAATCGATTAGATCATTGTAATTGATTGACTCTCCATTTACACCTCATGCTTACATGTTCCCGTTTATTTTCCTTAGGTGATTATGGAGAGACCTCGCTCACCCATCCGTACACGATCGAGAGCTAAAATGGCGGATCGAAACAATATCTTTGGACCGTATCATTGACAATATGAACAAGCGAATTGCACACCACCAAAGTCAAGTCGATGAATTGTTTGCTACTGTGGCTTTTCTTATCAAGCAAAAGGGCTGTGATGACATGGGTACTCTATCTTCAATGAGAAACTGCGACTCAAAGAAGAGAGCCAAAAGAACTTTTGAATCGTCTCATTTTCCTGAGGTAGCTGAATTTGATGCCACCATGAAGAGATTAGTGACATATCTAGAAGGAAGAATCTCTTATCTGGAGAGTTCGCATCACAAGATCAAGGAGGGTGAAGAACTCAAGCACACATGATTCATGTTCTTAAATAGATCATCTTCCTTATTTAATTAGGGGCATGTTTAGTTGCACATTCCCTTGCGCGGGAATTTTTATCTATTTCTAGGAATTTTCATAGCTTTTTAGGAATCATTTTCACTTTCTAAGAATCGTTTTCGATTTTTTCTCTTTTTAGGAGTTAGGAATCATCATTTTCATTCCAATAATGTAATTCATTTGATTCTATTCAATGAAATTACAATTTTATTTTCAATTTTGAGGACATGATGGGGTATACCAAACCAGTCCAATGACGATATCCAGCCATGAAAAAAAAATCATCCACGGAGAAATCCTGAGGGCTGGACTTTCTCATGCTTCCTCCTAAAAAATTTTTCGAAAACAAAAAACATTTCATTGTTTTTTAAAAAAAAAAAAATCATTTTTCAAGCCATTTCCAAAAGCATGCATTAGGTTAGCTCTGTTTAATTTTCTGACTCATTTACTTCATGTTTCAGAGAGTTACTTTTTCGGTCTGATGAGAAGGCATTTGAAAAAGTACACCAGGTTGCAATTGGCCCAACTATCAAGGATACATTTCCAAGGAATTGATATGACAAGATTGTAGCCATGACAGATTTTGGGGCAAAAGTGGATTTTCAGCCTTGAATGATAGCGACAATCCAAAGACATCAACTGTTGAGGCAATTCCCGTTGTAGAGGGATCATTGAATGAATGCTTAAAACCATTTTGCAGTATAGAAAACTGTTTGAAGTTGACATGCTTAAAGCTGTTGAGTTTTTTTTAAAAAGGGATTTTGCATGATGACTCTTACATGTTTTATCCATCAATTCCACTTGAAATTTATCAAAATGGATAATTCAGTGAAAGATGTTGAGTTACTTGAGCATGCTAAATGAGGTGTGAAAGGCAAGCCTAATCCCATACACCGTCCCATGTCCATACACTGTGAGGTGAGTATGGAAACATTTTGTATTTCAAGGTGAAGAATTTTCTTGCGAAAAGTACGACAGCTGAAATGACGAGAGGCAGTTCATTTCTCTATCCCAAACACTACAGGTGTTCCATTGCTTAACCATTTTTGAGCCCATACACTTATAGATGTTCTTTTCAAATTACCCCTGTCAAGAATCACCTCACATCGAGGCAACTGGGAGATAAAAATGACATCATGAAGTGAGGAAAATGAATTGAAATTTTCTTACTCTCACTTGCATCAATCTTCAAGTCGTGCTATTACATTGAATTCATGTGCTAATTTAAGTGCCTTAGGATGACGAAGAGCATTTCTTTCACTATCCTACACACTTATATCCTTTGAATAGCCCACTTGAGCCTGCTACTTCATTTCTTTTAAAACCCAAGTTGATGATCATCGCCCACACTGGGGCAAGGCAAGAGACAGATGAAGACCCTTGAAAGTTCGAGTGTCATTTAAAGTATACTTGACACATGCATTGTGCGCAAGAACTGAAATCAAAATAGAACTAAAGGGCATGAAAAAGCAGTGTGCTTGGTAAAAGCAAGGCCAATGCCCGTGAAAAGAAGAGAGAAATGACTGATGAATTGGGGGGCATAAAAAAAAAAAAACAGTGTGCTTGATCGATGCCCATCATCAAAGAAAAAATGTTAAGAAAAGATCTCCAGTTGAATAATCATTGGCATCAGGTGATAAACTTTTGAGCCAATAATGAAATCTGTCAAGAAGACAATCCGTTGTGAAAAAAAACTGGTGGTAATGTCAAGATGATCACCAACTTTGACCCCTATACACATCTTTGAGCCTAACGATCCTTTCGTTTCTCAACCCATGAACCCAGCCTATGTTACGGCCCTTACAAAGTCTCTTCAGATTAGGGCACTTGAATTAACATAGGAATTCACATGTTTTAAGCATTGCTCGAAGAAGTGCGAGCAAGATTATTTCTTTATCATTTTGCAGGGGTTCTTGACTTGTAAACCCGGAGATGATTACAGAATCATTCATTCAATTTGCTTTGACTCGAAGAGTCCCTTTGTTAAGCCATTGACCAAACCGGCATTACGGTCATTGACAAAGACCTCTCAAATTGGTAAAGTCGTGCGGTGCAAGAAAATTCGAACTCTTGTCGACAAGATGATGATAAGATCGAGTGACATATTCCCGCATCAACGGTCGGGACAAATAACCCTTCTTAAATGAGAGCGAGTGAAAAAGCATTTTCACACCAAAAGTGTCTCATTTAGCATGTTCAAGAGATTCATGCTATAATTGAAAATTGTCCTGGTGATAATTTTTCCGGTAGAAGCTTGATAAAGCCATCATGTGTGGACTTTCATTGAATTTTTCCTCAACGACCAAAAAATTGTCTTTGAAATCCTGAGTTTATTCAATCATCTTTGTACTTGATGAGAATTCCAAGTATCTATTTATAAAATGTTTTCAAATGTCTAGTGTGAATTCCGATATTTGAACCTTTAAACGCTTGATGTGATTTCCAAGTGTTTGTCTTTCTAAACATCGATGTGATTTCCGGACGTTTAGTAAATGTTTTCAAATGTCGACATAAGAATCAGATTTTTGAAGTTTCAAGTGCTTGACGCAATTTCAGTGCTTAGAATCGATGAGAATTCCAGATCCCCAAAGACTTTGAGCCTTTCAATTATCGAAGGGAGTTCCAGGATGATTGACGGTCTCATCGGAATCATTTCACACCTAAATCCCCAAACGGGTATGGCACAGTACGTGCTCTTCTTTGCATTTGCATTTCATTGGTCATAGACACATAGAGATCTATGTTCCCCGACCGAATCATTGCATTTACATGGCATTCTTTAGGGGTTAAATTTATTTGAGTCCATTTCTTTCAAAAAAAAAAAAAAAAAAAAAGTCAAGTCATTAACATTTGCATATGCATTTCATATTTCATTTTACATGGTTTAATTTTAGGTGTCATATATCTTTGAAGGAAACCTCTACGAGCTTCCCTTCAAAGAGGGCGGCTTGTTGTTGACACCTAGTTTAGGATCAAATTTTTTATTTTAGAAAATAAAATAGAAGATAATAAATAAAATAAAGCATTTGGGTTTGTGGAGGGAGATTTCAAAAAAACAAATTTTGAATAATCAAGCATTTTTATTGTTGAACACATATCTTCATTTCAAAATTTAAAAAAAAAAAATGAAATTAATGAGGGAATTAATGGGATTTGTCTAGCGATATGGAAAGAATGGACACTCACTCGAATATTGGGCGTGAATCTGACATGTTCGCGAAATATAAATGAATTGCGAAAGAAAGTGAGGGATTTACGGCAACAAATCGGGCTAAGATTTCGGAATCCCCACGATCAAAGGAAACGGGTTCGACTTTCCAATGTTAAATGGGAGTCTTTATGCTATAAAAGGGACACGTCGAGTCATTAAAAGGAAGTGGTGGAATTCAAAAAAATTGAGAGCAAATAAAAATTCTGTCGTTTGGGGCTCCTTATTTTCACTTTCGTAGGGGGCATTTTCTTGGTTTTCGAAGCAAAGGGTGGAAACAAATTTTTCTTCTTTTGGGTTCTTTTGTTCTTCGTTGAGAGGTTTCTCTCGAGTTCTGTGTCAAAAAGGAACACACAAAGAAAGAAAGAAAAGTTCTTTCGTGTGCGGGGGGCTTTGCTGGGTTCGAAAAAAAGAGCAAAACAAAAAGTCCAAAATTTCAAAAATGAAGAAAAGAGATTTCTCATCCGTTTGAGAAAAAGCAAAAAAGTCTTCTGCAGAAAGGTGTCAGAGAGAGGTAGCAAGGAAAGTGACCGGTCAAAGGACTTGAAGAGAGAGTGGACGTGCAGCAGAACAAAAAAAAAAAGAAAAAAAAGAAGGGGAGTCTCCTTCTTCAGCAAACCGGTGCTCGACGTCCATGCCCCTGTGAATTGTGGCTTTGCAGCCAAGATTACCATCGCGCTCGACGGCCCGCGAGTTCGCCTGACCGCAACGCCGTCCGACCCGCGACCCGAGCAACCACCGCTCTCGCCTCCATTGCACCACAGTAGCGCCACGAGCCCGAGCGACCTCCAACTCGCGTGCCCGACCACCACCGGCGCTCCGGAGAACCAAGCCCGACATTCGTGACGCCGCCCGTAGAGCCCACACCGCCACTCCGCCTCAGCCGCGAGCCCGCCATCTCCGACGTCGACGCTCGCCGCGCCACCACTTGCCTTCGCCGGAGCTTCCCTTTGCTGAACCTTCGAACCACTGCCCCCTGTCCCCGTTGATTCCCTAGGTAGTTTGTTTTTTTTTTTACTTTTACTTTTCATTTTTGGAGTTTAGTTTATTTCATTATTTGTTTTATCTCTTAGGTTAATTTTTCTGTTTATTTCAATTGATAGCATGTTTAGTTTAATTATTTAAATGTTGGGTGTTAATATTTGCAATTTCTATATGCATTATCTAAAGATTTTACCTCAAATTACTATAGTTATTAATTTGATCCGAGAGACATCGGGTCATTTTTAATTATACTAATTTTGAGTTTGTTTTGGTAGAATTTCATTGTTAAATCACAATAATTATTTAATTTGGTCTGTAAGACTTCGGACTAAATTTTTAATTATTTTGATTTCCTTGTTGTGATTGTAGAGTTAAAATAATTATTAATTTAATCCGTGAGACAACGGATTATCTTTTTGATTATTTTAACTCTTATCTTAGTTTTTATGTAAAAATAATTGCTTGTTAAAAAAATGAAAATTAAAAAAAAGGGAATAGTGAAAAGTTAAAAATTTGCATGAGCATATAGGTCATATAGGTTTATTAAATTAAGACACGTAGGTTTAAATTAACCTTTAGGATTATTTTTAGAATTTCACCCTTAGATAGTTGTTTTTTAGTCGGGATTAGATTTAAACAATTTTTTTTATTATTTAGGAAAAGTTTGCATGATATATAAAAAAAAATAAAAAAAAAAAAAAAATAATAGGTGCATATTAACTAGTTTGCATAATAGGCACATTTATTTAGAGTTTGCATATTAATAAATTAGGATTGCATCATATTATCATGTTTTAGTAATCCCATCGTGTAATTTTTAATTGCATATAATTAACATTTTTTAAAAAGAAAAACACAAAAATCATTTACTTGGTTAATTAATAAATTAGTTCATAATTAATCTCATTTCATATCATCATTGTTTAGTGTAGGTTGCATACATTAAAAAAAAAAGAATCATTAAAAAATCACAAAAAGAATATGCACATAGAATTGTTATGTCATGCATCCTATGTCATGTAGTATATGCACATTTAGGATTGTATAAATTAGATTGCATACATATAGTTCAAATTAGGCCATATAAATTGCATTTCACATATCATTAAAGTAAAATTCATGCATATTAATTTTAGATTAAGATTGCATAATAATAAAAGTTAGGTGTCATGTCATTTAGAAATCATGTTTAGGGCATGCATTTTTATTAGCATTTTTTTCAAAATGTTTTCTTAGAGAGTGGACTTTAATAAAGTTGTGGTTTATAATTTCTTAGCATTTCGATTTATTGAATGTTATTTAATTGATCGTGCACCCGCATGACCACCATTTGCATGTTAGTATCTTAGGTTAAAATTAATCAAGACTGCCTTTGCAAAAATGTTTTTTTTTTTTTTAAGGTACCGAAAGGGCGTTAGATTAATCTAGCGTAACCATGTCCCCGAATCCATTAAATCTCTGGTTCGTAAAAGGTAAAGTATTCTCCCATACTTTACACTGGGTTTCTAATCAGCCCTAATTGGTTAGTGGCGGCTCCAATTTGAAATATAATTTGCATGTTTTAATGGGTCATTTTCTTAACATCAAGTCGCGATTGGTAGGGCTTGGGAGAGTCCGCGCCAAGTCTTCGGACTTAGTAATCCATTAACCTAGTTTTAGGTGATTCACCCATCGAAAAAATCGGGTCGCGACACATATCTTCTTATACGTGTGCCCACTAGGCCCCATGATCAGCTTCATTCTTCAAAGATGAACGCTGTAGGTAATAAAGGCTTTGCCTTTTTTTTTTCTTTATTCTATTATTTCCTCTTTTATAATTCTTCATGCAATCTCACGATCAAATAATAAAAATTTTATCCAAGCGAATCGCGTTTTGGAAACACTCAAACTCGAGACAAAGTTTAACAATTGGCACTCCCATGTCAAGAAAAACCAAAGATAGCACCAAGTAGAGATAACCGAG
This sequence comes from Eucalyptus marginata, assembly GCA_014182565.1. Taxonomy (NCBI): domain Eukaryota; kingdom Viridiplantae; phylum Streptophyta; class Magnoliopsida; order Myrtales; family Myrtaceae; genus Eucalyptus; species Eucalyptus marginata. Next base: position 6,389,771 of record CM024590.1, read on the forward strand.
TTAAGGAAGATTTGAGTCAAAGTCAAATGCATTGTTCCAACCACATGAAACTCTACACGTAGTTAGACTATTTCTCATTTTCACACATTGGCCAGATTCTTAACATCTGAACCATCACAATCAGCACCGTTGAGCAAGCTAGAAATTTAGGATCTTTGAAAATTCTCCTTCTGTGAATGGAATTGGAGAAAGACAGACACAGAGTAACCAAGCTTTACATATACGCCTCATGGTTGATCATCAACCTCCAGAACAAACGAAAGAAACCATGGGCTCACCAGGATTAGAGACACCAGTGAATCTTCTAGCCTCCTTTGCCCTTTTCACAGCACTTTTGGTCATCATTCCACAAGGTGCAATTCCGGCTTATGCCTCCACACTAGAAGCACAAGCCCTTCTCAAATGGAAATCCAGCCTTCTAAACCAAAACCTATCCACCTCTTCTCTATCTTCATGGACTCTCCCTCCTCAAAATGCTACCAGCTCCAATGCAACAGTGTCGAGCCCGTGCGGTTGGCACGGCATCTTGTGTAACCTAGCCAGAAGCGTGATTGGAATCAATCTCACCAATTCGAACATCAAAGGTACACTCGATGAGTTCCCTTTCTCGTCTTTGCCGCATCTTACCTATATAGACATGTACATAAATGAACTCTTCGGCGGTATTCCGCCTCAAGTCAGTCTTTTGACCAATCTTACCTACCTTGACCTCTCCTATAATCAATTATCCGAGAAAATACCACGGGAGATTGGCAATCTCATGAAGCTCGAGGTGCTACACCTGCCCTCTAACGAGTTCAATGGCTCTATCCCTAATGAAATAGGTCGATTGCGTTTGTTGAATGAGCTTTCCTTGTACTCAAACCAGTTGAATGAGTCACTTCCTTCTTCCTTGGGCAACTTGAGCAACCTCGCTAGACTTTACATCTATAACAATTCATTTTCTGGTTCTATTCCTCTTGAAATGGGGAATCTGACAAACTTGGAAGAGATTTACATGGGTACCAACTTCCTAACGGGGCCAATTCCTCCCACATTCGGGAAATTGACGAAACTAACCCAACTCCATGTATATGATAATGAACTTATTGGTTCTATCCCACTGGAGTTGGGGAACTTGAAACTTCTTCGTCAACTCACCCTACACTACAATAATCTTACCGGTTCAATTCCCTCGACATTAGGCAATTTGACAGAGCTTACCCTTCTTTATCTATATGGCAACATGCTTTCTGATAACATTCCTAATGAGTTGGGAAACCTCCGAGCTATGATCGATTTAGAGCTGAGTAAGAATCAACTCAGCGGTCTTGTTCCTTCTTCTCTGGGCAACATTACTGACCTGGAAAATATATCCCTCTTTATGAACCAACTTTCCGGTTCCATTCCTGGATTCCTAGGGGATTTGACGAACTTGGTGGTGCTACAATTAACTATGAACCAGTTCACTGGCTTCATACCAGATAACTTGTGCCGAGGTGGATCACTTCGTAGTCTCTCTTTGGGTTGGAACAACCTCACGGGTTTCATTCCCAAAAGTTTGAGAAATTGCACGAGATTACTCAGCTTACTCCTCCACCACAATCAACTTTTAGGACGGTGGCCAGTAGGAGGTTTCTTAAAAACGTCTTTGTCAACAATATATTTGTCTAACAACAAATTTGAAGGTCCACTTCCAATTCCATCACCATTCACAAAATACTATAATATCGCAAATAATAAAATAGCAGGGAAGATCTCTTCATCGATATGCAAGGCCACCAACCTCAGATTCCTCATCTTGTCTAATAATAGCTTAGATGGTAACCTACCCGAGTGCTTATCAAACTTGAGCATTGGTTTATCGGTTTTGAACTTGCAAAGGAATAGCCTTTCGAGGCACAATCCCTCGAACATTTTCTCGGCAAGTAGCTTGAGAACTCTTGACTTGAGTGAAAATCAATTTGAAGGAACATTACCACAATCCCTTGTCAATTGTACAAGGCTGGAAGTTCTGGATTTTGGCAACAATAAGATAGAGGATAAGTTCCCAGCATGGCCGGGAAAACTGCCTAAGCTAAAAATTCTTATTTTGAGGTCCAACAATTTTAAGGGTTTATTAGATTTTCCAAGGGTAGCTCATCTCTTTTCCCAGTTGCATATTTTGGACCTTTCAAACAATGACTTCATTGGTCCTTTACCAGCCAATTTGATAGAGAAATTTCAGGGGATGATGAATGGACAAAATGCACATGAGCCGCAAGACAAATCATTGTATGTGAGGCAGGAAGTTAGATTTGGAACATGGTTCTATGAAGATTCCATTAATGTGATCATGAAAGGAAGGGAGTTTCAGCTAGAGAGGATCTTGACCATCTTCACAACCATCGACTTATCGCTCAACTCTTTTGAAGGGAACATCCCGAGTGTTATTGGAAATCTTCATTCTCTCATAGGGCTCAACCTTTCTCACAATCACCTCATGGGCTCCATTCCTTCAACCCTTGGAAATTTAACTAACCTTGAATGGCTGGATTTATCTTCAAACAAGCTTAGTGGGAGGGTTCCTAGAGAACTTGGAGATTTGTCATTCCTTGGTTATTTGAACCTCTCAGAGAACCAACTCATAGGCCTCATACCTCAAGATAAGCAACTAAGCACATTCATGAGTGATTCATTTCGTGGAAACCTAGGTTTATGTGGAACTCCATTACAAAACACATGCCGCGGTGATGATCAGCCTCCTCCTCCTCCACAGTCGTTCTTTCAAGAGAATAGTACGAGAGAGCATGGAAGTGGTTTTGATTGGAAAGTAGTTGGGATAGGATATGCATCCGGAATTGTGATTGGAATCTCCATAGCGTACATTTTATGTGGAAACTGGAAGACCGGATGGCTTGTGAGAAGAGTGAGAAGGATGGAGAGGAGAATCGAATTGATGAACAAGCCAAAGCAGAAGGCCATCAAATTTCATGCAGGCCAATGAAATTGTTGGGAAGTGGTCCCTTTGAACTATGTGTAATGTAAGTTCAAGGAGTACACTTTTTGTCAGATTGAAATGCAATTTTGCATATGGATGCTTATTTTATTATGCTATCATCTTCTTCTTTAAGTGTGATTTCTAAATCTGGTCGAATGAACAGATGAACACGAAAGAGATCTTTTAACCAAAAATTTAAGCTAATAAATGCAGGGACAACAGAAGAATATAAAAAGCATATAAAACCCCTTGTCAAGCAATGTGGGCCAATATTCCAACATTATATTTCGTGTAACTTAATACCACGCTATTACATAACATGGTTTGTTCAATCAGCTCCTATTCTGAGTGCTATCTACATGTTGTTATGGCATGGGTACGTATTAGAAGTTCAGTTGCTTTTGATTGCTCCAAAAGAAATATGGCACTAGAGGAAATCCAGACTTTATTTTCATTAGAGCTTTGAACTTGAAAGTGCTTAAATAGGAAGATCTTATCATCATTTTATCTTGAGGGCAGATTCTATGGTACGATGCTTTGTCTCGAAAGAATGCAAGTTCTGTTCTGTTACTATCTTATACTTCAAGAGCCTAAAGGCAGACGAAACGATGCCCTCCAAAATCTTGAGGGATTTAAATCATGCTAGTTCATTTTCCCTGGGCCTCGTTCCATCGTCAAATACAAATAAAACTCAGTCATATTTTAGCTCACCACAAACCATCTTTTCTGTTTTTGAAAACAGAGAACTTATATTGCCTTGCGCAAAACATGTTGGAGCAATTCTCTCATGTACTTTTATCTGGAAAAATGTAAACATATTTTTGAGAGCTCAGAGTATTGTGAAATTAAAATAGGAAACCACAGTAGACCATGTTTGACCCTGCCCTCGATCAATCTCAAGTAAAACCCAACATTGTAAGATCATATTTTCCAAAGACCATGTCAATGGAGAGTGTAGGGGGTAAAATGAAGTAACAACTATTCGACTCAAGGCATAGCTAGACAATGAGATATGTTAGCCAACCTTATCAAGTAATTGGGTTAATTCAATCTCAAATCTTGAATGTGCCGCATATCTTAGAAGAAAGGCAACAGGCAATATGCAATGTCAAGAAAGAACCATTTGTTGGCAACACTCAACCTTTTCATCATGCCAGATAGCATCAACAACCATGTGATCCACAAACGTTGATGCTTGCTGATCCATTTCCATTGCCAAATAGGAAAATTAGATCAAGGGAAAGTTTTTAAGCATTCCCCTTGGTCCTGAGAAAAATCAACATAAATCAACATCCAGACAAAAGAGAAAAAAGGCCATAAATTCCCAAGGCTTCAAGACAGTCATCATGCCTTACCTCCCTAGCCATTTTCACTGTCTTAGGTCACTCCACCAAGTGCACTTCCTACTCCATAATGAATCTACAAGTTCCATCCAACCAGAGTAAGGGAATTTGAAATTTCTTCCATGGTTGAGCCTTTACAATAATAATCTTACCCTTTCAATCTTGCTGTCTTTAGGCAACTTGGCAAAGCTTACCCTTCGGTTTCTCTCCTGGGTAACCAGCTTCCCAGTAACATTCATAATGAGACACGAAACCTCCAGGCTTGACTTAGAGCAGAGCGAAAACCAGCTCACTTGACTGGTTCCTTCTTCTTTCGGTAATGTGACAGACCGAAAATATGTATTCCTCCACTAGACTCACTGTTTGGGTTCTATTCCAAGAAGCTTGACAAATTGCATCTGCTAAGTTATTGATTCTTATTTTTTTAGTATCCTATTTAAGATCTAAGCGACGTATCTCGGCCGAAGCGTCACCGGCGAAGCCAACACAGCTGGGGCTACGACATTAACTCCTCGAACAAGAACTAACATGCAATATGCAAAAACAACGAGGAAACGCTTACCAATCACATGCAGGAGGCGTATTCCGGCATTAATTAATGTTTTCCAACCAACCACAGCGATTTCCCTCTCCCTTTTTTTCTCTCGGTTCCTCAAGGCTCTGCTTTCTCTTTTGTCTTTCTTCTATTTAAGATGAAGCAGCAAGAGGAAGAAGAAGACTATTGAAGCTTATTTGGGCTGAGGAAGTATACTGGGCTGGGCCTCTCTTGTTTATTTATAATTCTCTTTCTTTAAGCTCATATTTTATAATAATCTCACTGAAGGTTCTTATTTCACAGTATTATCGACAAAACTCGTCATTGTCTTGAAATACCAATTTAAGATACTCGACCGAATCTTATGACTCGATTAGATACTGAGTAATTTCAAGATCTCGATTTTTGATAGGTGTCTCTTAATTTAACAGCTATCATAAGGGTACCTCTTGACTAAAAGGAAAAGAAAAATAGTCATCAAAAACTCCAAACTATGCTCACTATAATATATTTACTTTAAACCTTTTTTATGATACCAAAAATCTCAAACTTATACTTGCGTGATACACTTATCCTCTAAGAAATCTACATACATGGATGCTAAAGAAAAGGGTATTGGCATGGTGCCCATGTGATTTAAATGAAATATAAACCATGTTGTTTTAGCTAAAAAATTATATGACAAAATCTTGACGGAGGATAAATATATCACATAAGTACATATTTGAGATTTTTTCATGTCACAAGAAAATTTTTAGATAAATGTGTTATGATGGGCATCATTTGGATTTTTTTATATCATGATAAAAAAATTGATATAAAAAAATCCAAAATAAACGTGTCATAGTAGTATAATTTAAGTTTTTTGATGATTTTTTACAAAAAAAAAAAAAAAAAAAAAAAAAAAGAAAAAAGGGAGCAATTAGCTAGGGAATAGGGAAACGTCCAATGCGAGATTCTATTTGTGCACAAAAATAGGAATAAAGTCCTGTGATGGTAAATTTTCAGAATCAAAAGAAATTTCAACTATAGTTGGTTGTGATCTTACCGTCCTATCTAGGAGTAGTAAATCCAAGTGTGCCAAAAATAACATACTATTTCATTTCACTATGATATTTGATTATTCCAAATTACGACAAAATCATAGATTTATTTACCGTAGTGAAAACTTATCTTTCTCCCAAGCTAAAAAATACCTTGTGATGCTTTCATTGTGTTCCAATTGGTCAATATTAGCCTTTTAAAAGTAGATAAACGGGATTAGCTCATTAGTAGCTTGAACTCATATAGATTTCTATTTTATGTTAGGATTTCAGATTCTCGATTGGCAATGTCGTTGAAAATTATAGTCCTTTAGGAAGGATAAAAGCAATAAAAAAAAATGAAGCACCCCGTCATTATCTAAACTAGGACTAAATATTTGTGATTAAGTATTGATTATGCTTCTCTCTGCCCTTTTAGGATTTATAGCCTCTTAAATTTATCTTGTGTTTTTCCAATAAAATTGATGATCGTACGACCTTTATATAGACTTGTCAAATTATTGGGTCAGATTGGGTTCCATTTAAATTGAACCATTTAACTCAAACAGTTCCATCTTTACGTAATACAAGTTTAGCAACCTATACAAAACTCCACTGGACTTAACTCATACTCAATCCAATTAAGTTTTGATTCTCAGTAATTTTTCCCTTGCTCATGGAAAATAGTAGGGAAAGAAATAACCAATTAAAAACAAATGCCCATCACTTTCCTGCAGCCATTAGATTTTTTTAATCAAAGCAAGGCAATGGTACTCATTAATTCGATTTATTACAAAAATAATAAATACAATAAACTAAAATGAAAATGAATCGTGAAGCTAATAAATAAAAGGATAATTAGTTCTTATGTGTAGATCCAGCGATGGTCATTAAACTTCGATATAATCCAAGTATGCATATTCATGATCCAACACCAAAATCATTTGCCCCGTCTAACTTGCGGGAATATTTCTATTGGAGTCTTCGAGCGCTTCAAAATTCCAAAATAATCGCAGCGCACTCTTTCTCAATAATTGAGCCCACTTACAGAGCTCAAAAAAGGTAAATTATTTGAAACGAGGGTCCTTTTATTGTACTGAAAATTTCATGGTAAAAAAATATCTTTTATAAAAATTATTTTCAAGTCAAATAGTTAGTTTTCAATCCAAGAAAAACTTTATCCACACTTCGATTATTATTTTGTCATCTAAATACCAAAAGTTGAAAAATAATTTCCATAATAATTTTCTTTTAAACAAACAAACCCAAACTTACGATGACGAATATTCTTCTTCTTTCAAGTATAATAAGATAAGGGTAAATTTCAAATAAGGGCCTATAATAAAACTATTTTATCAAAAGACTTAAAGTAGGCATTGTCTCAAATAAGAACTTCAATTTACAAGTCAGTCAAATCTTATTTACAATTAGGAGTATTCTCCTCTAAGGATTTTGCTTTTTCTTTCTTTTCTCTCTTTTTTTTTCCTTTTTCCTTTTTGTGTTTCTTTTCTTCTTGCTCACGCCTCCTCCTTCACTCTGCATGACCTCCCTCACAATAGCCTCACCAGCGACCTTGCACAGGAGCGGAACAATTTGAACAATTTAGGAAAAGAAGAAAATGGAAATATATCGAGAAGTGTCTGCAGTTTTGCAAAACTACGAATTGCGTGATTCAGTTTTGCACCCTCCCCATCAGCACACTTTAAACCGCGTGCTCTGCATTCTACGATTTCGCATCCTCACGCAGGCACTCATCGCCTCCGGCAGAAGCTAGATTGAAGTTATTCGCCAACAATCGCCTTCTCTAACGATGAAATCTTCAGGACGCCCGCCCCAAGAACTCCCGGTTGAACAGCCTCTTGAGCTGCCACTTCAGGGTTGGCTTTTCTAACGTAGGCCCGAAGAGACCGGCAATGATGATGAACTTGATAATCAAGAAATATTGATAAATGCGGGCCTCCACGGCGACCTTGTCATTTATCAGAAAAGGTTGGGACAGCAGGCCGTAGACAATTTTGATTTATCTTCTTCAATTTTCCTTTCGATTGATGTGAGTTTGCAAGTGGGTGTGGTCCAGACTCATTAGCTTTATTATCACCTGTCGTTTATGCAAGAACGGGTCAAAATCGAGGTAAGATTTGGCTTCATTGATGCCGGGTGAGAAGACTTCCCTTTTGCGTGCTTAGAATTGCATAATGTGTGAAACAAGTTAGGAATATCACTCTCCTCAACGACTTCTCTATCAAATTCTCTGGATTTCGCCCAACGATGGGGACCAAATTCCGATATGAGGAATCGCCAAAGAAGACCGACCCAAGTCAACGTATGTTCTTCTCATTAATTATTGCCTGGTTTGTCAAAGGTCGGTATTTTAGCAAGCAATTTTTTTTTTTTTTTGGACGAAGATAATATATTAGAAATTAGAACATCTTACATCCGCTTACAACCGCATCTGCAAACACAAGGTCAAGAAGAGAAAAAGGGGGAAAAAGGTTCCAGTTGAGGGCCTGGTCAGTTCGGCCATGGGCCTTCGCGGCCCAATCCGCGGCCAGATTTGCTTCCCTCCTGCAGTACCGAAGCTCCAGATTAGGGCACGAACGAAGCAGGGCGATGGCCTCCTCGAAGAGTGGACGATCCTCCCATGGCGGCCGCCGGTTGTTGTTCAAAGTATCAACCACGCTCCAGCAGTTCGATTCAATGACGACCCGAGCAGTTTGAAGACCGAGCTGTAGTAGATGGCGAAGAGCACCGCTGAGGGCCTGAACTTCAGTTTGAAGAGCCGAAGTCGTCGGAAAAGCAGCTGTGAACACATCTGTAAGTGTACCCCTGTGATCCCTACTAATACACGCCATAGTACCGATCAGGTTGCCCTCCGTATAAGCCCCGTCTATGTTACATTTCAGAACGCCCTCTTCAGGAGGTTGCCAGATAAAACCTGCGGACAGTGCAGATGAGTGGTCCATCTGTTCGACTCGAGTAGTCGTTGTCCAGCTGTGTCGGTGTGCAAACGCATCGACAATGGCGAGGTGGGGACTCGGCTGTTGGTGTCAGAAGACAAAATTATTTCGGCCGCGCCAGATGTGCCAGAGGATGTGCGCAATGAGCTCGAACTCAGGTACGCATCGCTGCCGCCTAGCCTGATGTTTGATCCACTGAGCAATTCCATGAACTGGGGGGGAAATATGTAGATGGCGAATATCAGGATGCTGCCATACCTCTGTCGTCCAAGAGCAATGAAAGAACAGATGCTCGAGTGTTTCCGGCGTGTGTTGATCGCACAGTAAGCATGTAGGATCCTCTAGAATGTGGCGTCGGAATAGATTAGCTTTAGTAGCTAGAGAATTATGAAAAACAGACCATAGAAACATGCGGATTTTAGGTTCTGTCTGCAAAGTCCAGATTCCGGTCCATAGCGGTTTGTCGAGATTGAAAGTGGCTGCTGCGGTGTGGTTGTTGTTGCATTGTTCTGTGGTGAGGATAGAGTGGTAGTGGCTCTTGACCGAATGAGCACCATTTTTGGTGGCTGTCCAGATTAACATATCATCAGCAAATTCAGGCCTAATAGGAGTTCTGATGATTTCCTGAGCGATGGCCTCATCATAGTGCTGTCGGATGAGAGGGATATTCCAGGAGTGGAGATGAGGGTCGATGAGATCCGCTACCCATTCCGGTTCGTCGCTTGCTAGAGGGCCCGGTAAAGGTCCTATAGGTAACCATCGATCCCGTCTTGTATGTATGCGTGTACCATCACCCACTGACCAGCACATATTCGGTAATAAGGCTTCACGTCCAACAATAAGACTTCTCCAGCCCCATGAAGGTCGGCTGCCAGGTGCCGCTTTCAGAAAATCAGTGTGAGGGAAATAGATACCTTTAAGGATTTGACTCCATAAGGAAAGAGGGTTGTGGAGAATTCGCCAGGCTTGCTTACCTAATAATGCTGTGTTAAAGGCGATCAAATCACGGAAACCCAACCCGCCACAATGCTTGCTGAATTTTAAGGAGCGCCAGTTATGCCAATGGATACCGCCTCTACTAACATCCGTCTTCCACCAAAAATGAGCGATACGATGTTCAATGGCCTTACAAAGAGAATGAGGTAGCTTGAAGACCGACATGGCATAGTGAGGAATGGCTTGCACGACTGACTTGATAAGGACCTCTTTACCTCCTTTCGATAAAAGCCATTCTTTCCACCCGTCTAATTTAGCATTAACCCTTGCCAAAATCCATGAAAACATGTCTTTTTTCGACCGTCCCCAGTCAGAAGGTATACCTAAGTACTTGCCATATCTTTGAAGTAGGGGTACTCTAAATTCCCGAGCTAAGTTCCCGTCGCAGATCGAAAGGACAAGCGTTGCTACAATACATGCCTGATTTGTTTCTGTTAATCACCTGGCCTGTAGCTAGACAATATTGATTCAGGATATTGGACAAGTTCTGACACTCAGTAATTGTAGCCTCAAGAAAAAATACAGAGTCATCAGCGAAAAATAAGTGGGATATAGTCGGGCAGGCCCTAATAAGTCTGATCCCTTTAAGAGTGCCATTGTGAATTGCCTGGGTAATCAAAGTGGATAGAACATTAGCCACTAGCACAAAGAGGTAAGGGGACAAAGGATCACCTTGTCGAAGTCCCCGTGAAGGCTGTATGTAAGGCAATTGTTCACAGTTAAAACGCACACTGAGAGATGGTGTAGTAATGCATTGCATGACCCAGTGAACCCAGCGATGGTGAAATCCCAACTTGATCATATAATCTTTCAGAAAATCCCATTCCACGCGATCATACGCCTTGTGCATATCGGTCTTGATTAATACCTTATGTTTGCGCTTCCATTTTCTTGTCTGAAATTGATGCATAACTTCTTGGACGATGAGGATATTATCTTGAATTTGGCGTCCACTGACAAAGGCTGCCTGTTCTGGAGCAATTAGACTCGGTAGCCACGGTTTTAGTCTATTGGCAAGAACCTTGGAGAGGATTTTATATGCATAGTTACACAGGCTAATCGGCCGATACTGATCAAGACGTTCCGGATGATTGGTCTTAGGGATCAAAGCAATGCTTGTTCTATTTTAGCAAGCAATTGAATGTCCCCCCATTGGTAAAAAAAAATTAGCGAGGTGGAGTGAAGTCAACCACTTACTTCATCATACATGGGGCTCTGTATAAACAAAATACAGTTTGTCAATAGCTGAAACTTCATGATCAGAAGCTTTCAAAATCGTGAAATGGGAGATCTTTGAAAGCTTTTGTTGATCATCATGCTCCAGAACCACACCAGAAAATCAAGGACTGGCAAAAAGTTTTAGAGGAAGGGGGTACGTCTTCTGGCTCCCGTTGCCCTTCTCGCAATGCTAGCAGTCACTTCACAAGGTGCAATTCCTGCATATGCATGTTATTGTACAACTGCATCCTTCGTTACTTGATTTCACGGAAGTGGTGATTATCACTTACTGAGCCGGGGTTTTGCTCGCCCCCTTTTATTACCATTTCAGATTTCAAGAATAGAGGAGAGTGATGGATTCAATTTAGGATCTATCTTGCTATTTTTATTGAGCTTATTAGACCGACTCTGAAAGGAAATCCAGCTGGGTACATTCATGATACGTTGGACCTTATGATTATTTTCGTTAATGTCAGATTTTATACGACTAATACATTTCTGAAAATGGTTTGTGTTAATTAAAAGCTTCGTCCTTTATTTTATGAAGGGATGGGGTCGTTCCCCAAATAATAAATACAGACTTGAAGGGTGACCGTGACTATAACTAAGTTTGCTATTGCCCATTCTTCTTTCTTACCTTTTTTTTTTTGGTCAAGATAACATTTCATTCATTCCCACAAAAATATAAGAGAAAAATAATTTAGTCCAACTGCAAAATCAAGACAACTCGTAGACAGCTTCAAAACAAAATAAGCTCCAAATAACAAAATAAATCCTCAAAACACGCTCAAAAATTAATTACAAAAATAACGACTGATCACCGAATCCGTATTTAGTAATAAATACACAATGAAATCTCTATATATTACTATGGCTTTGCCTTTTGGTTGTGCGCATCCAGGTTTGACATCTCCAATACTTTCGTCGTTCAGTAGAGGAATTAGGCCATAATTTTGGAGTAATGTAAATTTGAACTGCAAGATTCAGTAGAGGAGTTATTAAACTGTGGATTTATATGGAAATAAAAGTTTAGGGTGATTTAAGACTTAGAATCCATGTATTCCATGATAGTTTCCCACTTACATTAATAACGTTGTGTCATATAAAGACCAGAAACTCGATTTTCAATCTTAAGAGCGCATGTTAAGGCGAAAATAGCAGAAGTCTCTTACTGTTCGTTTTCTTTTTCCCTTTGATGCGAATATATCTGGATATTGCCTGAACAAAGTACAGTTAAAAGGTTCCCACAAGTACATTTTGTCCTGCTTCTCTTCTAGAAGAGCATATCTAGTCAAAATTCACATAGTAAAAGAGGTATCTAAACCATTCAAATCATCAATCAGATTCAGCGAGAAGCTACAAGGAAACATCGTCGTTCCTCAAGAAGAAAAGAGCAATGGGTTAAAACCATAAAAAGGCTCAAAAAGAAACTAAACGTGAAAGTCCTTTATTCTGTGTCCCACTCTTCGTCTTCAACCTCTCCTAGTAGACCGCCTGGAAGGTAATTCCGTCATAAGTGCTTCCGGAAAGGAAGAATTAGGCCATATACAACATCCAAAGCGCAGATCCACTTGGTATTAAAAAGATTTATTTAATTATCGAGTAAATGCTCGGTTAAATTTCGTGTTCTGCAGTCACAAAGTCTGAGCAAAACGATAGTGACTAGCTTCATTTTCTTCCCTATTGATGATAGCTGACGAACGCATTATCATCTTTAAAATAGCAGTATCTGGCTATTGGTGTTGGAATAAAATACGCGGAAAACGACGGGATCTTGCAATTTACGTCAATGCGAAATCACCAGAAAAATAAACGAGAAAAATTAGTATACCAGAAATTTACGTGGTTCGGTCCAGAGTATCGATCACGTCGTCGAGGGAGAGCGAAGAAGAAATAATTTTTCTTTATAATCGGAAAATCAAGTTCTGAATCACTTACACGCCGTGTTTCCCACACCTAAATTTAACCCAAAATCCAAAGTGTTTATAAATAAATAACTCACTTGGACATCAACTCACGGTATAAAATTACCGTGCGTTCAAGCTCAAAGTATAACGCGCTACATACGCCTGGTTCATGTATGTACGGATTTGCAAAACTTGCAGCCGTTCGAAAACAGCGTGGACGTGCGGCTCCTTTCTTCTTACGTAGGGTTTCAGCCGCGCGCCTTCTTGGACATTTTCTTGATATTTATATGTGTGTCCAAGGCCAAAAGTTTGACCTTGCGCCCACCTCCTTTTGGCTTAACGTGGGAGAGACGCTTCTTTCCTTTCTTTTGTTTACATGGCCAAAAATTGTGTGTGCTGGGCCCCACGAGCATAACAACTTTCAGTAAGCTTTTGAAGAAGAAATTCATATCCTCTTATACGTGTGCCCACTGGGCCCCATGATCAGCTTCATTCTTCAAAGATGAACGCTATAGGTAATAGAGGCTTTACCTTTTTTTTTTCTTTATTCTATTATTTCCTCTTTTATAATCCTTCATGCAATCTCACGATCAAATAATAAAAATTTTATCCAAGCGAATCGCGTTTTGTAAACGCTCAAACTTGAGACATAATTTAACAAATGACACTCCCATGTCAAGAAAACCCAAAGATAGCACCAAGTAAAGATAACAGAGTTAAGGAAGATTTGAGTCAAAGTCAAATGCATTGTTCCAACCACATGAAACACTACACACGGTTAGACTATTTCTCATTTCCACACATTGGCCAGATTCTTAACATCAACCATCACAATCAGCATTGTTGAGCAAGCTGGAAATTTAGGATCTTTGAAAATTGGCCTTCTGTGAATGGAATTGGAGAATGACAGACACAGAGTAACCAAGCTTTACATATACGCCTCATGGTTGATCATCAACCTCCAGAACAAACGAAAGAAACCATGGGCTCACCAGGATTAGAGACACCAGTGAATCTTCTAGCCTCCTTTGCCCTTTTCACAGCACTTTTGGTCATCATTCCACAAGGTGCAATTCCGGCTTATGCCTCCACACTAGAAGCACAAGCCCTTCTCAAATGGAAATCCAACCTTCTAAACCAAAACCTATCCACCTCTTCTCTATCTTCATGGACTCTCCCTCCTCAAAATGCTACCAGCTCCAATGAAACAGTGTCGAGCTCGTGCGGTTGGCACGGCATCTTGTGTAACCTAGCCAGAAGCGTGATTGGAATTGATCTCACCAATTCGAACATCAAAGGTACACTCGATGAGTTCCAGTTCTCGTCTTTGCCGCATCTTACCTATATAGACATGTACATAAATGAACTCTTCAGTGGTATTCCGCCTCAAGTCGGTCTTTTGACCAATCTCACCTACCTTGACCTCTCCTTTAATCAATTATCCGAGAAAATACCATGGGAGATTGGCAATCTCATGAAGCTTGAGATGCTACACCTGCTTTCTAACGAGTTGAATGGCTCTATCCCTAATGAAATAGGTCGGTTGCGTTTGTTGAACGAGCTTGACTTGTACTCAAACCAGTTGAATGGGTCACTTCCTTCTTCCTTGGGCAACTTGAGCAACCTCGCTAGACTTTACATCTATAACAATTCATTTTCTGGTCCTATTCCTCTTGAAATGGGGAATCTAACAAACTTGGAAGAGATTTACATGGAAACCAACTTCCTAACAGGGCCAATTCCTCCCACATTCGGGAAATTGACGAAACTAACCCAACTCCATGTATATGATAATGAACTTATTGGTTCTATCCCACCGGAGCTGGGAAACTTGAAACTTCTTCATCAACTCACCCTATACAACAATAATCTTACTGGTTCAATTCCCTCGACATTAGGCAATTTGACAGAGCTTACCCTTCTTTATCTGTATGGCAACATGCTTTCTGATAACATTCCTGATGAGTTGGGAAACCTCAGAGCTATGATTGATTTAGAGCTGAGTGTAAATCAGCTCAGCGGTCCTGTTCCTTCTTCTCTGGGCAACATGACTGACCTGAAATATATATTCCTCAGTGAGAACCAACTTTCCGGTTCCATTCCCGGATTCCTAGGGGATTTGATGAACTTGGTGGTGCTACGATTGACTATGAACCAGTTCACTGGCTTCATACCAGATAACTTGTGCCGAGGTGGATCACTTCGTACTCTCTCCTTGGGTTGGAACAACCTCACAGGTTTCACTCCCAAAAGTTTGAGAAATTGCACGAGATTAGTCAACTTATTCCTCCACCACAATCAACTTTTAGGACGGTGGCCAGTAGGAGGTTTCTTAAAAACGTCTTTGTCAACAATATATTTGTCCAACAACAAATTTGAAGGTCCACTTCCAATTCCATCACCATCCACAAATTACTATAATATCGCAAATAATAAAATAGCAGGGAAGATCTCTTCATCGATATGCAAGGCCACCAACCTTAGCGTCCTCATCTTGTCTAATAATAGCTTAGATGGTAACCTACCCAAGTGCTTATCAAACTTGAGCATTGGTTTATCAGTTTTGAACTTGCAAAGGAATAGCCTTTCAGGCACAATCCCTCGAACATTTTCTCGACGAAGCAGCTTAAGAACTCTTGACTTGAGTGAAAATCAATTTGAAGGAACATTACCACAATCCCTTGTCAATTGTACAAGGCTGGAAGTTCTGGATTTTGGCAACAATAAGATAGAGGATAAGTTCCCAGCATGGCTAGGAAAACTGCCTAAGCTAAAAATACTTATTTTGAGGTCCAACAATTTTAAGGGTTTATTAGATTTTCCAAGGGTAGCTCATCTCTTTTCCCAGTTGCACATTTTGGACCTTTCGAACAATGACTTCGTTGGTCCTTTACCAGCCAATTGGATAAAGAAATTTCAAGGGATGATGAATGGACAAAATGCACATGAGCCGCAAGACAAATCATTGTACATGAAGCAGGATGTTGGATTTGGAAAATGGTTCTATGAAGATTCCATTAATGTGATAATGAAAGGAAGGGAGTTTCAGCTAGAGAGGATCTTGACCATCTTCACAACCATCGACTTATCGCTCAACTCTTTTGAAGGGAACATCCCGAGTGTTATTGGAAATCTTCAATCTCTCATAGGGCTCAACCTTTCTCACAATCAGCTCATGGGCTCCATTCCTTCAACCCTTGGAAATTTAACTAACCTTGAATGGCCGGATTTATCTTCAAACAAGCTTAGTGGGAGGGTTCCTAGAGAACTTGGAGATTTGTCATTCCTTGGGTATTTGAACCTCTCAGAGAACCAACTCATAGGCCTCATACCTCAAGGTAAGCAACTAAGCACATTCATGAGTGATTCATTTCGTGGAAACCTAGGTTTATGTGGAACTTCATTACAAAACACATGCTGCGGTGATGATCAGCCTCCTCCTCCTCCACAATCGTTCTTTCAAGAGAATAGTACGAGAGAGCATGGAAGTGGTTTTGATTGGAAAGTAGTTGGGATAGGATATGCATCCGAAATTGTGATTGGAATCTCCATAGCGTACATTTTATGTGAAACTGGAAGACCCAGATGGCTTGTGAGAAGAGTGAGAAGGATGGAGAGGAGAATCGAATTGATGAACAAGCCAAAGCAGAAGGCCCTCAAATTTCATGCAGGCCAATGAAATTGTTGGGAAGTGGTCCCTTCGAACTATGTGTAATGTAAGTTCAAGGAGTACACTTTTTGTCAGATTGAAATGCAATTTTGCATATGGATGCTTATTTTATTATGCTGTCATCTTCTTCTTTAAGTGTGATTTCTGAATCTGGTCGAATGAACAGATGAACACGAAAGAGATCTTTCAACCAAAAATTTAAGCTAATAAATGCAGGGACAACACAAGAATATAAAAAGCATATAAAACCCCTTGTCAAGCAATGTGGGCCAATATTCCAACATTATATTTCGTGTAACTTAGTACCACGCTATTACATAACATGGTTTGTTCAATCAGCTCCTATTCTGAGTGCTATCTACATGTTGTTATGGCATGGGTATGTATTAGAAGTTCAGTTGCTTTTGATTGCTCCAAAAGAAATATGGCACTAGAGGAAATCCAGACTTATTTTTCATTAGAGCTTTGAACTTGAAAGTGCTTAAATAGGAAGATCTAATCATCATTTTATTTTGAGGGCAGATTCTATGGTACAATGCTTTGTCTCATAAAGAATGCAAGTTCTGTTCTGTTACTACCTTCTACTTCAAGAGCCTGAAGGCAGATGAAACGATGCCCTCCAAAATCTTGAGGGATTTAATCATGCTAGTTCATTTTCCCTAAGCCTCGTTCCATCGTCAAATACAAATAAAACTCAGTCATGCTTTAGCTCACCATAAACCATCTTTTCTATTTTTGAAAACAGAGAACTTGTATTGCCTTGCGGAAAACATGTCGGAACAATTTTCTCTCATGTACTTTTATCTGGAAAAAAGTAAACATATTATTGAGAGCTCAGAGTATTGTGAAATTAAAATAGGAAACCATAGTAGACCAATGTTTGACCCTGCCCTCGATCAATCTCAAATAAAACCCAACATTGTAAGATGAGAGTTTCGGAAAACCGTGTCAATGGAGAGTGTAGGGGGTAAAATGAAATAACAACCATTCGACTCAAGGCATAGCGAGACAATGAGATATGTTGCTCAACCTCATCAAGTAATTGGGTTAATTCAATCTCAAATCTTGAATGTGCCGCATATCTTAGAAGAAATGCAACAGGCAAATGCAATGTCAAGAAAGAACCATTTGTTGGCAACAGTCAACCTTTTCATCATGCCAGATAGCATCAACAACCATGTGATCCACAAAAGTTGATGCTTGCTGATCCATTTCCATTGCCAAATAGGAAAATTAGATCAAGGGAAAGTTTTTAGGCATTCCCCTTGGTCCTGAGAAAAATCAAGATCCAGACAAAACGAGAAAAAAGGCCATAAATTCCCAAGGCTTCAAGACAGTCATCATGCCTCTACCTCCCCAGCCATTTTCACTGTCTTAGGTCACTCCACCAAGTGCACTTCCTACTCCATAATGAATCTACAGGTTCCATCCAACCAGAGTAAGGGAATTTGAAATTTCTTCAATGGTTGAGCCTTTACAATAATAATCTTACCCTTTCAATCTTGCTGTCTTTAGGCAACTTGGCAAAGCTTACCCTTCGGTTTCTCTCCTGGGTAACTAGCTTCCCAGTAACATTCATAATGAGACACGAAACCTCCAGGCTTGACTTAGAGCAGAGCGAAAACCAGCTCACTTGACTGGTTCCTTCTTCTTTCGGTAATGTGATAGACCTGAAATATGTATTCCTCCACTAGACTCAATCTTTGGGTGCTATTCCAAGAAGCTTGACAAATTGCATCTGCTAAGTTATTGATTCTTATTTTTTTAGTATCCTATTTGAGATCTAAGCGACGTATCTCGGCCGAAGCGTCACCGGCGAAGCCAACATAGCTGGGGCTACGACATTAACTCCTCGAACAAGAACTAACATGCAAGAGGCAAAAAAACAACGAGGAAATGCTTACCAATCACATGCAGGAGGCGTATTCCGGCATTAATTAATGTTTTCCAACCAACCACAGCGATTTCCCTCTCCCTTTTTTTCTCTCGGTTCCTCAAGGCTCTGATTTCTCTTTTGTCTTTCTTCTATTTAAGATGAAGCAGCAAGAGGAAGAAGAAGACTATTGAAGCTTATTTGGGCTGAAGAAGTATACTGGGCTGGGCCTCTCTTGTTTATTTAGAATTCTCTTTCTTTAAGCTCATATTTTATAATAATCTCACTGAACGTTCGTATTTCATAGTATTATTGACAAAACTCGTCACTGTCTTGAAATACCAATTTAAGACACTCGACCGAATCTTATGACTTGATTAGATCCTAAGTAATTTCAAGATCTCGATTCGTGATAGGTGCCTCTTAATTTAACAGCTATCATGAGGGTACCTCTTGACAAAAAGGAAAAGAAAAATAGTCATCAAAAACTCCAAACTATGCTCACTATAATATATTTACTTTAAACCTTTTTTATGATACCAAAAATCTCAAACTTATACTTGCGTGATACACTTATCCTCCAAGAAATCTACATATATGGATGCTAAAAAAAAACGGTATTGGCATGGCGCCCATGTGATTTAAATGAAATATAAACCATGTTGTTTTAGCTAAAAAAAATTATATGACAAAATCTTGACGGAGGATAAATATATCACATAAGTACATATTTGAGATTTTTTCATGTCTAAAGAAAATTTTAGATAAATGTGTTATGATGGGCATCATTTGGATTTTTTTATATCATGATAAAAAAATTGATATAAAAAAAATCCAAAATAAATGTGACATAGTAGTATAATTTAAGTTTTTTGATGATTTTTTCCAAAAAAAAAAAAAAAGGAGCAATTAGCTAGGGAATAGGGAAACGTCCAATGCGAGATTCTATTTGTGCACAAAAAATAGGAATAAAGTCCTGTGATGGTAAATTTTCAGAATCAAAAAGAAATTTCAACTATAGTTGGTTGTGATCTTACCGTCCTATCTAGGAGTAGTAAATCCAAGTGTGCCAAAAATAACATACTATTTCATTTCACTATGATATTGATTATTCCGAATTACGACAAAATCATATATTTATTTACCGTAGTGAAAACTTATCTTTCTCCCAAGCTAAAAAATACCTTGTGATGCTTTAATTTTGTTCCAATTGGTCAATATTAGCCTTTTAAAAGTAGATAAACGGGATTAGCTCATTAGTAGCTTGAACTCATATAGATTTCTATTATTAGTTAGGATTTCAGATTCTCGATTGGCAATATCGTTGAAAATTATAGTCCTTTAGGAAGGATAAAAGCAATAAAAAAAAATGAAGCACCCCGTCATTATCTAAACTAGGACTAAATATTTGTGATTAAGTATTGATTATGCTTCTCTCTGCCCTTTTAGGATTTATAGCCTCTTAAATTTATCTTGTGTTTTCCAATAAAATTGATGATCGTACGACCTTTATATAGACTTGTCAAATTATTGGGTCAGATTGGGTTCCATTTAAATTGAACCATTTAACTCAAACAGTTCCATCTTTACGTAATACAAGTTTAGCAACCTATACAAAACTCCACTGTACTTAACTCATACTCAATCCAATTAAGTTTTGATTCTCAGTAATTTTTCCCTTGCTCATGGAAAATAGTATAGGGAAAGAAATAACCAATTAAAAACAAATGTCCATCACTTTCCTGCAGCCATTAGATTTTTAATCAAAGCAAGGCAATGGTACTCATTAATTCGATTTATTACAAAAATAATAAATACAATAAACTAAAATGAAAACGAATCGTGAAGCTAATAAATAAAAGGATAATTAGTTCTTATGTGTAGATCCAGCGATGGTCATTAAACTTCGATATAATCCAAGTATGCATATTCATGATCCAACACCAAAATCATTTGCCCCGTCTAACTTGCGGGAATATTTCTATTGGAGCCATCGAGCACTTCAAAATTCCAAAATAATCACAGCACACTCTTTCTCAATAATTGAGCCCACTTACAGAGCTCAAAAAAGGTAAATTATTTGAAACGAGGGTCCTTTTATTGTACTGAAAATTTCATGGTAAAAAAATATTTTTATGAAAATTATTTTCAAGTCAAATAGTTAGTTTTCAATCCAAGAAAAACTTTATCCACACTTCGATTATTATTTTTTCATCTAAATACAAAAAATTTGAAAAATAATTTCCATAATAGTTTTATTTTAAACAAACAAACCCAAACTTACAATGACGAATATTCTTCTTCTTTCAAGTATAATAAGATAAGGGTAAATTTCAAATAAGGGCCTGAAATAAAACTATTTTATCAAAAGACTTAGAGTAGGCATTGTCACAAATAAAGACTTCAATTTACAAGTCAGTCAAATCGTATTTACAATTAGGAGTATTCTCCTCTAAGGACTTTGCTTTTTCTTTTTCTCTCTTTTTTTCCTTTTTCCTTTTTGTGTTTCTTTTCTTCTTGCTCACGCCTCCTCCTTCACTCTGCATCACCTCCTTCACAATAGCCTCACCAGCAAGCTTGCACAGGAGCGGAACAATTTGAACAATTTAGGAAAAGAAGAAAATGGAAAGATATCGAGAAGTGTCTATAGTTTTGCAAAACTACGAACTGCGTGATTCAGTTTTGCACCCTCCCCATCAGCACACTTTAAACTGCGTGCTCTGCATTCTACGATTTCACATCCTCACGCAGGCACTCATCGCCTCCGGCAGAAGCTAGATTGAAGTTATTCGCCAACAATCGCCTTCTCTAACGATGAAATCTTCAGGACGCCGCCCCGAGAACTCCCGGTTGAACAGCCTCTTGAGCTGCCACTTCAGGATCAGCTTTTCTAACGTAGGCCCAAAGAGACAGGCAATGATGATGAACTTGATAATCGAGAAATATCGATAAATGCGGGCCTCCACTGTCACCTTGTCATTTATCAGAAAACGTTGGAACAAGCAGGCCATAGACAATTTCAATTTCTCTTCTTCAATTTTCCTTTCGATTGATGTGAATTTGCAAGTGGGTGTGGTCCAGACTCATTAGCTCGATTATCAGCTGTCGTTTCTGCAAGAACGGGTCAAAATCGAGGCAAGATTTGGCTTCATTAATGCCGAGTGAGAAGGCTTCCCTTTTGCGTGCTTAGAATTGCATAATGTGTGCCTTTTGTGTGCTAGTGAGAAGCCTTCCCTTTTGTGTGCTAGTGATGATATAAGTGTGCCTTAGTGAAAAATTGTAGTGTGGTGAAATGTGTGAATGAATTACATCAAAAGATATTCCATCGGCTAGCGTTCCAATGATGCCCCGGGAAGTGGAGATGCCGTAAACTGTGTGGTCTCGTATGCCTCGGTTTAAATCACAAAGCCAACGACCCTTGGATACTAAGATGCTTTGGAGGGAGACGCTTAGTGCCAGTGTCACTTGGAAGTCTAGCCAACAACCCAAAAGTGACTCGAGCGGATTAGCCAGCATCCCATTTAAATCTGTTTTGAGGATGGAAACGAAATATTCACACATTAAAATTAATCCACAAGGCATGTGAGTACATGTGATGGTGTCAAGTCGTGTGCCCTGTGATGCATGAATGGGTTTGTGTGTGCCTTGTGATGCCTGAGTAGGATTCGTGTGTGCTCAATGATGAGGTCTTCATGCATTTTATTCACCGTAGCGTACTTGGATTGCTAGTTTTAATGCCGCTATATGCTGCCCTGTTTAGAAATTGTCCATGTTTATGATAATTCACTATTTTGAGCTACGTTTGCTATTAAGCAAGGTTATGATCTTGTTGTTTAATACTGTACTTTATCCTTTAATAGGAAATGTTGCTCATCCTTTATTTTTCTCTCTCAGATCATTAGCGATGGATGTACCACCATTAGCGACTTATAGTACACCAGTGCACGTGGTGGGTGCATATAGGAACTTTGAAGATCGACAGTCTGACTTCACCTTAACCCATTATGTTTGTACTATTTGGATAGATGATGGGCGCTCCAATCTTTTTTCGATGCGTTTTATGTCCATGTATCTCAATGTGAACGGGCGGTTGTATGGCCCAATCCATGTCTAATGTATTAGGCATGGAGTTTGGAGGTGCGTGTGGAAGGACGTTAAGTGATGGATGAGGAAGAGTACTAGGTAGAGGAGTTAGGCACATTTTTGGCCTCTCCCAGGTGTTTTGTTTCTAGTCATCTTGATATGTGTTTTAGCTATGTCAATGACTATCAAGATGTTGTTTTCCTCATGTAACTATGCATATGATGAATGAAAGGGAAGGAACTGGCTATGAAACTTATTTTTAAATGCAACCTTTTTATTATAAAAAATGTAAATTGATGTATATTCTTCCGCTTTCATGATAAGAATGAAAGATTATGGTCTAAGGTCTAGAGAGTGATGGCCTGGAACATCACACACGGTTGGGCGGTGGCTCAAGGATGGTGGCAGTGGCGGCTGGGGCAGTGGAGATAGCCAAGCCCAGACACAGGGGAGGTTGAGGGTGGAGGAAAAGAGAAAAAAAATAATGTTTAAATTTTCACAGTAATATCATTTGTTTAGATCTAATCGGACATTAGCGAATAAGTGCGCGTCTCGTTTGCCATGACATGACGCTTGCAAATTATCAAATATTTTCTCCGAGTGAGAGCACTTTCCTTTTCCTTTTGTGCATTGAATTCAAAATTGTGCAGCGTAAATTGAAGCCTGACCTTCCAAAAAGTTTTGAGTGCTCACACACATCATGGTCCTCGAGGACTTTTGTGTGGAAGCCCATGGTTTTCGTACATGGGAGGGTAGTACCGAAACAGGTCAGACCAAAAAACCAAAAAGTTTCCGAGATGGGGACCGACTGAGTCAGAAAAGTCACGCGCGAAGACTACAAAAGTAACAAGTACCAAAGTCTTCAAAGAACCAAAAATTCATCTCAGTCAGCTCTCAGATGACTACCCCTACGATGTACAAGGCATTGAACTGTTCGACCTCTGCTATCAACTGCTAGGGAAGTCTTTAGTCAGGCTTGGCTCTAGAAACGAAGCATTGCGCCATTTACAACATCTAAAGTAGCTTCATATTGGTGTTAAGAAATTCATCAAGGAGGAAGGGAGGAATTCCCAAGTCATGAAGAAACCTACGTTCTTGGTCAAAGTATCGGTGCTACAATCTCAAAGTTGAAAAGAAGAGATAACGCTACTTTCTTCACTAATTAATGTCTGTGATCCTATCGGGAATATCAGTAATTTAGCAAGCAAAAGCAATGCTGTCATTGGAAAAATCTCAGTTTAGTAAGGTTGAGTCAAGTCAACCATTTGTTTCCAAATATATGAGACTGTATATATAAAACATTGCCCTTTTGTAATAGTCGTCAATACTTGAAAAAAAATAACCAGTAGCATTTGAACTCTGAAATGGATGCTAAAATTTGTTTCTTCGCTGAACAAAATACAATAGAAGGTTCATACAGGTACATTTTCTCCTACTCTTTTCTAAAAGCGTATTTCTAGCTAGCAATTACACAATTAAAAAAGGGTGACAAAATTATTAAAATAAGGAATTAT
The DNA here is from genome assembly GCA_014182565.1 of Eucalyptus marginata. Classification (NCBI taxonomy): domain Eukaryota; kingdom Viridiplantae; phylum Streptophyta; class Magnoliopsida; order Myrtales; family Myrtaceae; genus Eucalyptus; species Eucalyptus marginata. The sequence continues at coordinate 6,413,848 of CM024590.1, forward strand.
ATTCAACTAATAGCTACAAAGCAACATCGTCATTCCTCAAAAGGACAGAGCAATGGCTAGAGATCTATGAAAATGTTCAAAAAGAAAGTTAGCCATGTAAGAAAGGCAATAGTTTTGTGTTAACTTAAGGGGAAAATTAAAAGAAAAACCATTTTAACATTTTGAATCTTTCTTTTACACTGCAGTGTAAGTTGACACTAGGGCTGTGTCCCTTTTCTCACCCTCAGTGCATGGTCCCCTGCAGTGAGCACCTTTGAAACCTTATTACCAATCCATCAAGAAGAATATTATGTTAACACAAATCTCTAAATTTCGTGGTTTTATGATACAATTAGAATATAAGCATACAGGCCCAAAAGAAATAGAAAGAATTTAAACCGGCATGCATGTGTGGATCGATCCCGTACATATCCCCCAAGAAGTCAAGGTCTTTGGGCGATAGAATAGATATGTGCCTCCTCAAGAAGTCAAGGTCTCTTGGGATTTCACGTGTGGCGACTTTGGATCAGTACGTGTTACAATGGTTCATGAGAAGTCATAGACTTTAATCTTTATGGACTTTTATTGGTGACGTTTGGCTCTAAAATTTCTAACTTACCGTATGGGAATGGTCATGGAGCAATTTTCCAGCCTTTTCCCTTTTTGACTAACAAGTCTTCTCAACTTTTAATGCTGTGTAAGAATTGTTTTTTAGTGGGCTTGCCTTGGATCTTGATGGCTGGTTACATGACAACGTCATCAAGGTAGGTATTGTTTCCAAACAATAGGGCCACCTATGCCTATCCACTAGCTTGGCAGGCTGCCAAATCGCGTTCCTTATTTAAATGTGTGTTGGGTCTTGTATTTTTTTCGAGCCCAAGCACAGGCTCTACTCTTTAAGTGTTTTACATCTGAGGGATGCCAAGGTCTCCATGGGATCTTAGACGAAGCAATTTAGGGCACGAATGATAACCATTCTAACCATAAATTGATTTCTTAAACAGAAATTGATTTTTCTATTTCTATTTCTAGATGAGTTTCTAAGCAAAAATACCCGTTTGATAATGACATAAAATTTCTACTCTAAAAATAGAAATTCGTTTGATAACAACACAAAACTTCTTCCTTTCGGATGGCGGCGGGGGCGGCCGACGGCCGGCGACCGGCGGGCGGCAACGGCGGCGGCCGATGACCCGCGAGCGGTGGTTGGTGGCGACGGATGGAGGACCGATTCATAGGAAGGACGAACGCTGAGAAGAATTTTTATTTCTCATTTATGTTCCAGAAATAGAGAAGTAGAAAATTTTTACTTTTGATTTCCATTCCAAACCTATTTCTGGAACAAAAATCTATTTCAGAAATAGAAAAATGGAATAATTTTGTCAAATGGATTTCTATTCCAGAAATAAGTCTAGAATAGAAAATTTGTTTCTGGAACAGAAATAGGGGGTTGTCATGCACCCCTTAATGTCGTACTTAGGATGAAAGTCAACTTTTAATGCTGTGTAAGAATGGTTTTTTCTTTTAATGTAGTGTAATAAATGGAAAATGAAAAAGAAAAATGCAGCCAAACTTTAAGGAGGTAAAATGTGAAAAGTTGGATAGTGTTCATACACGACACAACACAAAGGTCCAAGACACATGACAGAGAGAAAAGGGGGAAGAAGAAAAAGAGAGTGATCGCAAATAGCTGGGGGGATCGGGAAAGAAGAAGAGAAGAAAGAAAGGGAAAGAAAAAGAAAAAGGAAGGGAAAGAGAAAGGAAAGAGAAAGGAAAAAGTGTGAGGCTTTTGTGCTTGGGTTTTGCTAGAACAACCGTCTTTAAGCCACTTAACTTGTTGTAAGTTATAAACTTCTAAAAAAGTGGCTCCGCAATAATTTATAATTATTTATTATTTATCCTTACAGTAAATTAAAAACTATCACCCAATCATTTCTTTTTGTGCATACATACCCTAATTCGGATTAATACCGTCTCACCACGTCAAGGAAGGATTCAAGCTCTTCATTCTTGAAATCAGAATAGCTTCAAATTCAAAATTGTGGGAAATTTAGACCACAAAGTCTAATTTCAGAGTTGTTTAGTTGTGAATTTAATGTAAATTATGGATTATGGTGTAGTGGAGCTGTGAGATTTCATGGGAGTTGATTTGAGGTAATGATTTAGTTGAAATGAAATATTAGAGTTTTGCGCTCAAATTTCGTATTGTGAATAACTTTGAATAATCTCTTTGGGCAAGAGATCATCAGATTCATTTTGTTTGCAATTAAGCTTAGAACTCAAAAGTGCTTAAATTAGGAATATCACTAGTCATCAATTTATCTCGAGAAAAGATTTTGCTTTGTCTTAGAAAGAATGCAAGTTATGTTCTGATGCTACCTTATATTTCAAGAGTGTGAAGGCAGATGATATGCTGCCCTCCAAAATGTTGAGGCATTTACATCATGATGGTCATGTTTTGCTCGGCCTAGCTCCATTGTCAAATACAAGTAAAACTCAATTATGGCTTAGCTCTTCGACCAAAAAAAAAAAAAAAAAAACAAAAATTATGGCTTAGCTCACTATAAATCATCTTTTCTTTTTTTTAGGACAGTGATGTTGCCTCGTGCGAAACATGTCAGAATAATTTTCCCTCGGGTACTTTATCTGGAACATAGTAAACATAGTCGCTGAGAGCTCAGAGTTTTGTGAATTTGACATAGAAAACCACAATAGACCAACGTTTGACCCCGCCCTTGATCAATCCCAAGTAAAAACCAAAACTGTAAAATCAAAGTTTCAGATAACTTTATGAATGTATAGAATAGGGGAGATATACAGGGGAGAAAGACGAAGTTAAAACTATTCAATCGAGAACTAGCACGACAAAGAGTTATATTTTCCCAATCTTATCAAGTGGTTGGGTTAATTTAATCTCAATTCTTGAATGTGCTGCGTGTCTTGGAAGAAAGGCAACAGGCAATATGCAACGTCAAAGAAAGAACCATCTCGTGGCAATAGCTGACTTTTTCATTATGCCAAAGAGCATCGACATACATGTGTTCCACGAGTTAATGCTTGATACATTTCCATTGTCAAATAGGAAAACCACTGGAAAATAAGTTTGAGGGAAAGTTTTACGCATCTTTCGAGGCTTGAGAAAAACCAACATCAAGATCAAAAGAGAAAAAGTGGCCATGGATTCACTCCCTACAACGGTAAGTCACTAATTTCACTGCCAAATTTTTGTTGTGAGTAGTAAAATTCTATAAGACTAAGTTACATTTTACTTGAAGTTGGAAAATTCCTTACTCTGGTTATCACATACTACCACGAAAGTGGAGCTCAGTTGGTAAGTTATTGGTAAAATACTATGTTCACTGCTCAATTTTTATTTTGATTAGTGACTATATCGAAAAGTGGATATCCTACTATTGCATTGGACATCCATAATTTGCTAACAATTTTGATAAATTATCCCTAACGTGCCTGACCAACAAGATTTAAACTATACTAAGAGGAAAATAATTAATTTCATAATTGCTTGCTCAACTGACTAGATTAGCCTTTGAATACTAATGCATCCTATCCCAATCTTTTAAGCACGTCCTGTTGAAGATACGTGTAAAAAGCTAGAAAATGTTCACACACATGCATAAAAGGCATTGAACTATTCGACCTCTGCTATCAAATGCTAGAAAGCATTACCCTATTTACAACATGTAAAGTAGCTTCACAATGGTGTTAAGAAATTCATCAAGGAGGATAGGAGGAATTCCCAGGTCATGAAGAAACCTATGTTCTTGGTCGAAGTTTTGGTGCTACAATCTCAAAGTCGAAAAATATAGATAAGGCTACTTTCTTCACTAATTAATGTCTGTGATCCTATTTTCAAAAATCCGTAATTTAGCAAGCAAAATAATGCTGACATTGGAAAAAACTCAATTTAGAAAGTTGAGTCAAGTCTACCATTTGCTTCCAAAAATATTAGACTCCGTATTTATAGAACATTAATCTTTTGTAACAGTTGTCAATACCCGAAACATCATATAATCAGACGCGTTCAAACTCTAAAAGGGATGCTAAAATTTATTACTTCGTTAAACAAAGTACAGTTAAAGGTTCATACAGGTACATTTTATCCTGCTCTTTTCTAAAAAAGTATTTCTAGTTAACGATAACATGGTAAGAAAAGGGTGGAAAAATCAATAACATATTAAATTATTTTCAGCTAGTAACTACCAAGCAACATACTCATTCCTCAAAAAGGACAGAGCAATGGCTAGAAATCCATAAAATTGTTCAAAAAGAAAGTTAGCCATGTAAGAATGGCAACAGTTTCATGTTAACATAAGGAGAAAGTTACAATAAAAGCCATTTTGACATTCTGAATCTCTCTTACACTGTAGTATAAGTTGACAATAGGGTTGTGCCCCTTTTTTCACCCTGTGCATGGTCCCTTGCAGTGAGCACCATCGAAACTTTATTACCATATCCATCAATAAAGATATTCTGCTAATGCAAAATTTTCTAAATTTTGTGGTTTTATGATACAATTAGAATATAAACCAGCATACTGGCCCAAAGGAAAAGAAAGAATTTAAACCGACATGCATGTGTAGATCCATCTTGTAAATATCCCTAAAGAAGTCAAGGTCTTCGGGCGATAGAATAAACATGTGCCCACTCAAGAAGTTAAGGTCTCTTGGGGTTTCAAGTGTGTTGAGTTTTGGATCGGTGCGCATTACAATGATTCATGCGAAGTCATGGTCTTAATGGACTTTTACCCGTGATGTTTGACTCTAAAATTTCCAACTTATCGTATGGGAAGGGTCATGGAGCAATTTTCCAGCCTTCTCCTTTTTTGACTAACAAGTCTTTCTCTTTGCCGTGAAAGAATGGTTTTTCTTTCAATGCCGTGTAAGAAACGGCAAATGGAAAAGGAAAATGTAGCCAAATTCTAAGAAGGTGAAGTGCGAAAGATTAGAGAGTGTTCGTACCCAAACAAATCATAAAGCTCTTTATTTTACGTCAAACTCTTCATCCATAACCTCTCCTTGTCAAATGCTTCGAAGGCATTCTGTAATATTTGGATTTGTTGACTTGGTGAAATGAAGTAGCTAATAAAAAAAAGAAAAAGAAGAAGAAGACGAGACCACTTTATATAAGCAAAGAGATACGACCGAGAGAAAAAGGGAAAGAAGAAAAAGAGAGAGCGATCGCAAATGGAGAGGAAAAGAAGAAGAGAAGAAAGAAAGGGAAAGAAAAAGAAATAGGAAGGAAAAAGGAAAAGACTTTGGTGCCTACATGCCCAAAGTCGGATTAACACCGTCTCACAATGCGAAGGATTCAAGCTCTTCGTTATTCTAATCGGAATAGCTTTTGAGATTATGGTGCAAATTTGAAGTTGTGTGAAATCTGAGATGTAAAATTCAATTTTGAAGTTGTTTAGTTATGACATTTCATGTAAATTATGGATTATGGTTTGGAGCTGTGAGATTTGACGCGAATCAATTTGAAATAATGATTTAGTCGAAGTGAAATATTATATTTTCGCACTCATGTTTCGCGTAGTGAATAACTTTCAATGTCTTCAAGAGTACAAAAGTAAAAATTTCGAAGTCTTCAAGGAACCAAAAATTCATGCCAGTCAACTCTCAATGTCTACTCCTACGACGTGCTAAGCAATATCAATGTACCTTTTCCTAGTCTTCTTCGGTTGGTAGTTTTATTGCATTCCCATTACCATGGAAAATTATAAGAAGGTGAGTTTTCGCAGCCTATTTAAGCATTGCTCGTTACCTCAGGAAGACAAAAACCAACTTACTAGAGCCAAAAGAGAAGAAGGAGAAGAATCGATGGATCCTTCATTAGAATTCACAAAAGTCATGAGCCTTGTGGCTGCCCTTACCCTTTTCACTACATTTGTCATTCCACTTCCTGCTCACGCTTCCCTTTACGGAAGCCCAAGCCCTCCTCAAGTGGAAGTCCAGTCTTGGTAACCATTCGGTTACTTCCCTCTCTTCGTGGACTCCCTCTCCTCATCATGCCACCAGTTCCAACTCGACCATGAGTCCGTGTGCTTGGTATGGCATCTCCTGCAATCAGGTGGGGAGCACAATCGGGATAAATCTCACCGGTGCTTATGTTGAAGGTACACTCGACGAGTTCCCATTCTCATCTTTATCTCATCTTACGTACATTGACTTGAGTATAAATAGTCTCTCTGGCCATATTCCGCCTCAAATCGGTCTCTTGAGCAATCTCGCCTATCTCGACTTCTCTATCAATCGGTTCATGGGGAATATACCCCCAGAGATTGGCCATCTAACGGAACTCAAGGTCCTACACCTAGTTTTCAATGAGTTAAATGGCTCCATTCCCCAAGAAATCGGGCAATTGCATTTGCTCAATGAGGTCGCGCTGTATTCGAATAAGTTGAATGGACCCATACCTTCCTCAATAGGTAATTTGAGCAAATTGGCCAGACTGTATGTCTACAACAACTCCCTTTCTGGTTCTATTCCTCTTGAAATGGGAAATATGGCAAATTTGGAAGTGCTCCACATGAACACCAACTTCCTAACAGGATCGATTCCTTCCATTTTGGGGAACTTAACCAAATTGATAGAGCTGAATCTATATGCTAATGAGCTTACTGGTTCCATCCTACTGGAACTAGGGAACTTGAATCATCTTAATGGGTTGGACCTTAATGAAAATAATCTTGTGGGTTCAATCCCACCAACATTAGGCAATTTGATGGAGCTTACACTTCTTTATCTCTACAGTAATAAGCTTTCCGGTCACATTCCTAATGAAATGGGAAATCTCCACGCTATGCTTGACTTAGAGCTAAGTACAAATCAGCTCACCGGCCCAATTCCTTCTTCTTTGGGTAACTTGACCTACCTAAGATCTTTGGTTCTCCGCAACAATCACCTTGAAGGGACATTGCCACGGTCCTTACTACATTGTGAAAATTTGGAAGTTCTAAATCTTGGCAACAATAGAATGAAGGATACGTTCCCCGATTGGTTGGGAACCCTTCCCAGGCTACAGGTTCTTGTTTTGAGGTCCAACATGTTCCATGGCTTTATGAGTAGTCCTAGAGAACCTCGCTCATTTTCTGAATTGGATCTGAGCAACAACAGATTTGAAGGGCCTCTTCCAATTCCACCGCCCACCACTCTCTTATATTCCATTGCAAATAACAAGATTGGTGGAAAGATTTCCCCTTTGATATGCAATGCCATTGAGCTCATAGTCCTTGACTTGTCCAATAATAGTTTGATGGGCACCTTGCCAGAGTGCTTGATGAGCTTTAGCAAAAATCTCTCGGTCCTCAACCTCCACATGAACATGATTCACGGTGTGATCCCGAAAAAATTTGCTGAGGATAACCAACTAAGGACCATCGACCTTAGTCAGAATCAATTTGAAGGGACATTGCCATGGTCCTTACTACATTGTGAAAATTTGAAAGTTCTAAATCTTGGCAACAATAGAATGAAGGATACGTTCCCCAATTGGTTGGGAACCCTTCCCAAGCTACAGGTTCTTGTTTTGAGGTCCAACATGTTCCATGGCTTCGTGAGTAGTCTTAGAGAACCTCGCTCATTTTCTGAATTGCACATCTTCGACCTATCCAACAACAATCTAAGCGGTCCTTTACCCGTTAGATATATTATGAAGCTTACTACCATGATGAATCAGGATAAAAGACAGGGCAAGCTGCAGTATATGGGAGATAATTATTATCAAGATTCAATCACAGTGACCATGAAAGGACTGGAGATGCAGTTGGTGAAAATTCTAACTGTTTTCACAAGTATCAACTTATCGTGCAACCATTTTGGCGAGGAGATTCCCGGGGATATTGAAAACCTAAAGTCGCTCAAAGGGCTAAATTTTTCCCACAACAATCTCACAGGCTATATCCCTCCGTCTACTGGCAATTTGACTGAACTTGAATGGCTAGACCTCTCTTCAAACAAGTTCACCGGAAGGATTCCTCAAGAACTAGCAAATTTGACGTCTCTTGCATTCTTGAACCTCTCAGAGAATCAGCTCATCGGACCTATTCCTCGAGGAAGCCAATTCAACACATTCAAGAGTGACTCGTTTGCCAAGAATCCTAGACTATGCGGATTTCCATTGCCGGAGACATGCACAAACAATTCACGAGAAATTCCACCAGTAACCATTCTTCGAGAAAATGATACAGGGCACGAAGGCTGGTTTGAGTGGAGAGCCATATTGATGGGGTATGGGTGTGGAACCGTAGGTGGAGTCTCTCTAGGATACATCGTTCTTGGATCAAGAAAATTTGAATGGCTCGTGGGATCGCTTGAGAGGAAAGGAGCTAATATGAGAAAGAAATGGAGGAGGAATGTTCATAGATCTTATCAAAGATCAGAATCTCGACTGTTCATTCTTTGCATTGTAAGATGATGAATAAATCTGTTGAACTGCCATGAGACCAATTAAATGCTTATTATTTTGGCCTTTTTATCATTTAATCGTAGTCTAATTTTCCTCATCTGCAAGATTTTGAAATCCCCGGCTAGACGTATGCCTAAATTTTAAATGCAAAAATATAAATTTATCAAATGGGAAAGTTTTGATAGAAGATCCCGCTTTTGCGATTCTGATCCCCAATATATAAAATCTATGGCATCGTTGATAAATCAACTGCATAATGACATATCAAACTCATGCCACCGGTATTGTACTTGTGCTCTCAGGTCTTACTTTGTAAACTTTTGTGTGCTTCTAGTTCTATTGAAGCAATCTGTATCCATTGCTGCCAAATTGGAAAGAAAGGAAGAACATATCCCTGAGGACATATGGAAAATAACATGTTTTGCTTTTCCTCTCTCTTGCAACCAACTTGAGGAGTAATTGCTTGACTTACACACGTTAAAAATTCTTTTGTTAACTCAGCAGAAGACTTGCTTGAACTCCAACTGACCGCAATTCGCCTAGGAATAAGTTGATCGACAAAGATTATGAAATGAACACAGAATTTCAAAATAGTGATCATTGAAAACTTGTTATCTTCATTGCTTGCATCCCGTATGCATGCAGTTACCAACAATAAGCAAACTCTTAGAATAACTGTTACATTGACTATACAATTGTGGCTATTGCACAACGAATCACTGCGGTTCTTATTTGAGAGGACATAGTTATCTTAGATTATGAAATGAACACAGAATTTCAAGACAGTGATCATTGACAACTTGTTATCTTCATTCCTTGCATCTAAATCCCGTATGCATGTGGTTACCAGCAATTTACAAACTCTTAGAATGGCCCTTACATTGACTGTACAGTTGTGGCTGTTGCACATCAGATCGCTGCGGTTCTTGTTTGAGGGGACATAGTTGTCTTAGATTATGGTCAATATCTTTTAACAATTTCTTTTTGGCTTTGTGGTTGGAATTTTGCATTAATTGTCTTCTACATCTGCATTACAAAGGTTGTTGAGGAATATATGCATAGTTCTCAAAAAAGATTGTTAGATTTCCCATCTTTCGACAATTGACGGGTCTTTTCAGAAAATGTCGGAAAAGAAAGCTTTTCCGACAACTAATGTATCGTACACTATTTTCCTCTTTAATGGCATCATATCCCATTTTTAACAAGTCTTAATATGTTGATCCCCTGCCTAACCCTGAAAATGTTTCCCAAATGTCCAATAACAATATTTCGTCTCCTCCTCTAGTCACATTCTTTCCCGTTTGTTCAACAACCATCTCACATCCAGTCTTCTTCTTTTACATCTCATATATCTTGCAATAACCACGTCACCTAATGCTTCCCAGATTCTCATCTCTTCCAATGCTAGTCCCTTGTAACACAATTCATCCGGTTACTCTTAAGCTAAGTCATTTTTAAAGCACGCACTACGGGCATGCACCATTCATTTTTCTTTGTTGGCTAAAAGTAAATAAAGAAGATCAAGCTCGTTTGTTTAGATTTGCCAAAAAGTAAAATGTAATTTTTTGCATACCCACCAAAACTTTGGGAATAGTATACAAATTTTAAAATTGTATGCACATGTTACAAGGGTTTGAGTGTTTCGGATTTGAAAAAAAAATGAAAAGTGCAAAAATTGCAAGATTCAAATTAAGTAGAAAACAAATAATGAATATCAATCTTACAAGCCAATCTGATCTAAATATGGGAAGAAAACCGAGAGAGTGTGCGTTCTCTTCTTTGTTGCATGAATCAATGGCTAGGGCATCCTTTGTGAGTAAAAAGGGTAGAGAAGTTGGACATTAAATGCAAGTAACTGTTCATGCGTATCATCGAGTTCTCCAGTTTTTATTAGTGGACAAAATCTAAGTCTAAAGATCTAACCTCCGGTTTACAATTTATCCCTGCTTCTTGTGAGAACTTATTTATTTTCTTTTTTCTAGCGATAATATTGAAACCATAAAAAAGCAAGACATGACCTGTTTTTGGTTTAATATATAGGTCAGTGTCGAAACACACAAGACTTGTGTGCGTGATAGCTGGTGTCTTTTGGAATTGAGTGATTATTTAATATAGGCTACTTTTTTTCTTTTGTAGAGAAAGAATAAGTTTTTTAGGAACTGAGTGATTACTTGGGGCCCGTTCGTTTCGCGGAAAATATCGTGTTTTCGGAAACATTTTCCGGAAGTAATTTTCCAAGAAAATGACTTTACATTTTCCGGTGTTCGACTAAAACCTAAAATTTGAGTGGAAAACATTTTCCACCGTTCGTTAGCTCATTTAATTGTTTGGAAAAAATTATCAAAAATTGAATTTTAATATTTTTAATTGACAAAAAAATTAATTTTATTTTTTATATTTTTTAAAAAATGAATTTTTAATTATTTATATTTTAAAAAAATCGAAATTTTTATTATTTATTATTTTTTCTTTCTTTTTCTTTTTCTTTTTTTTTTCTTTTCCTTCCTCCTTCCTCCTCCTTCTTCCTCCGCCAGCGCCTCCTTCCTCCTCCTTCTTCCTCCTCCTTCCGCCAGCGCGCCTCCTTCCTGCGATGATGGCCGCCGCCGCCCGACCAAGATCCGGTGGCCCGATCCGGCGAGCTCGAGGCTCGGCCGATCTCGCCCGAGCTCGCCGGAGCTCGCCGGATCTAGCGGCGGAGCTCGGGCTCGCCCGGATCGGGAGCCCGAGCTCCACCGCCCGATCCAGGGCGAGCTCGCGGCTCGCCGAGCCCCGAAGGCTCGCGGCGAGCTCGGGTGAGCCCGAGCCCCGCCCGGCTTCGCCGGATCGCGAGCCGCGAGCTCCGCCCAAGCGGCGAGCTCCGCCTCGCCCGATCTGCGGAGGCCCGATCTCGGCTTCGCCCGATCGGGCTAGGCGAGCCTCGCCGGCCTAGGGCGAGGCCGGGCCGAGGTCATGCCCAGCCACCGGCTTGCGGCCGGTCGCCGACGCCACCGTGGCCGGTCGCCGCACCGCCAAAGAAGAAGATGAAAAGGAAAAAAAGAAAAAGAAAAGAAAAGAAAAGAAAAGAAATTAAAAACTTGATTTAAAAAAAAATAAAAAGAAAGCATAAAAATAAAATGAAAATGCATTAATAAAAAGAAGTAAGAGGGAAGAAGTCATGGAAAACGTTTTCCACTTTTCAAAAGTGGAAAACGTTTTCCCCACTTTAAAAGGTTGTTTTTTCCAATGATGGAAAACATTTTCCTCGACTAGTTCATTTTCCGTGAAACGAACACCTAAAATCCTGAAAACATTTTCCTAAGTTATTTTCCGCGAAACGAACGGACCTTAATTAAGTTGATATGGGCCGGATAGTTATTATAGATGTGTAAATTGAGTGGTCACTTGATGAAGAGAAAGTAGTGAGTAGCTGTTGAAATCCAATTTTGCCGACCCGGCGATCCATCTCTACTTTAAAAAAAGGAAAAAGAAAAGAAAAGAAAAGAAAAATTGGATCGGGCCGGTTCGGCCCTGCCCGCTTGGGCCCAGCTCATGACTTTGCACCCGCTCGGCCTGTCCCTTCTCCAGCGCGCGTCCAGCCCGGCCTCTCCTCCCTTTCATTTCTCTTTCTCGGCCCCGCTCCGTCGATCTTCTTCCTCACGACACGCGGCCTTCGCGCTCTTCACCGCTTATCGCCCTGCTTCTCCCACGATCGCACCAAAGCTTCTGTTCACACCTGTTTTCTTGACCAGAGTACTCGAAGAACTCGATTCTTACCCATCCTCCTTCACCGGTTCTGACCTCCGACGTAACATGGAACTCGCTCCCTTCTGCTCGGGTCCACGGCTTAAGGTCTGGCTCAAGATCTGTTCGTTGGCTGTGACTTCAATCCTTAACAACGATCGGAGCTTCCATCGTCGATCCAGTTGCTAGTCGCCGCTTCGTTTCGGTCCATTAACAATGCAACGCTCTTACCCTGTTGTCCTTTTTTCTGGTGAAGAAGAAGAGCCGAGATAGCAAGTTTCAAATTAGGATCGAATCAACTTTTTCCGACTCTATGTTCGTTCGTAATCGGTCGCTCGGTTATCGCTCCTCCCGCTCATGCCGTTACTTCTCGCTCGCAGCGACGGAGGGTGAGAATTCCTTTCTCAGCTCTCAATTCTCCTCCTGAAATATGGTTGTTGGTCCCCACAACTTCTTCATCCGGCTCCAGCTCGCCGCTCAGTTCATCACCGGAAGCTTACTTCCAGCTCACTGGCGCTCGCCTCAACTCTGAATCACCTCCATTCTGTTCCGCCTCGTTGGAAAGGTTCGAGACAAGCTTTCCGAGCTTTCAGTCACGAAACTGTCTCGTGGATTTCTGGTTTTCTCTATTTCGGATGAAGTTTGGTCCAAGTCTTCAGAAAATGAAGCCGAGCATAATCTCTCTCTCCCTCTCTGCTGTCCTCCCTCCGCTCTCAACGCGAGGCTTAGCTTGGAGCCATATCATCTCCTTCGAGATTGTACACGATTTCAAGGTTCAAGTGAGGGTGCTGAGTTCACTGATTCTTTTGGCTTGATGGGAGAGTTGAGATGAAACGGCGATTTTGAGTGACACGCACATTCTGTTTGACATATTGTCCGAGAGAAGTTTTACTTTTACACCCGTGCTTGGTCTTGGTGGACTTGTACTTTCAATTTTTAAAAAAGCCCTATCGTGAACCTTTAGGAGCATAACCGGGAAGCTGAGTCGAGTCAAATGGTGAGTCGGATTTGGTGATCCAGATCATCGCCATGGTCGCAGCTGAAATGCGGGAAGGAGTAGTTGTTTCGGACGCTGTTGCTGCTGTTGCTGCATCGTCTCGAGAGCTCACGTTCGCGTTGAGGACATCGACCATTAAAGCTAAGTCCAATGCTCTCGATCTCTCGGATTTTCCGTAGCGTCACGTATGAATGTCGCTGGCTTTGTTTAAAGCTCGTCGTTTCCATTTTTTTGTTCCCCTTCGAATGGGCTTTGTATAAGTGGGCTTAAGTGGGTTTGGTAATTTTGGGCTTGATTTAGTCTAAGTGAGTTGGGCCTGGTCCTCAAGTTTATGAATCAACTTAATGAGTTTGAGTTGGGCTTGCTTTAGTAGGCCCAATCGTGTCTTTGGCCCACGTCTTTGTGTCCCTAGAACCGTGAGACCAGACCAATTTCTAAATAATTTTATCATAGGCAAGATTTTATGTTACCCCTCACGTGTTCCAATATTATAACTTGGATATTTTTTATCATACAAGAATTCTTTTTTGCATTTCGTGTGTTTATCACTAAAATCTATTAATTACTCGACGATTCAAATATTTCGGGATATAATGATTTTGCTTAACATTTTAAATGTCGATTTCTTGTACATATGCAACGCTTGTGCATATTTACTCTAAAAAAAAATGAATCAAATCAGAATTTCATTTGCACCATGCTTTTTACTGGACACCTCCGCTTTCCACGTGCTATAAAGAGGTATTTCTAAAGTATGTTAAACATGTTAGGCTTTTGTATGTTCTTGTTCTATTTTGTTACAATATCAAATTATTTTTTTATTCTTTTCTTTTTGCTAGTTTTTTTTTTTAATTCTATTTTCCTTTTTTTTTCCTTTTCTTTTCATTTATTTTCTTTTTCTTTTTCCTCTACCAGCCATCATCAGGCCTCATCGATAGCCGGCACAGGTCGCAATCTCAGTTGTTCGACATTTAGATCATTGATTATTCACACTGGGCGCTTTTGATATCTGCTTGAGCCTTCAATAGATGTTCAACATATACTCTTTACCATATCAACAGGATAAGGCTATGGGGGAGAAGGCACAGGAAGCTATATGCATTTAGTTAACGGATGATCAGGTTGATGAGTCGTGGCCTAATCATGAAGTAACGTTATCCGTCCGTCAAATAGAGATGGTGACTTCACGCTTGGCTATGAAGCCAGAAGGACTCGGGGCCGAAGCTTTGTTACTCGAGCATAAATGAAAATCCTAAGCTGGCCGTAATTTCAGCCAAAGGGACGAAGTTTAAGACAAATTGAGTGGACTTTATTAACCGTAACAAATTATTTTAGCAATATAGCAATCATAATCACGTTCAGGAAATTGCAGTGCACTCGACTTTCATGAATTTACGTGCTTCCCAAGAGATTCACCACCTAATTTGTTGGTACGTGGTATTTGTAAATACCTGAAAAGCACCAAAGAAGCTAACTATTAGTACAGGAAGAATTGCCCAACAATTACTTCAATCCTTTCTATTTCTCTACAAGGATACAGCTTCAGTCTCAAAATCTGCGGTGAAAGACATGCGGTTAGCGTCTTTCTCAAGCAGCACGATGTGGAGTTCCACGTCGAAGGGGCTGAAAAATTGGAGCCACAAAGATCCAGATGTGTATGGTTTCGGCAAAAATTTTCGGGGATTGGAAATTGGAATGATATCAACCCCTTTTTCTTTGTGGCCAGCAGGATGAGCAAAGCGACTATACTTAGGGTCCGTTGGTTTCGCGGAAAATAATTTCCGGAAAAATATTTTCCAGATTTTCCGGTGTTCGTTTCACGAAAAATGAATTAGTTGGGGAAATCAGGGAAATCATTTTCCACCAAGGAAAAAAAGTCTTTTAAAGAGAAGAAAATGTTTTCCACTTTTTAAATTTGGAAAACATTTTCCTTACTCACTCTCTCCACTCATAACCTATTAGGCCCCTTCTTTCTTGTTTTCTTTTTTTATAATTTGAATTTTAAATTCTTTTCCTTTTTCTTTTTTTTCTTTTCTTTTTTCCTTTTTTTCCACCTTCTTCTTTGGCTGGTGGCACGCCAATTGGCGACCGCCACGGGTGAGCTCGAGGCTTGCCGGCGACGCCGCGAGCCTTGGGCCTTGCCTGTCTCGCCGATCACTGGCGAGCGGCAAGCTCAAGGATCACCAACCTTTGGCGAGCTCGAGCTCACCGATCACCACTCGCTAGATCAACGAACTAGCGATGAGCGCGAGCCTCTAGCAAGGCCGAGGGTCGGTGAGCTCGAGGCTCGCCCTCGTGCTCGAGACCCTAGCGCTCGCCAATCTCGGGAGCGGTGAACTTGAGGCACACCACTCGCCGGATCGGCGAGCCAATGGCTAGCGTGAGCCTCGCTCGACGATTTGGCGAGACCAGAGGTCGGCGAGCTTGGGCTCGCCGCTTGTCGCTCGCGAGATCGGCGAGCCAAAAAGCTAACCTTCAGCTAGTCGCCGGGCTGTCACATGGCCAAAGAAGAAGAAGATAAAAATAAAGAAAAAGAAAAAAAAAAAAGAAAAAAAAAAAAAAAGAAAATTAAAAAAATAATTAAAAAATCGATTTTTTTAAAAAGGAAAATCGATTTTTTAAAATATATTTTTAAAAATAAAACAATAATAAAATTATTCAAAAAAATACATAGAGGAAAATATTTTCTTTACCGAACAACGAAAAATACTTTCCACTTTATTTTCAAGTTTCGGACAAACATAGGAAAATAATAATATTTTTTCTGAAAATAACTTTTCGGAAAATATTTTCCAAAAACACTGCATTTTCCGTTAAACGAACGGAGCCTTAGTGCGACTTCATTCCAATGGACAAAACCTTGCGGGCAACTTCATCCTTGGATGGCTACTGAAACCAGTAGAGATTCTCGATCTCTTTTGACCTCTACAACACTCGTGTCCATCATCCTTTCAGATACTCCAAATGAAGTTTATGAGGAATTTTTCTTTTACACAGCATTTGAAGTACGAACAAAGATGTAGAATTGGAAGTAATCGAGGACACCCGTGTATGGAACCTCAATATCATCACCTGTGTTATTAGTTTTTGTAACTGTAACATACTTGACAAGTATTTTATCAAACTTAAAAGATATTTCATCAGTTTATGTTAATTGAGAATTGTAATTAGAATCTCCATAGCATCCATTTCATGTGAAACTAGAAGACTTGAATGGCTTGCGAGAACTGCAAGAAAGATGGAGGAAAGGGAAGTCAAATGGATGAAGAAGCCAAAGCAAAAGGCATAAGATTTCATGGGCCATGAAATTGTTGAGAAGATGTCCAATTTAATTGTGCGCCATGTAGATCAAGGAAGGGAAAAGTCGTCGGCTTGAAATGTCATTTAGAGATTGCATCTTTTACTTGCAGCTGAATAGTAGATCTAGGACTTGAACCTATCATCTCACTTGTCTACAATAGTAAGTAGGGGTATTAGAGATTCAAGGTTATTTTACCGGAAAATGTTCATAAATGATTGTTTTCTTCATTACGGATTCTTCAATTTCGTCTACCAGACGGTAGTAACCAGAGTCACATGTTTCTATGAAATGAGAATTGCCACCATAGATTTGACTAACTCGTCATTCAAAAAAAGTTGAGAAGGCTTCTGCATCGTGTGCATGTAGAAAAATCCTATTTCATACTAGATATGATATTTTCAGTAAAAACAATTAATAAAATTCAACATTCTAGCACTAATTCGTCAATGTCCATCTAGAATGGATGCCTTGAAAACTCTTCCACCGTCCTTTTTGCGTTTAGCCAAGGAAGAAATTCTATGGCACTAAGAATTTTCGATCTCTTTCAACGTCTGCAACACTCGGGTCCGTCATCCTTCGCCATACTCCAAATGAAGTTTACGAGGAATTTTTCTTTTACAGCATATGACGTACGAACAAAGATGCAAAATTGGGAGTAATCGAGGACGCCCTTGCATGGAACCTCAATCTCATCATTTGTGTTGTTAGTTATTGTAACTGTAACATATTTGAGAAGTATTCTATTAAACTTAAAAGATATCTCATCGGTTTATCTTAATTGAATTGTAATTGGAATCTCCATAGCGTCCATTTCATGCGAAATTGGAATATTTGAATGGCTTTCAAGAACTACAACAAGGATGGAGAAAAGGGAAGCCAAATGGATGAAGAAGCCAAAGCGGAAGGCATTAGATTTCGTGGACTGTGAAATTGCTAAGAAGATGTCCAATTAAACCACGGGACATGTAGATCAAGGAATGGAAAAGTGATAAGCTTGAAATGTCATTCACAGATTGCATCTTTTACTTGCAAGTGAACAGTAGATCTTGGACTTGTACCTATCATCTCACTTGTCTGCAATAGTAAACAGGGGTATCAGAGATTCAATGTTATTTTACTTGAAAATGTTCATAAATGGTCGTTTTCTTCATTATGGATTATTCAAATTCATATACTAGACGGAAAATTGGAGCCACGTTTTTCTATGAAATGATAGTTGCCGCCATAGACTTGACTGATATGTCTTTCGAGAAAAGTGAAGAAGGCTTCCGCATCATTTACATGTAGAAAAATCCTACTCCATGCTAGACATGATGTTGCAAGTAAAAACAATTAATAAAGTTCAACTTTCTAGCACTAATTTGTCATTGCCCATCTAGAATGGATGGCCTGAAAACTCATCCATCGTACTTTATGTGTTCAGCCAAGGGAGAAATTCTATGGCATTAAGAATTTTCCATACCCAAGTAAACCCCACCAAAGACTTTGACCCCAGTAACCACGTTATGAGAAGACTTTGACTTCTTAACAATTATAATTAAGTGCATTGCTATCTTAGAGGCATTGTGGTCAACCAAAACAATGGAATTTTACCAGTTCCTTTATTTTCTCTTTTGTCTTTCTAGGCAATTGTTATTAAACCTTCCTTTTTCCACAGCACAATTATGTCATCCGGTCCAAAGTGATGCCTTACTTCAGTTCAATGATTCCCTCACAGTCGAAACTAATACAGACTCGGATTGTGATCCAAAGATGATTACATGGAAGAACGGCTTGGATTGCTGCTCGTGGGACGGTGTCACCTGTGACAATGTAACGAGTAGCATTATCGGCCTCGATCTTTCATATAGCTGTCTGCAGGGGACTCTCCGTTCTATCAGTTCACTCTTTGCACTACGCCATCTTCAGAGCCTCAACCTTGCTTTTAACAATTTCCATTCCTCACCCATTTTGCCTGAACTAAGTGTGTTTGCTGAACTGAGGCACCTCAATCTCTCTAATTCCGGTTTTCCAAGTTTAGTTCCTGTTGAAATTTCTTTCCTTTCTAAACTTGTTTTACTTTATCTCTCTTGGAACTATAAGTACGATGATATGATTAGGCTACAACGTCTTAAGATTGAAAATACTAGTTTCAAAAACTTTGTTCAGAATTTGACAGAGTTGAGGGAACTTAACCTTGATTTCATAGACATATTTGTTGTTTCACTCAATTCTTTCGCGAATTTATCATCCTCATTGACGTTTTTCAGTGCAGTTGACTGCATATCACAAGGGGAACTTCCGCCCAACATTTTTAGCTTGCCAAACCTCCTTGATCTCAATTTGGAATACAATGATTTCACGGTTTCTTTTCTGAAGTCTAATTGGAGCAAGTCTCTTGAACCCTTAATCCTCTCGTTTACAAGCATCTCGGGCAAAATACCTAATTCAATCGGCGAATTCAAGAATTTAAAAACTCTAGATCTTAGGAACTGCACATTGACAGGATTGATTCCCTCATTGCTGGTGAGCTTAACAAAATTAACTAGGCTGGACCTTTCTTTTAACAACTTCACTGGTGTTTCAAACTTGGGAGTCTTTTCGACACTGAAAAATCTACAAGCCCTTCGTCTTACTGTTGAGCTAAATCTAATGTACAACAGTATGAATCACACATTTCCAAAGCTTGAGACTTTGGCCTTGCCATCCTACAACTTGACCGAGTTCCCTCCTTTTCTGAACTCTTTAAAAATGCTAAGAGAATTAGATCGATCCGAAAACAAGATTGGCGGTTAGATACCGAGATGGTTTTGGGATGTAGGGAAAGGTACCCTACGGTCTCTTGATATTTCTAGTAACCTTATTGAGGGAGGCATACAACAATTTCCTTGGAAAGAGTTGATCAATGTTGACCTTAGCCACAACTTATTCCAGGGCCCGCTTCCAATTCCACCACTCCATATAGCCTACTTTTTAGCTACCGACAATGGCTTCAGTGGAGAGATTCCATCTTCCGTCTGCAAATTAAACTCCCTTAAATTTCTAAACTTGGCTTGTAACAATTTCTTTGGCCCTATTCCACAATGTTTGGGAAATTTAGCCAACCTCTGGGCACTAGACTTCAGTGCCAATAAGTTTGAAGGGACATTTCTGCGGTCTTTAGACAATTGTGCATCATTGATCTTGCTAAACGTCAGTCACAATAGAATCAACAATGCTTTTTCGAAGTGGTTGCTAGAAGCCCCCTCATTACGGGTCATCGCTCTTTAGTTCAATGAATTCCATGGTCAAATCGATCCTCTAACTACTCCTTTTGTTCCCTCCATGCTTTCTATTTTTTCCATATCTAACAATAACTTAGGGGGTCAATGGCCTGATGAATATTTTCTCCATTGGTTGAATATGTGGACGGTTGATCTATCCAAGCCAAGATATTCCAGGCCAATTAGGGATGCTAACTCATTTATCCGAGCTAGACTTGAGTTGTAACTTGTTAAACGGTGAGATCCTAGCTCAATTCAACAAGCTGGAAAGTCTAGTGAAACTCAACCTTTCACACAATAATCTTTCTGGCCTTATATACGAGACTTTCAAGGATATGCGAGGTTTGATGGAGGTGGACATCTCCCACAACAAGTTTGAGGGTCCCATCCCCAACACCACAGCATTCCAAAATGCAACAAAAGAAGCGTTTCAAGGCAACAGCGAATTGTGTGGAAATGTTGGAGGACTTGAGCCATGTAATCAAGCGGTGGTGGATAGGGAAAACTTTTCAACGGGAGGCAGGGTTATTCTTATTGTGTTTCCTCTGCTAGGAGTAGTGTTGTTTATTTTCTTTGGAATATTCTTCATTTTCCTTAGAAAGAAGTTCCGTCCAACTGCGGACCTATCAAGCAAGACAACTAAAGTCTTTTCTCTATCAAAGTACAGTGGAATGATCTTATATGAAGACATCATAGAATCCACCGGGGCTTTTGATGAGATTTTCTGTATTGGAAGGGGAGGCTATGGAAGTGTCTTTAAGGCCAAATTAAGATAAGGTGATATAGTAGCTGTAAAGAAGCTCTATCAAACATCTGATAGTGGGCAAACAGACCAAAAGGAATTTTTGAATGAGATTAAGGCATTGACGGAAATTCGACACCGCAATATTGTGAAACTAGAGGGCTTTTGTTCGCATCCACAACACTCATTCTTGGTGTATGAGTACTTTGACAGAGGAAGCCTGTCTACAATCTTGAGCAATGAAGAAGAAGCCATGGAGTTGGACTGGAACAAGAGGGTGAATATAGTAAAAGGCGTGGCTCATGCTCTGTCCTATATGCACCATGATTGTATTTCTCCAATTGTTCGTCGAGATATTTCGAGTAAAAACATTCTGCTTGATTCGGAGTATGTGGCGCATGTTTCTGACTTTGGCACGGCTAAGCTTCTTAAGCTGGACGCATCAAACTGGAGTGCAGTCGTCGGCACATATGGTTACGAAGCTCCAGGTTAATTTCTAAAATCGACTCTTGATCCAACGGTTCAGCTAAAGTGATGTATTTGTGCTAACACATATATCTCCTTTATGCAGAGCTTGCTTATACAATGAAGGTGACAGAGAAATGCGATGTATAGCTTTGGAATAGTAGCCATCGAGGTTATCAAAGGAAGACATCCAGGTGATAGTCTTTCATCTCTATTAGCTCCGGTCGGCATGGAGATCTCAGTAGTTTTGAAGAATATATTGGATTCACGCCTGCCAACGCCCATGCCAGGCATTGAGGATGAACTTCTGACCATCCTAAAGCTAGCAGTCGCTTGCATATCTGATAATCCCAACTCAGGCCGTCAATGAAAATGATTTCTCAAGTGCTATCAGCTCGTTCAACCATTTTTGACGGAGTTAAAAATCACAGAAGTCCACCGATCCTGTGAGAGATGCAACAAATCCAAGCCGTGCACTGGATCAATTTGTAGAAGATATCGTCTGATAAACGATTTTGCTCTGTCAACCACATGCAAGAAGGTCTGGTCTTTAATAAAAAAAACACTGTCGTTTAAACTAATCAATTAAGTTTCAAGCTTTTTCTAATTTATTGTTTCGCTCACTATTCTGTTAACTGTACTTGCATTAGGAGAAATATTTTGACCGGAAACAAGGGTACTTGTTTAGGGTACCATCATGAGGATGAGGACTACAAGTCGTTCATGCCCAAGTATAGAACAGCCTTTTGTTTTGGAAGGAGCAAAACCTGAACTTACTGGCATCTAGTTTCATTTCTGGAGAGAACAGCTGAACTGGAGATATTCCAAACTGTTTCTGCATCTATTAATAATCATACTAGTATCGTCGCAGCGAAAGCTATGTATCCATGTCTAGTTAGAGTTATAAAGTATGAATTTCGTATCAGTGTAAAGTTGCTTATGTATCTAGCGTTATCATCTTGAAAGCAGAGGGTCAATGTAAAGTCGCAACCGAATATTTTTATTAAGTCTCTGAGATCTTGTCTTTTTTTAGTCCTTTTATAAGGTTCATGGTGGATTTGTGTAGACATAAAATCCTCTTACGTGCGGAAAAGTTTCAATCACCCATCTTTTCAGAGTGCATTCAATCAGAAACTAAATGTTCTAATTGCAGCCATGAACCATGTTTGTTAGATATTATCAAGCCATATGGGATGATATCAACACCCCCATTCCTGCGAACATACATGCGAAAGAAATAGCACGAGCTCTAATACCACATTAAAAAATCAAATGCAAAAGTTTAAATTAATAAATGCAAGGACAACACAAGAATATAAAAAACATATAAAACCCCTTGTCAAGCAATGTGGGCCAATATTCCAACATTAACTTAGTACTTAACATAGTTTGTTTAATCAGCTCCTATTCCGAGTGCTATCTGCATGTTGTTATGGCATGGGTACGTATTAGAAGTTCAGTTGCTTTTGATTGCTCCAAAAGAAATATGGCACAAGAGGAAATCCAGACTTTATTTTCATTAGAGTTTTGAACTTGAAAGTGCTTAAATTAGGAAGATCTGATCATCAATTTATCTTGAGGGGAGATTCTATGGTACAATGCTTTGTCTCAGAAAGAATGCGAGTTCTGTTCTATTACTACCTTATACTTCAAGAGCCTGAAGGCAGACGAAACGATGTCCTTCAAAATCTTGAGGGATTTAAATCATGCTAGTTCTTTTTCCCTGGGCCTCGTTCCATCGTCAGATACAAATAAAACTCAGTCATGTTTTAGCTCACCACAAACCATCTTTTCTGTTTTTGAAAACAGAGAACTTATATTGCCTTGCACAAAACATGTTGGAACAATTCTCTCATGTACTTTTATCTGGAAAAAAGTAAACATATTTTTGAGAGCTCAGAGTATTGTGAAATTAAAATAGGAAACCACAGTAGACCATTGTTTGACCTTGCCCTCAATCAATCTCAAGTAAAACCCAACATTGTAAGATCATATTTTCCGAAAACCATGTCAATGGAGAGTGTAGGGGGTAAAATGAAGTAACAACTATTCGACTCAAGGCATAGCAAGACAATGAGATATGTTAGCCAACCTTATCAAGTAATTGGGTTAATTCAATCTCAAATCTTGAATGTGCCGCATATCTGAAGAAATGCAACAAGCAATATGCAATGTCAAGAAAGAACCATTTGTTAGCAACAATCAACCTTTTCATCATGCCAAATAGCATCAACAACCATGTGATCCACAAAAGTTGATGCTTGCTGATCCATTTCCATTGCCAAATAGGAAAATTAGATCAAGGGAAAGTTTTTAAGCATTCCCCTTGGTCCCGAGAAAAATCAACATCCAGACAAAAAGAGAAAAAAGGCCATAAATTCCCAAGGCTTCAAGACAGTCATCGTGCTTCTACCTCCCCAGCCATTTTCACTGTCTTAGGTCACTCCACCAAGTGCACTTCCTACCTGATAATGAACCTACAGGTTGCATCCAACCAGAGCAAGGGAATTTGAAATTTCTTCAATGGTTGAGCCTTTACAGTAATAATCTCACCCTTTCAATCTTGCTGTCTTTAGGCAACTTGGCAAAGCTTACCCTTCGGCTTCTCTCATGGGTAACCAGCTTCCCAGTAACATTCATAATGAGATACGAAACTGTTGGTAATTTGTTTATAAAACAAATGAAGAGGTGCATTGTCCCACATTGAAAAGATGTGAGTGCGCATGTGGATGAGATTTGGCACTAACCGACAATCATTAATTTTATTTATTGAAAATTCGGATTTATTTCTATAAAAATTAACTATAAAGTCTTGTTGAAACAGTGCGACTATTCACGAAAAGTTACGGTTATTTTTATTTATTATTTATTTAATTCTGAATTTTTTTATATCTTTTCAACGTAACCTTTGAGACGTACTTGTTCATGAAAGGTTACCTTTGTGATTAAGTATTGATTATGCTTCTCTCTGCCCTTTTAGGATTGATAGTCTCTTAAATTTATCTTGTGTTTTTCCAATAAAATTGATGATCATACGACCTTTATATAGACTTGTCAAATTGTTGGGTCAGATTGGGTTCGATTTAAATTGAACCATTTAACTCAAACAATTCCATCTTTACATAATACAAGTTTAGCAACCTATACAAAACTCCACTGGACTTAACTCATACTCAATCCAATTAAGTTTTGATTCTCCGTAATTTTTCCCTTGCTCATGGAAAATAGTATAGGGAAAGAAATAACCAATTAAAAACAAATGTCCATCACTTTCCTACGGCCATTAGATTTTTAATCAAAGCAAGGCAATGGTACTCATTAATTCGATTTATTACAAAAATAATAAATACAATAAACTAAAATGAAAATGAATCGTGAAGCTAATAAATAAAAGGATAATTAGTTCTTATGTGTAGATCCAGCGATGCTCATTAAATTTCGATATAATCCAAGTATGCATATTCATGATCCAACACCAAAATCATTTGCCCCGTCTAACTTGCGGGAATATTTCTATTGGAGCCATCGAGCACTTCAAAATTCCAAAATAATCACAGCGCACTCTTTTCAATAATTGAGCCCACTTACAGAGCTCAAAAAAGTTAAATTATTTGAAACGAGGGTCCTTTTATTGTACTGAAAATTTCATGGTAAAAAAATATTTTTTATGAAAATTATTTTCAAGTCAAATAGTTAGTTTTCAATCCAAGAAAAACTTTATCCACACTTCGATTATTATTTTGTCATCTAAATACCAAAAATTTGAAAATAATTTCCATAATAGTTTTCTTTTAAACAAACAAACCCAAACTTACTATGACAAATATTCTTCTTCTTTCAATTATAATAAGATAAGGATAAATTTCAAATATGGGCCTGAAATAAAACTATTTTATCAAAAGACTTAAAGTAGGCATTGTCTCAAATAAGGACTTCAATTTACAAGTCAGTCAAATCTTATTTACAATTAGAGTATTCTCCACTAAGGACTTTGCTTTTTTCTTTTCTCTCTTTTTTTTTTCCTTTTTCCTTTTTGTGTTTCTTTTCTTCTTGCTCACGCCTCCTCCTTCACTCTGCATCACCTCCTTGACAATAGCCTCACCAGCGAGCTTGCACAGGAGCGGAACAATTTGAACAATTTAGGAAAAGAAGAAAATGGAAAGATATCGAGAAGTGTCTGCAGTTTTGCAAAACTACGAACTGCGTGATTCAGTTTTGCACCCTCCCCATCAGCACACTTTAAACCGCGTGCTCTGCATTCTACGATTTCGCATCCTCACGCAGGCACTCATCGCCTCCGGCAGAAGCTAGATTGAAGTTATTCGCCAACAATCGCCTTCTCTAACGATGAAATCTTCAGGACGCCCGCCCCGAGAACTCCCGGTTGAACAGCCTCTTGAGCTGCCACTTCAGGATCGGCTTTTCTAACGTAGGCCCAAAGAGACCGGCAATGATGATGAACTTGATAATCGAGAAATATCGATAAATGCGGGCCTCCACAGTCACCTTGTCATTTATCAGAAAAGGTTGGAACAAGCAGGCCATAGACAATTTCGATTTCTCTTCTTCAATTTTCCTTTCGATTGATGTGAATTTGCAAGTGGGTGTTGTCCAGACTCATTAGCTCGATTATCAGCTGTCGTTTCTGCAAGAACGGGTCAAAATCGAGGCAAGATTTGGCTTCATTAATGCCGAGTGAGAAGGCTTCCCTTTTGCGTGCTTAGAATTGCATAATGTGTGCCTTTTGTGTGCTAGTGAGAAGCCTTCCCTTTTGTGTGCTAGTGATGATATAAGTGTGCCTTAGTGAAAAATTGTAGTGTGGTGAAATGTGTGAATGAATTACATCAAAAGATATTCCATCGGCCAGCGTTCCAATGATGCCCTGGGAAGTGGAGATGCCGTAAACTGTGGTCTCGTATGCCTCGGTTTAAATCACAAAGCCAACGACCCTTGGATCCTAAGATGCTTTGGAGGGAGACGCTTAGCACCAGTGTCACTTGGAAGTCTGGCCAGCAACCCAAAAGTGACTCGAGCGGATTAGCCAGCGTCCCATTTAAATCTGTTTTGAGGATGGAAACAAAATATTCACACATTAAAATTAATCCACAAGGCATGTGAGTACATGTGATGGTGTCAAGTCGTGTGCCCTGTGATGCATGAATGGGTTTGTGTGTGCCTTGTGATGCCTGAGTAGGATTCGTGTGTGCTCAATGATGAGGTCTTCATGCATTTTAT
Organism: Eucalyptus marginata; assembly: GCA_014182565.1. NCBI lineage: Eukaryota > Viridiplantae > Streptophyta > Magnoliopsida > Myrtales > Myrtaceae > Eucalyptus > Eucalyptus marginata. The sequence goes on from CM024590.1 coordinate 6,439,953, forward strand.
TCACTGTAGCGTACCTGGATTGCTAGTTTCAATGCCGCTATATGCTGCCCTGTTTAGAAATTGTCCATGTTTATGATAATTCACTATTTTGAGCTACGTTTGCTATTAAGCAAGGTTATGATCTTGTTGTTTAATACTGTACTTTATCCTTTAATAGGAAATGTTGCTCATCCTTTATTTTTCTCTCTCAGATCATTAGCGATGGATGTACCACCATTAGCGACTTATAGTACGCCAGTGCACGTGGTGGGTGCATATAGGAACTTTGAAGATTGACAGTCTGACTTCACCTTAATCCATTATGTTTGTGCTATTTGGATAAATGATGGGCGCTCCAATCTTTTTTCGATGCGTTTTATGTCCATGTATCTCAATGTGAACAGGCAGTTGTATGGCCCAATCCATGTCTAATGTGTTAGGCATGGAGTTTGGAGGTGCGTGTGGAAGGACGTTAAGTGATGGATGAGGAAGAGTACTAGGTAGAGGAGTTAGGCACATTTTTGGCCTCCCCCAGGTGTTTTGTTTCTAGTCATCTTGATATGTGTTTTAGCTAAGTCAATGACTATCAAGATGTTGTTTTCCTCATGTAACTATGCATATGATGAATGAAATGGAAGGAACTGGCTATGAAACTTGTTTTTAAATGCAACCTTTTTATTATAAAAAATGTAAATTGATGTATATTCTTCCGCTTTCATGATAAGAATGAAAGATTATGGTCTAAGGTCTAGAGAGTGATGGCCTAGAACATCACACACGGTTGGGCGGTGGCTCAAGGATGGTGGTAGTGGCGGCTTGGGCAGTGGAGATAGCCAAGCCCAGGCACAGGGAGGTTGAGGGTGGAGGAAAAGAGAAAAAAATAATGTTTAAATTTTCACAATAATATCATTTGTTTAGATCTAATCGGACATTAGTGAATAAGTGCGTCTCGTTTGCCATGACATGACACTTGCAAATTATCAAATATTTTCTCCGAGTGAGAGCACTTTCCTTTTCCTTTTGTGCATTGAATTCAAAATTGTGCAGCGTAAATTGAAGTCTGACCTTCCAAAAAGTTTGAGTGCTCACACACATCCTGTTCCTCGAGGACTTCTGTGTGGAAGCCCATGGTTTTCGTACATGGGAGGGTAGTACCGAAACAGGTCAGACCAAAAACCAAAAGTTTCCGAGATGGGGACCGACTAAGTCAGAAAAGTCACCCGCGAAGACTACAAAAGTAACAAATACCAAAGTCTTCAAAGAACCAAAAATTCATCTCAGTCAGCTCTCAGATGACTACCCCTACGATGTACAAGGCATTGAACTGTTCGACCTCTGCTATCAAATGCTAGGGAGGTCTTTAGTCAGGCTTGGCTCTAGAAACGAAGCATTGCGCCATTTACAACATCTAAAGTAGCTTCATAATGGTGTTAAGAAATTCATCAAGGAGGAAGGGAGGAATTCCCAGGTCATGAAGAAACCTATGTTCTTGGTCAAAGTATTGGTGCTACAATCTCAAAGTCGAAAAGAAGAGATAATGCTACTTTCTTCACTAATTAGTGTCTGTGATCCTATCGGGAATATCAGTAATTTAGTAAGCAAAAACAATGCTGTCATTGGAAAAACTCAGTTTAGTAAGGTTGAGTCAAGTCAACCATTTGTTTCCAAATATATGAGACTGTATATATAAAACATTGCCCTTTTGTAATAGTCGTCAATACTTGAAAAAAAATAACCAGTAGCATTCGAACTCTGAAATGGATGCTAAAATTTGTTTCTTCGTTAAACAAAATACAATTGAAGGTTCATACAGGTACATTTTCTCCTACTCTTTTCTAAAAGGGTATTTCTCGCTAGCAATTACACATTTTAAAAAGGGTGACAAAATTATTAAAATAAGGAATTATATTCAACTAATAGCTACAAAGCAACATCGTCATTCCTCAAAAGGACAGAGCAATGGCTAGAGATCTATGAAAATGTTCAAAAAGAAAGTTAGCCATGTAAGAAAGGCAATAGTTTCATGTTAACTTAAGGGGAAAATTAAAAGAAAAACCATTTTAACATTTTGAATCTTTCTTTTACAATGCAGTGTAAGTTGACAATAGGGCTGTGCCCCTTTTCTCACCCTCGGTGCATGGTCCCCTGCAGTGAGCACCTTTGAAACCTTATTACCAATCCATCAAGAAGAATATTCTGTTAACGCAAATCTCTAAATTTCGCGATTTTATGATACAATTAGAATATAAGCATACAGACCCAAAAGAAATAGAAAGAATTTAAACCGGCAAGCATGTGTGGATCGATCCCATACATATCCCTCAAGAAGTCAAGGTCTTTGGGCGATAGAATAGACATGTGCCTCCTCAAGAAGTCAAGGTCTCTTGGGATTTCACTTGTGGTGACTTTGGATCGGTACGTGTTACAATGGTTCATAAGAAGTCATAGTCTTTAATCTTTATGGACTTTTATCAGTGACGTTTGGCTTTAAAATTTCTAACTTACCGTATGGGAAGGGTCATGGAGCAATTTTCCAGCCTTTTCCCTTTTTGACTAACAAGTCTTCTCAACTTTTAATGCTGTGTAAGAATTGTTTTTAGTGGGCTTGCCTTGGATCTTGATGGCTGGTTACATGACAAAGTCATCAAGGTAGGTATTGTTTCCAAACAATAGGGCCACCTACACCTATCCACTAGCTT